>VXAY01006319.1:93518-319734 GCA_013399855.1 Oxyruncus cristatus
TTTTTTCTTTTTTTTTTTCTTTTCTATTTTTCTTTTTTTTTCTTTTTTTTTTCTAAAGAAGACAGAGGACTTTCTAACTTCCACATTACTCTAATGAAGCTACTGGGAGTTCTGGTTCAAGATAGAGAACACAGAGTTGAGGCTTCTGCCTCTGTGGCAGGGAGCTTGAAGAATCTGAAATCTGTTATGTTGTAGGCTCATTTGATGTTACTGGAACCAACTATTCAGCATGTGAGAGAGTTCAATTTCACTAGCCTGCATTCTGACAAAAAAATTAAAATCTTTCCTTTAAAAAGAATTTCACTGTTAGGATATAGCCTTGAAAATACCCAAGCTCTCTTATAACAAATATCAAGGGATTAATATACTCTTAATAAAAATTTATATTTTCTTTAGAAAATAATCAGAAATCAAACACCTTCTACAAAAAGGATTGTTTACTGGTATTTACTGGAGATGCCACCATTTCTTTTTGTTAGTTAATTAGTGTACCCCAGGTTTCTAAGAAACATCATATCTGGGTACACAAAGAAATGATAATATCAGTGGTATAAAAAATTGTCAGTAACAGCTCGAAGTGAAATATGTAGAATTTCAGTCCTTTTGCTTTGCTGAAGTTGAAATGCAGTAAAAAGGAATCTCAGTAGAGCTAATTACCCTGAAGATGTATTGTCAGGAACTTTTGAAGGAGATTATTCTGATACATGAAAACCAGGAAGGAATGATTAATTTCCTTAGCATTAGGAATGGAATGAGTAATGAGAATATTAATAAAGGATCAATCTGTAAATAAACAAGCTTTTTAATGATTAATTTTAACACTTATTATGTGGATTAAAATATGTCTAGCTGAAATAATCTCCTTTCCGAAGTGGATGTGAATAATGACAGGTGCCATTTCTATAGAATAGAAATTACTCAGATCACTGCTGCTCTGATGTCATCATGTTGAAACATCAAAACCATTAATGAGGAAGAACGATGATTCCATATGGATTGTCTAACAGATATATTGCCAGATGTTTCTTCTATTAAAGCAATTCTTGTCGTAATCAATATCAGGCAAATAAAAAGACTTTCTCCCACCCCTTAAAATATGTGATCCTTTCAAGAACAGTATGAACCAATACACAGTGTCTTCATCTTATCAGGCTCAAGATTCACCAATCCTTGACAAGCTCCTGAAGTTTACAAATCACTTTTTGAACTTATGTATGTTTTTGATTTCCACGATATCTTGTAGCCCTGAGTTTCGTAGATTAAACATAATTTTTTTTGTTTAATTTTATATGTGTTGCCTGAGTATTTAACAGTTCACCCCTTAGTTCTCATTTCATGACAAAAAAGGGACCATTCTGTCTTCCACATAGGCTTACTCTTTTTGTTACATGGCAGAAAACCTAATAAGATCAGTGATGATAAAACTGGAGTGATAGAGTGCGACCACTAGCTAAGTCTAGCTGAATACTCAGGATGGTAAGCTTTGGAGACTTTGCTATCAGGCACCTTGAGAGCTTTGTATTTGATCCCTTGAAACTGTGGTACACCAAAAGAAAAGGCTATGTTGGGTAATGTGAAGCTTCATATTTTCCATCAAACTGCAAAGACTTAACACAAGCAGAACACTTATGTTCTTAGATATTAAATAACCCCTCAAAAGAGCCAAAATTGGTCAAATGTAAACAATTTTTAATAAGGATAAGAGTACTGAACTAAACCTCATATGCTCTCCATTTTTTAACAAGTTTAAAAGCATGGAAATGCTCATTGACAACTCCCTTAAATTCATATTTAGTTTGCTTTATCAAGAAAACACTTTCAAATACCAAAGAAGTAAAAATGAAAAAAAATCTTTTTGCTTGATAATAAATAATCACTGATAGAGCACATTAGTTGGACGAGTTTTTTTCTGTGCAATGTAATCATAATGCAAGCATGTACAAAAATAATCAAAATTCTGACATTTATGGCCAGTTCATCTACTCTTCCAAACAACTGTAGTCAAAGAGCTTGTACTATTTCCCCAGAAAAGATGCAGGGAATTGATGAACTTTGACAGATTGGGTATAATTGCACTGTAGATTGCTAGGGAACATATATCTTCTGTTATTTTCCCCAACCATTTGCAGAGGCTTCTAAGGAAATAATTTTCCATTAAAGAAGAGCTTTGCAGCAGAAAATATATTTTTCTTTTAACTTTTGCCCTTTACTCCGAAATGGAGTGCATGGTGCCCCTTTCTGTATAGATGGTTTCCTCTACAAGGGAGTTTTATATGATATTCCAGAGATAAATCATGATTCATCTTTTTCTGCTTGGGAAAATAAAGATATAAAGATGTAAAGATATGTTTGAGGATCATGAAATGATTTCCATTCATTTACGGAGGTAAATTACTGTATCCAGATGTACTGTAAGAGTACTAAAATTGAAATATTATTCCTGCTATAATTCATCACCTAAGAATGTTATCATGATGACAAGTTCTGATGAACGTCTAGCTATATTATTCACTTCCAAAAGAAAGCCTAAATAAGGGTAAAAAGCAAGAAGCTTTGGTGGTTCTATTTGCTGTTTCTGTTAGAGACATTTTACGAAAATCCTACAACAAACACTAAATGTACTATGCAGTTTAGAATAGATTATTTTTTGGAAACTGGTGTCTTATGTAATAAAATAATTTGGGTTTTGTAAGGGGTTCTTTTCCCTTTAATATTTTGCTCATATTTTTAATTTTCCTATAAATTTTACAAGAATAAAATAATAAATAATATAAATATAGCTTGGTTATGGTATTAGTATTCAAGGGTAGGAGAAAAATTATAGTAAATGAAAGGTTGAAAAGTAGAAAAAGTGGTGTTTTTAAATGATAAAAAATACAAACCTATGGTTTAATATTCAATATTAAAAAGAGCAAGGAAAGGACCAAAAGAAATATAATTGTTCAATGCATTGTTCTGTGAAAAAGGCTATTTTAAGTGATTTCATATTAGAACATACTCCAAATTTGTTGACTTGGACACCATAAACGTTTAATATTAAATAGAGGGACAAGAGTTATTTATGAAAAGGCTAAACTTTTCCCCAAACATAAACCACGAATATATTCCTACTTATAATTTGCCTGGGAAAAAGCCTGTAGAAAGGAAATTTACTCCTATTTCCCTTACTTGTCATGTCAGTTACAACTATTTTCCACATACAAATTTTTTTTTCCTTGAATTTTAAGCCATTTTGAGAAGCTATACATTGCAAGGAATCATGCCTCAGATACAAGGAAGAGAACTGTGCAGAAAAACACCTCTGCAAGAATCACCATAAAGTAAACAGATGGTTTATCCTACTGCATTGTTTCTGTAAGCAAGACTTTAGTTCAGGTATTAACTTGAATTTTTCTATGGAAAAGTGCCTCTAAATGGGGCCATAGCTGTAAATGTGTATAAATTCAGTTTTAGATCAGTTTAAAATGCTGGGTTTAGTCATGGGTTCAGAAATTTTTGCATCCCTTTTTGTAAATGGATTTTATGGATTTCAAGTGATGATTTCTCGGGGAATAGTTTTCCTTCTCTTAATTTTCACTTTCAAGTACAAAGTTTTCAAATTATAATGTCTCTTATTTTCACATTTTCCTTTTTGTGCTTTGAGAAACCTGTAAACCATTTTTAATTTTTCCTAAAAACAAAATAACAAGCAAAAAGGTTTTTTTGTGGTCTCTTAAGGCAACAGTTTACCTTAAGAGACCAGGGAGAAAAAAAAACTGCAGGCCAATTTAGTGTATAAGATAAGATAAAGGAAATAGGTCCTTTATTTAGGCCTGAGACCCAGTGAATACATGACGCGCATGTGCTCAGACAGTGGTTCTATGGTTTTAAAATAAGGTCCATCCAGTCCCAGATCTGTCTACCCCCAGTTCTGCCCTGTTCTGCCCCCCAACACACCCCTTCGGGCATTGGATCTGGGGGCATTTGAAACCCCTTCTTCCTCATCTTCATCTCCTTTGCAGCACATATAGTCCTTGGAGCTCCTCCAAAGTTCTGGGCTTGAAGGTCGCTGCGCCTGTGTGATATCTTCTGGTCCAGGCCTTAGGTTTTAACTTAGAGAAGTTAAAAAAATATCCTCGAAGAAGACCATCAAACTACCATAATAGCTCAGGGTTCTTTACTCCCTTACACACTCAGGAGAAAAAGAAAGCCCACGGCAATCAAAAGTTTAACTAACATATGGGATCATGTCTTAAATAGTTCTGAATGTAGTGAAGAGCTGTGAGAGTGGAGTTTTAAATCTCTGCATCTGTAAAACATGAAAACCCCACTAGATGGTGCTCAAGAATACATGGTCCCTTTGATTTGCAAACCCCATGGACTAAATGCCACAGAGGATTGCATTTATCACAATGCTAATGCTTTATAGCTTTTAGGGGTTTAGTCTCAGTGGTAAAAATCTACTCTAACGTTCCTGGGATCACAGCAGAGGGGGAGAATTAGGTGTTTTAGAACTATGTTGCAAAATAACCAAAATATTCAGTGAGTTTACCACTGATAGCTGCCCACATAAGAGTAGGCTTGATGACAGGGAGTAACTTAAAAAGAAATTCATTGCATTCTGGAGGCAAATGCCTTCTCTAGAGAAGGTTGATTTTATGCTTGGTTAGAAAAGGTCCTTTTCACTCTTCCTCACAAAGACTTGGAGCTGATAATTGTTCAGGCACATATGCAAGATCTGTTGCTCTTGAAACAATGGGCAAGATACATGGAATTTTCTAGTATAAAGATCTGAAGAAGTCCAGGAGGAGAAGTCTGATTTATGGTCCTTGTTTTAAGGCCTTATCAGTCTTTTAGTCTGAGACAACAGCCACTACTAGATTCTTGTAAAGCAACAGAGACCCTTTATGCTGGGAGAGATATTTGGATAACTGATTAGGTTTCCTCTGAGAGCAGCTACCAAGTTAAGCTATGCAGGACTGTAAGTAGAGGGAGCTCCAAACTGTAGATGCTTAGGTAAGAATTTGTGTTGACCAAAACTGTCCTGTTTTTGCTCATGTACTGTTAGGAAAATGGAGAGTGGTAAGATTAAGTCTGAGGTACTGATGCTACATGAGTCAGAATCTAAGGTTGTGGTTTTGGGTGCCTGCTTGTACTTTAGTCAACCTAGCCAATCAGGTACTGGTTTTGACATTCACATTTAACAGGTTACTGTAAAATAGCTATGTTGAACAGTTCTTTCTAAAAATTTAATGAGATTTTCTGGCTATATGTGATAATTTGCCATAATAAAAATAATTATTTGAAAACAGCTATTATTTTTAATATTGTCTGTAAAGAGTGATGGAGGTATTAATCATCCTTTTTGTAGAAAGAAATTTTTGACTGCCTTTCTCTGAGGAAGTACAATTAATTTAGATTCCTCAGAGAAAAACCATGTCCATTTTCCATGAAAAAAACCCACCAAAAGAAGTTTACAATGAAGAAAGAACAGCCTATGAAATAAAGGCAAAACAAAAGAGACTGAACCTCTCTTTGTTTCCTTGTGGAGAATGTCTCTGACTTAAGAAAAGGGAAAATAATGAAAAGCTTCTTTGATTGACTTTGCAACTAATAGAATAGCACAAAAGCATGCTAATTGCTTTAAAATGGAGATGGAGAACTTAATTCAAAATTGGCATAAACATATTCATCTTCCATTAAAGTCAGCACTAAGTGGAAACTATGACTCTTCCAACTATGCCTTCCAACAAAGTGTGCACATGTAAAAGCATAAACCACAGCTTGTATGTGTGAGGTACTGGATTATTATAGTAGTTATTGGCTCATACCAACTCAAGTGTTTGTGTGTGTGTGGAAGGGACAGGTTGAATTTTGCGAAGGTGGAGTAGTACCCTGTTCCACACCCCAGCCCCTTGGAGCCTCCTTGGGCAGCCCTGGAGCAGCTGCCAGTCACTGGCACACCAGGAGCACTGCCCCAAACCATACCTGCTGGAGCACCCTGACCCAGCCCCAGATTGGATGGCACACCAGAAGTCCCACCTGGGGTGGGGGTGGCCACAGGGGGCCAGAGCAGATAAACCCAGCACCATGCAGCCATCACATGGTCATGGCCCTGCCATCTCCTAGACTCCCTGTAGCAGGACCTATGTTGGACCTGGGTGGTAGCTGTAATTCTCTTTTCTCTCTCTCTGTCTTTACTTCTTCTTCTTCTCCTAATTTTCTTTCTTGATATTTGGGTAACGTAAAGTCAGAAAGGCTGGATTTTGCTAAGTTGAATGGGTTAGCATGAGCTAAGTCAATGCTTTGTTGAATGCTTTATTTTGGTTAAATGTTGCCCTTTAAACTTGTCATAAGTTTTTTGTTTGGGTTTTTGTTGTTGTGGGGTTTTTTTTTGGTTTTTTTTAAAGAACCAAAAAAAATCCTGCTTTGAATTTTTTCCCTTTACCCACATGAAAGAAAAGTGTTGAGCAGTTGGAGAGGGAAGGAGTCCCTCTGGATTCCCCTTGCCTGAAGGGATGGCAAGTAAAAGGATTTGTTGATAGTCCACATTCCAACCTCATGGCTGCTGGCTGGGCTTCACTTTACTTTTTCCCTGACTCCAGAAGTGGTGTGGAGAGGGGTCTCCGGGTTCATTTTTTTGCTGGTTGTATTACGTAAAGATATACAGATATGTATTTAGTGAAGAGCTGTTATTTTCTTTTCCATACCTTTTTGACTGAAACCTTTTAATTTCAAAGTTATAATAACTCAGAGGGTGAAGTTTGGGTTTTTTCTCCTATTCCATCCTCAACAAACACAAAGATAAAACTTTTGTCAAGTTCCCTTATTTTCCATAGTTTGCCAGTAAAAGTGTGATATTTGACATCCTGAGAAACCGTGTAGCGTCTTCTCCCATGCACTGTCTCAAGGCATAAAAGAACTGAAGGCACTTCTAATGAGTCCAGCAGCAGATTTCTGGAACCCTGTATATTTTTAAAGTAAAACCCTTTTGACGAGCTCATAGCTTAAGCCTTGGGATCTTACAGTATGGTACTCATATTTCTATGTTAAAAACAAGAGTTACATTGCACTATGTATTTCTTTATTAATCTGTACTATAGTTTCCTCTCTATATATACTATTACACTAAACCTAAATTAGATTTTTAGTAGATCCAGAATAATTCAAGACTGTATCTTCAGGGAAGATGACTGAATAAAATGGCCACTTGAAGGAAATTTGGTCTTACCCTTGTTTCCATGTGTCTTACAAATTTTCATGCCAAGTTCTTAAAAAATGGTGGTAATGCTTGCCTTAGTGTTGTGAAACCTCCCCGTAATTGGAAATGCAAAATAAATCAAAATGTTCATGACATGATGTTAAGTTTGCTTTAAGGTTGCAATATTCCCAGCAGGAGTGAAGAAATATATTTTCTTCTGTTGTCAAAAATTCCAAGTATATTCTGAGTAAAAGGCAGCCTTTTTTCATAATCACTGCACACAAATCAATATTATTGTTCTATTCAATATGCTAAAATGAATAGTAGTAACATCAGCTTCCTATCACTTGTGCAATTTCTTCAGGGCTATTTTCTGGCTCCAGTGCTCTTCAGTATATGAAGGTGAATAAGATGTCAGTGGGATAGATTTAGTACATTTGGGGTCTGTGTTGTTTATAATATTTGCCAATTCTCGATTAAGCAGATCGGTATGCCTGAGCTCTCAAGGTCAGTTCAATTAGATAAGGATGGGAACAAAGGTGAAGAAGCTGTTCTTGGAGATAATGTGTAAGCAGTTAAAAAAATGTTTCACCTGATTTTTAGAAGTACAAATCTCTGGAGCAATGTGGGAAAAGCTGGATGAAACAAGATATTTACTGAGTCTAAGCAAAATGGATTAGTTCAAAGCAAACAGAAAGATATGGAAAACATATCTTTATTACTCAGTTGTTGAGTAATAAAGTCAACAAGCTATTGCTGCAGTATAATGTTTGGAGATTTTTTTCTTCCATTTTAGGCATCAGTTTCTTCAGCTTTTGTAAGTTATAAAGGCCATGGTTGAGTCTGTATTTCACTTTAAGTTTAGAAATCTGGGTAACGACTAGTTGCAGTTGTAAGTATATTTGTTAACATAGTAAGTAGCACATTCCCCTGAGTCACTGCAAAATCATACCATAAAAAAGGTATGTAATTTGTGGTCAGGTACAGCCTCATCTCTCTCCGTCAGAGGAAGATGTTAAATTCAGTTCTGTATAAATTTCATCTCTGGCTCGTTATTTTGCCCCTTTATGTAGCATTTTGCCTACATAAATTCCCGTTGAGGGCTATAAAGAAGTTCCTGTATTTTATCCTGAAAGAATAACTACTTCTTTAGCTGTGACTTGAGAATTCTTCATTTGGATATTCAATTACTTCATCAGGGAATGGTGGAATGATAAAGCTTAACTTTAAGCTTTCCGTTAAAGAATTGCAGCCAAGCAGCTATTGTGAGGGCAGTCACAGTAACAGATAATATAGCATGGAGTATTAAGTATTTTTTTTCCACATGATAATGTAGCTTCTATAAATTATAGGCTATGCGATCCAACCCTTTAGCATTATGATTGAACATTCTGTAATCACTGGAAAATACTTTAATAGTAAAGTACATAAAAATAAAGGTCATTACCATGAAATACTGTGTTCATTTCATGTAAAAGGATGTTCAAACTGACTAAAATGCCGGTATGCATGAGATGGGTTTATGGGTGCCAGTGACTATGGAAGGAGAAATACAACAAATCAGGAAGCAGCAAGGGAAGTGCTGGCATAAGCTGGAATCATATGGGGCCATAATACGTGCTTTCCACTTTATTACAATTTTCCAATTAGCTGACTGCTGGAAAACACCCTGGTTTAGTGTGGTAGCAGCACAATTTGCTGCTGCTGCAGGGTGTTAGAATGCAGAGACAATCATGCCATATTGAGAGTGTTATGGACAAACAGAGCAGAACCACCCATGTAACCTTTTAATAATTAAAATTTTCTGCTCTTCTAAAATGCTTTTCAAGTGTTACAGCAGGTTCAGGACCCTGTTCGTGTCTTGTGTGCTGAAAAAGCGTTAATGTTTTACATGCCATATATAGAAAACCTTAATTAAAAAAAATGCTGTGAAAATGACATTGGTATCTTTCCTTCTCAGTACCCACATGAGCCTGTAAGGCATCTCTGTATAAATGGCTTAAGGATAATAAACATATTGAGCAAAGTAAAGGAAAACATCCCCTTTTTAGTCACTATTTATTTCTCCAGAGTTTACTAAGACTGAATCAATGCACTGATAAAAGTTCCTAGTGAGTCAGCTCAGCCAAATCCTTTTCAGTCTATTTTGCACTAAGGTTTTTGATTCTCTGCTGTTTTATGTTCCTTATTTCTAGTATAACTTTGAGAGATAGCCCAAGGAAGGCAAAAAACCTCAAGTTGTTTAGATCATCATGTTTCTATAAAACTGTGTACTGATTTACACCAAATAAACATCTGGCTCTAGAATGACTATTAGCTACTGTTGCACTGTAGACATGAATCAAAACAGAGCAGAGGGGTTTGTTTACAAAATAAAATACGAAGAGAGAAAATACCAATCTAATACTCTTTCAAATTTCTTCTTTATGTAACAACAGAAATAGTAACTCTTGATTCAGCTGAGTCACATCCCACTAGATGTATAAGGTGATATATAAAGGTAGTTTAAGAACTTGTCACTCTTCTGTCCAGATATTATCATCCTTGAGTATTATCTAACATAGGAAGTATGTATCTATGTTTTGCTAGCAATCTCCAGAAGCTTTCAGGCAACATCTTAGGCACTCAAAAGGGATAGTGCAGGATTATGTGCCCTCCTCCACCCAGAGATTCAAACGTACCTCTTCCTCCTTCAGAGAGCTGTGATGGGCAAGCAGATAAACAGATCAAAGGTGATGGCAGAGTCTTTCAATCTCACCATATTTCTGCTCTTTTACAGAAATAGTTGAGGAATTAAAAAGAGAGAGAGAAGGTATAACCAAACTGTCAATGAAAAAAAAAATAATACTTAGAAGTACAGATGAGGACCTCAGTTCTTTAGTTCCATGAGTAGTCAATAAGTTCTAGAGTCATATCTCTCATTTGCTTTTGACACTGGAGCACAGTTTCCCCATATTGGCTGAACCAGTTTTCTGGCAGGTCCTCTTGCAGTTGAAAAGAAACAAATCACAAATGAATACCATCCTTTTAGTCTAGAAAGACAATTTATTCCAGCAAATGGAAATGAAGCAAAGGGAGCTTTACAAACACTCTTTTTGTCTAACAGAACTTTTTAAAAAAATCATAACAAAATAAAACTAGTATCTTAGAGATAGAAAGGAAAAAAACAAAACCCCAAAAAAACAACAAACCTAAAACAACAAACACAACCCAAAAGAAAGAGAATAAGTGAGAAAGAATGACTATTATTGGAAAACCTGTCCGCTATTCCATTTTCCTTTAAATGTTTAATTAAAAACATTTAGCCTGAAAAAACATCTTTGTCCTGAAAGAAAAAGCTCCTAAATAACAACAAATGAAGAAGACAGGAAGTTCTAAGGGCACAAAAGATACTTTTAATATTATCTACTTCTTTTATTGTTGTTTTGTTATCTGATTATTCAGTATTGTCAGATTCTTCTTCAACTTTTCATAGTCAATTTTTGCTTTTACTAACTTTTTCTAATGAATATTTTGAACCATAGATGTCTGAGCATTGATTTCTGTGAAACTAATGGCAAATCCAGATCCAGTAACTTTTTTCTGTAAACATTACCTACATAGTTCTGTCTTTTTGTTCTACTTTTAATTCCATTAAGAATCCGTGAAATTAACTTTCCTCTGAAATTCATTAATTTGCTGAAAAATTACTGTCTATAAGTGATCCTTTTCATACTGAATTTGCTTGTATAAATAAACAGCACAAACCTAATAATTTTGTATACATTCTTGTTCAGGACTTCAGCAAATATTTTTGTGCAAGGTACAGGACTCATTCTTTTTGCACCAGTATCTATCCACATATGTGATAACTTTAGGCAATTTGACCGGTACATGTGTGTAAGGAGATGACAATTTCCTGTCTCAATGTTAAAATCACAGTAGGACTTTACCCTGAGATAAGCCTAGAATGATGTTAACTTTGGGCCTGGAGAGGTCTGGCATCCCATGTTATGTTTCCAGACAAGGGTTTCCACTGTGGCAAACTATGTAGAGGGACAAATACAGTACACATGTTGCCTGTCAAACAGAATGGAAGCACCCTAAATTATGGGACAGATTGCATCTGCAAACACCAAAGTGCTCCCTCCCGCCCTTTCCCCTGAATTCTGTGGATTCCTGGAACTTGGACTGAAATTTAAGTTACCTGATGGGAACTTGAGATAAGATAAAGGTTGTCTGTTACCTTAGGCCTTGGGGGAGAAGAAAGTATCACTGCAAAGAATCCACAAGGAAAGCCAACTCAGCAACTGCTGAGTTGCTGAGTGGAAGATGATTCCCTCAGGGGAAGTTCATGCAAAACCCACCAAGTCGAAGAAGAGAAAGACTGAGCATAAGACTGATTAGGATTGGAAGTGAGGGAATCATTTAACCACTAGAATAATAGAACTGTGTAGCCAATGAGTTCCTTTTTTTGCTGAAATGCATAAATAGTGAAAAGTTTTGAATGACCTTGAGACCCCCACCACCAAAAGGATCAATGGGACGCAGTTTGACTCACAGGTGGTGATATCTTTCTAATATCTTTTTAATCTATCTCTGTCTCATTCATCCTCCCCCCCCTTCTCTCTTTTCTATTTCTTTCTATCTCTCTCTACCTCACATTTACTGTTAAATAAAATCTGTACTATTGACTTTGGCATTGGTCTCGTTTGCACCTTAATTCAGGTAGAGCCATCTCTCAATAACTGGAACATAGCAATGTGCCACTTTCATTTGCCTGTTGTTGGATGGAGCCCTGTTTAAAACAAAACTGTTTTAAAGCATCTTCCCTTTGTTCTGAGAGCAATGTAATCAAGAGGCTATACAGCAAATTAACTGATTGGAAATTACACTAATTACTTTAGCAGTCTCAGGTAAATGGCGTCTCAACTTAGGTGGAGTTTATAGTTGATTCTATTTTCTTCCTCTGACCTGGTTGCAACTTCTGGGTTTATTAAAAAGAATTGTTATTTCTATCATGCTTTTTTATGCTGTTGTTTAACTGCTCATGTGGTTCTTTAGGTTTTTTAGTTTAGATAATATACATTGTTGACACAAGTATAAGAGAGGTTTGAAATAAATCCACTGTCCTGTATTTCTACTAGTAGTTCACACTTTTAACAATTTCTTTTAATTTCCTTTTAACAGACTCTATAATTTTGTATGTAGTTTGCCTTTTTGAAGTAAAGCTGCTGTGGATTTTTAAGTTTTTCTTATATGCAAAGCAATGCAGAGTCTGAGTGCACCAGAGTGTTCCTGTCACTATTTCGGAAGGGCCCAAACCTGAAAATGTTAAAACAACCTCTGTGTACTTGTGAAGTTAAAATTAGAGATTTTTTTCTCCCATTATTGATTCACTGACTTATTTTCCTTAGGTCCAGACAAACATGATCAACAGGTCCTTCTGTCAGATACTGCATCATAATTCACTTTAATGATATTAAACCAATACTTATCTAACTGTCTAACACATTAAATCAATCAGTTCTCCATACTTCATTGTCAAGGAAAGGTGAAATTTGTCAAAGTCTTATGAATCCTGTTACTGTCTTAATGTACAAGTGGATCCATCTGTATCTTTACTTATGGTCAATGCTGACAGTTTTCCACCTGGTTGTTATGTGATTCTAATACAAGGTTAATTTGTTTCACAGAAGCTTCCTATTTTCTTTGATAATGTATCCTTTCTGCTGACACTCTTATCCATCAGTGTATTTTATATTAGATAGCATGTTTCTCTTGTGAGAAATTTATTCTCAGACAACCTGATTATCCGTGGAACATCAGGATATGCTGGCTTGATATGAAAAAAAAGATACAAATAAAGAAGCAGCTCTTAAAACATATTATTATATTTGTGTTTTTCCAAGTGTGGGTGAAGATAAAATTAATACATTCCTGATCATGTAAATATTTTCACTTCAGAGTAGCCAGATTTCTCAAAATCTTAATTTCAGATTTACCATTGCTTAGAAGAAGGAGCTTGGTCTTCCTCATAACTCATCCTTCTCAGCAAACACTTCAGTCTCATTAAACTGAGAGACACATATTCTCACTCCTCTCTTCTTTGTCTGCTGGCATCGCGCAGTTGGTTTTTTTTTCCCCTTCTTAAATACATTATCTCAGAGGTGCTGCCACCATCTCTGATTGGCTCGGCCTTGGCAAGTGGTGGATCTGCCCTGGAGCCGGCTGGCATTGGCTCTGTCAGACACAGGTGCAGCTTCTGGCAGCTTCTCACAGAAGCCATCCCAGTAGCACTCCCACTTCACCAAATCCTTGCTGCGCAAACCCTACCCATAGCAATAGTAAAAGTATTCACACACATCTATACACCCATTATTTGGGTGTAACATAACATTTGAAGGCATATACAAGTATACAGATGTATAACATCCTTCTAAGTGTAGATAATAATAAACACTTATTATCTTTACATCTATCCAGTTATGGCAATGTTACTGGTGGCTGTGATACTTGGTTACTAAAATATATTTGATTCTTTCTAGCCTAAAGCATGGGAGTTAATCATAAAATGTTAGTACTACCTCCTAATTAATTCTGATATGTCACCTGTAGGAAGTCTGTGATGTGTTAATATGTTATTTACTTACCATGTTAAATATCGAAGTTTCTGCCATTCCTATGTTTTTTGAATTTCCCCCTTCCTCTTTTATTGTCATACATTTATGGAATTTTGCATAGCATTTTTAGTATTCTACCAATTTTTCTACTTTAACTAAGTTTTTGATTATTGTGCTTAACCTCAGATTATAACAAATAATAGAATAATAGAATCATTTATGTTAGAATCGTTTAGTTCAGCCATAACTGAAAGCAAATACTGTTTTTTGGATAGATTTAAAAAAGTAGTCAGCCTGGGATGGAGTCCCATGAATACTGGTCTTTTGCCAGTAGGACTGCTATAAGTCTTGCTTGACTAATATTCTATCCAGCGGACAAACTGTGTCACTCTGATTGTGACCACATCCATTTGAAAATTTTCTGTTTCCTTCCTCCCCCCACTCAGCTTTCATTAGGAATATGTCAGTTTGTTGAAACAAAAGTTTTCCATGTAAATATTAGGTTCAATTAGAATACATTTTTGGGTGAAATGTGAGACTTTAGTGCTCTGCCAAGTAATTCAGTAACTAATAGGTGTTAAATTGAGATAGCCTGAAGATGTTTTATAGCCTCAAGCCAGAGATTTGAACTAACTTGATGACACAAATCTATTAAAATAATTATTATTCTGGTGTATATCTCCCATAAAAAGTCCCACTAGACATATTTGAGTATTTTAACATTCAGAAGAATGAACTGAAGAAACTGAACATTGTTTTTACTTCAGAGAAGTCCTGCCAATGTATTTAGTGCTGAAAGTGATTAGGACACTTAAATGGTTTTGTTGAAAAAGGGTGAAAAAAAAAGAGAAGAAAAGCAAAAAATAAATACTTATTGGATTTTGGGATCTGGAAAACAAGCTGCCACCTACTAAAATCGTTCTGTAAGAGTTGAAAAAGCAATTCCCCAAAGAAGGAATTCCTTTAGCTTTAATAGAACAACGCATAAATGCTCATATTAGGGGTAACATCATGATTTAAGCTACTAGGGAGCTTAGATTGTTAATAGAAATGTATATACATTTCTTGACTAATAACTTACGTCTCACTTGGCCTTGGAAATAAGTTTTAAGTATATTCTTTCTCATTCCAATAACACAATGAGCATCCCTGCTAATTGTGCAAATTAGAAATATAAAATTAAGTGGTTTCTGGGCTGAGCTCTCTCAAACTTTATGTTCACATGGAGGTTTTTACTGACATTGATCTCTAATTGTCTTCCTATGTGGTAATGATTTAGTACCATTCCTATCAGCAGTTAATGTTCCCTTTACACTTCAGTTAGAATTTCTGCTATATAAACTTCCTCTGTAGAAACTTTTGCTTAAATTACACATTAGATTACATTTGAAACATACTTATTGTTTAGGGTAAAATATAATGTCATTGCAATATAGCATTGAAAGAAGGCATGGTAACATGAACAAATGTTTAAATAGACTGTTTTCTGTACAGACTGGGGGGTGAACAGATTGGGAGCAGCCCTGCAAGGACTTGGGGGTGCTGGTGGATGAGAGGTTGGACATGAGACAGCAATATGCACTTGCAGCCCATAAAGCCAGCTATGTTCTGGGCTGCATCCAAAGCAGTGTGGCCGGCAGGTCAAGAGAGGGGTTTCTGCCCCTCTATTCCACTCTGGTCAGACTCCCATCTGAAGTACTGCATCCAGTTCTGGGACCCTCAGCACAGGAAGGACATTGACCTGTTGGAGTAAGTCCAGAGGAGGACCACAAAGATGATCAGAGAGATAGAACATCTCTCCAATGAAAAAAGGCTGCAAGAATCAGTGCTGTTCAGCCTGGAGAAGAGAAGGCTCTGGGGTGACATCACTGCAGCCTTCCAGTGCCTAAAGGGGGCCCATAAAAAAGACAGGGGCAAACTTTTTAGCAGGACCTATTGTGACAGAACAAGGGGTAATGATTTTAGACTAAGATGATAGATTGAGGTTAGACTTTAGATATTAGATATCAGATATAAGAAAGAAGTTTTTTCCAATAAGAGTGTCGAGATACGGCACAGGTTGCTCAGAGAGGTGGTAGATACCCCATCCTTGGAGACATTCAGGGTCAGGTGGAACTGAATTCTGAGCAATCTGAGCCAGTTGAAGACATCCCTGCTTGCTGCAGGGGGGCTGAACTAGATGATCTTTAAAGGTCTCTTCCAACCCAAACTACTATCTGATTCTGGTTCTACTCTGTTCTGCTTTGCTGATGGATTCCATTAGTCAGGACAGCCTCACTGGAGAAGGTCATGAGGACACCCTCTACTGGCTGTTTTCCCTCTCACAGAGGAGTCACTTAATTCTTCCTGAAGAAGTTTAAAATGTTTTGGGATGTTTTCCTGAGGACAATGTATGTGAGCATGTCTTCTCCACAGAACTTGTTCCTTAGACAGAAGCTAGGCTTACATCCCTAGATTTTCAATAATGTAGTAACTTTATATACTCTGCAAATCACAGTACAGAAACACTACCATTTTAATAGAGTGTAATTTTAGCTACAGCAGAAACACACAATCCTCATCCTACAAACACACAAAAATTTTCAGATTTAATTGAAATTCTGTTTCAATATATCACAGAGCTGTAAAACTTTCTTTTTTCAAAAGTCTTTCTCTTTCCAATTTAGCGTGCATAATGCTTGTAAGTTGTATTCAGTGAAAATGAAAAGCTTTATGACTCTGAGACTCATTTCTATGTAAATGAACTAACAAGCATGTGCACAGCAAAGCAGAGGCTATAAAAAATAAAATTGAGTTTAGTTTACCAATATTTTGCCAGTGTTTTAACAGCTTGCACAATTAAGTTTGTAACTATGGTGAATTGGATTTGTGTGTGCGTTTTTATCTCTTTGATTGACAAAATTTTTCCTTTGTTTAGCTCTAATTACTTTTTTGAGTTACTTTCAAGTTGGAGATTTGCATTTACTAGGCATCATGTATCATTGCCATTTTATATCACAGAAGATATATCAATATGTCCAGTTTCTTGACTGTCAGGAACTGGGGAACAGAGAGGAGGTACCTGACCCTATCAAAATCCAAAACAATGTTCCAGAAGTCTAAGTCTGGAGGAAATCACTATTTTCTCAGCTCACTTAATTTTGAGGGAAAATTCTTAGATGTGGAGAGATATGCCCTCTATCAGGCTGAGGATGGGACTGAAAAAACTTCACATGCTTCTGTGAGTGTAATCCTCCAGATTATGAGATAATATTAAATATAGATATGATAACATGATCTTCTTTAAATAAACATTTTCACCGCCCCTTGTTAAACATACTTAGAATATGAGTGCTACATCACGGCTTTCAATGACTTCAGACAGTGTAGCAGCTAGAGATGGATTGCTTAGAACCAGATGTAGATGCCTGTGTATGACAGGCAGATTCTTCAATATTGAACAGAAAAGAACATCTCACCCTGGTGAAGACTTCTGAAGTAAGTTGGAAAACTGTTTTCCAAATTTTCTATTTTCCTCTTGAAACACAGAGTGATTAACTTGGATAAAAAATCTGTACAGCAGACATCTAAAGTCCAGTGAGATTAATCTACACTCATTTCTACATCTCACGAAGGCTTAATTATAAGAAATACTCAGCTGCTTACAGTGGCTCAATATTAAGCTTGAGCCAAAGAAAAATGACAACTTTAAAGTCAAGCAATATTTGGCATCTCTCTGTTCACACGGGTGGCCACATAAGCAAGCAGGTATTTTTCGTTGCAGTCCCTTTAATTAATTTCATACTTTGCTGTAGGCATTTGAGACTTCTTCTAGATATAATTCTCAATCTTTTGTGAAGCTTTTGGTTATATTTTACAAACCATCTCATAATTCATTCAAAGAAAGAATACTTTTCTTATGGAAAATATCACTATTACTGTATCAGTAAAACAAAAAATGAAACAGATTAAGAATTAGTTGATAGACATCAAAATAGGATCTTTCCAGATGCAAACTAAAGAAGTGTTTGTATACAAAATTTATAGTGATAACAACTTTGACTGACTTAAGGACTGACTCAATGAGAAGTATGGAAATGGAAAAAACACCATGGCATACAAAATGTAATGAAAAAAAATCATGGACTAAAATAACTAGAAAAAATGTTTTAAAAAACAAATCTAAAATTGCATAACTAACTATAGGAAATACAAACCACATCTACTGCATCCTGAAAAATAGTGACTCAAAAAGTGTTCCAGTTCATAATGGGCAGATAATTCAACAATAGCTCTCAAAATGAGGCCGTAAAAGACAAGTAATATTGGAGGTGTGAATAGAGACTAGTGAGCAGGGATAGGAACATTTATCCTTGTAGATTGGTAAGATTATATCAAAATGTTTTATATAGTACTGGTGTTTGCTTTTTAAAGTGGATAACAGCAGCAATACAGAGAATTAAAGAAAATGTTTGACAGCAAGAGATACAAAGAGGTCAATCTGTGTAGTGTATTGAAAAGAATTTTGAAAGTTGACATGATTACACTGTGTAAGTGCGGGGCGGGGGAGAGGTGAATAACAAGGAACCCTCTGGTCTAACAGGAGAAAACATAAAAATTTTCAACAGATCATGTCAAACAAATTGAAACTAAAAATGAGTAGAGTTGATTAACTCCTGGAACAAACCAGCAAAAAGAATGCTGAGTTTGGTGTCTCTTGAGGAATTCAGTTTAAGGCTATCAATTTTTGTAGAAGACAGGTATTAATAAAGTGCAAGGTAGAGTGGAGATATTCAGGGGTCGCTGCTATGTGTATCAAGTCAGATGAGTTAAATTCCTTCTGGCTTTAAACTGAGGGAATCTATGAATCTAGTTAAACATACCTAATGGAAGGATTAAGAATGTGCTCCTGAGAGAAACACATCTCAATTTCGACCCTAGTGATGAGATTACCTTCACATGATTTGTCTCACAACTGGCCTAATCTGTTACAAAAGCTGAGACAATTTGCCTTGAGAGTTGTGTAAGGGATGGATGTCCCTTGTGAATGGAGAATGACATCTTTTAAAACTCACAGGCCTTTTAAAGCAAAATTCATGGCTTGCAAATGTGACTTTGTGTCATAAAAGGAAAAGATCTCTTGCTGAAAGAGTTGCTCTTGATACTGAATTCTGCAATCCCATCTTTTGGAGACTGAGCAAGACAGTGTATAAGGCCTAGGGAAGAGTCCCCTATTAAGAATGCCCGTCACCTAAAACCTTTCCAGTCAATTCCTGCAACTACCAGCTGGAGCTCTTTTATCTATTTTCATGTTTTGATATGAAGTAGGAGGTAGTTAGATGCCAGTGGAGCAAATTGAACAGTCTTATTGTATTCAAAGCAAATGGAAAGTCTAGGAGAACACAGTAAGCAAGGATATATTGTGTTTTGCAGAAGGCTTATAGATTTTCAAACCATGAAATGTCTCCAGTTATGAAAGAAAATGCTTGACAAGGACACTTACCATGATGAAACTTGGCAAACATGGTTCCAATATAGAGTGAAACTACTGTTTGGTGTGATGCATTTGGTGCCTTGCGTGACTGTTTCTTTCCAGCTACTGGATCAAAGTCCAGGCTCCAGTATGACTGGTACAAGAGCTGCATTGTTTTTGGGAGGAACTGACTCTTTGGGTATCTGTGGCCCTCTTGGGAAAAAAAAGGAAAACATCCCAGTTCATTGATGGTAGGGATTAGCCCAGGTGACACCACAGGAAGGAAGAGAGAATAATATTTTCTAGATTTATCTGCTGTGCAGCTTTTGAATTTGTTTTCAAATAAGGCTGCAGTCCTTCCTATATAAATGTGTCAATGATGATTGCAGATAATAACATAATATCTTTAAATGAAAAATTGATCCCAGTTCCAGAGAGAATGGCTTTGAGGAACTGCTAGAGTTACCAGAACAGAATTCTTTAGTTTAGTCATGTTTGTCCGATTGCATATATGTATAATAAATACATATAAATAATCACATAGAATATTTTGGTAGTTTTAAAAAAATCATTACACAATATAAATTTTCATAATTTTAATTATATAAGATACTACATGTAAGTCACAGACAAGCGTGTAAAAAATGTGTCTATAACGTCTGCTGGGTACACAAGTACTGTAAGCAGGAAATATCTAAGCCCATTTGTGTAGAACTCTGCTCCTTATTTGAAAAAGTTGTTGGCATATTTTTTTTGTTGAAGCTGTCACTAAATGATGTTTAAAAATTTAGCATGCATAAATATTTTGCTAGAGCTCATGAATTCTTCTCTCTTGGTCTTGGAGAATTATTAGTTACTAAATTGATGAAAAATTTCCATAAAGGACTTATTAAATATGTCCAAAAGTACATTTTGTTTCAGGGAAGGTAAATGCCAATACTAATTGCTCTTTACAGTGTTTTCAAACATAGATTAAAGATAAACAAATTAAACATTTTTTCTGTTTATGAAGCTTCAAAGCAATTCACAGTTCATCTTGAAACAGAAAATGCTTACCTTTTTTACGTACTCCTTTTTGCTTCCATTTTAGAATCATATCTGATTCAAAAGTGCACAGGGGCCTTTATGTGAAATTTAATCTCTGTACAATATGTTTTTTTTTTTTACACTTACATTTATTTTAATAGATGCAAGGAAATGCTTTCAAAAGATGTTTTTTATCTTAGTTTAAATTCTTACCTCTGAAAAACAGTAAAATTAGATTGAAAGGTGTGATACTGAAAAAAAACCCCAAACTGAAGAAAAACCCCAAAGAATGGCAATACAAGCTCTACTCCGTCATCCCCAGAATAGCTAGAAAGTGTTTACAGGGAAAAGTAGATCATATTCTAAATTAAATATAGTGCTAAAATCTGATAAACTGTTTATCTTTAAAATAAGCACTGTTTCACATAGTTGAGAAACAGGTTATTTTGCTGAATTTTGAAAATCATTTTCGAGTGGGGTTCTGATACCAAGAAGTTCCTTGAAGACAGTCCCAATAAATTTTACTATTGCTCAATAAAATACATGATACACTGATGGATTTTAGTCTGAGTTCAAAGAACCATTGTTTAAAAGACACATTCAAAATATGAATAAGAGCTTTACACTTGACTGTAGTATTGTCAGTAGTCCTTATTTTACCTGAAAAGTTGTTTACTAGAACAGCTGTGAACATATTTCACAATTTCTATGCTTAATCTGCAACATCTTCAAATGTAATTGAAGGGTGCAGCTAAGGTATATTTGCGTACTTTCACAAATGCTGAACTTAACAGTGGCAATTCTGCTGCTAGGTTGAAGGACATGTAATTTTGATCTACCATTTATGAATATTAAGGCAAAACCTGCTCAATTTAAATATTGGCTGCATTATGTTGATCTTGTGGTCTCTCATCTCATGGCTAGGCTTCATGAACGAAGATTTGAGAAGGACTCTACCCACACTTGCTACAAGCACGTTGATGGCTAAAAAGGCCAATGCGAGATAGACAAGTCCGGTTGCAAAAGGCACAGCGGAAAGTCTCCTTAGGTGGTACTGGCAAGACTCGGTTCTTTCTGCGTTTTCTCCTCAGATATGACTCTGTGTGTGTTCTCAAAAGAAGCAGTAACATTATAAATAGTGTGTCTCCATGTTTCCAGATTGGAGGCCAGAGTAGACCAATGATAGTGATCAGTATGGCCAAGGCTGAGATGTTGTTTCAGGGAGTCCTTGTATCTCCTCTTTGGGGCTCCTCTCTTGCGGCAGCCAGTGGCGAGTTTACCATAGAGCACAATCCTGGGGAGGCGGCAGTCCTCCATCCTGGAGACGTGCCCTGCCCAACACAGCTGTGTTCTCAGCAGCATGGCCTCAGTACTCGTGACCACTGCCTGTTCAAGGACAGATGCATTAGTCACATGGTCAGTCCAGTGGATGTTTAGGATTGTACGGAGACAATGCTGATGGAAGCGTTCGAAGAGTCTCAAGTGGTGGCGGTAGACGACCCATGATTCGGACCCATACAAAAGAGCAGACAAAACAACGGCTCTGTAAACACTAATCTTTGTGCTTTTCTTCAGGTGTTTATTACACCAAACTCTTTTATGGAGTTTGCTGAAAACTCTATATGCCTTTGCTAGCCTGTTGTCTATCTCTTTGTCAATTTTACCGTCCGAGGAGATGATGCTTCCCAAATAAGCAAACTGCTGGACTGACTTAAGCTCTGATTCACCAATGATGATATGGGGATGATGGAAGACTTCCTGAGGTGCAGGTTGGTAGAAAACTTCTGTCTTCTTCAGGCTGACTTCCAGCCCAAAAAGCTCAGCAGCCTCTGCAAAGCAGGATGTTAAGCGCTGCAGAGCTGCTTCTGTGTGGGCAACGAGGGCGGCATTATCAGCAAAAAGCAGCTCACAGACAAGATGATTGAGAGTCTTGGTGTGGGCCTTCAGTTGCCTTAGGTTGAATAGGCTTCCATCAGTACGATATGGGATGTAGATACCGTTTTCTTCATCGAGGTCTGCCGTGGCCCTTTGGAGCATCCTGCTGAAGAAGATCATGAATAAAGAGTCTGAAAATGTTCAGACCAACGATTCAGAATGGAAGTTTTATCTGTGAGAAGCGTTTGACCATCTGTGCTGAGTAAAGGGCTTTGAACCTGGTGTGTAGGTCCATACACTGCTTTCAAGACCTCGTAGAATCCTCTGTAATCACCCAAATCTGCACATAGTT
Organism: Oxyruncus cristatus; assembly: GCA_013399855.1. Lineage (NCBI taxonomy): Eukaryota > Metazoa > Chordata > Aves > Passeriformes > Cotingidae > Oxyruncus > Oxyruncus cristatus. The sequence goes on from VXAY01006319.1 coordinate 116,006, forward strand.
GATGTTGTGGTAATTCACCACTAAAACATAAGCTTCTTTTCATTTGGTCCTAATCATTTATTTTTGACAGTTAGTTTTGAGCTGGATCAGCTTCCTAGAGGAACTCACTCCCTAGTCTCAAAAATGTGATTTTTATATATTAGCAGAGTGGACAGAGGGAAAGCAAAGAGGCTAAGAGTAATGAAGGAGAATAATATTATAGTGTGTTGGATATAGATGACACTAAGCTGAGATGTAATTACATGCTTTATTTCCTATATTTCATAGAACTCATCTCTGATTCCAGGTCAACACCCAACATATGAGGGCAGTATGCCAATTGCAAAGTGTAGATTATACACGACAATGACTTTTATCTAAACAGCTCTTTTTTTCTCATGTTAGGAAGATAAATATTTACAACAGTAAAAACAGTTTTCTGCCCTGTATGTCCATTAGCTAAGAAAAATGGAGAGAAGAAGGTATTTGTTTACCGCTCATGAGAGTGCACATTTTTGAGTAGAAAAGGATCAGCCCCAGTGAAATACTGAAAGTCCTGGCAAATTAAATACTTCATATCTCATAAATTACTTCTCTGATGCAAAATAATTATATAATTAGTTCTTCAAAAAGAATTACTTCAATAGGTTGTTGGATATGAGGCCAAGTATAGAAGATAATAATTCTAAGATCTTAATATAGTAAGGTCTCGATAAAGAGTAATTAAGAAAGTTCCTCTGTACTTCTACTTCTTCATGATTAAAGAAATGATCTGTGCATTGATAGAACATAATTCTAATAATGTCTACTTTGGACAGCCAAAGTAGGTAATGCAATTTTAAAATTTCTACTTTCTATCAGAGTGAATGACTAGTGTATTATCAGTACAACATCAATTTATTTTATAATGCTAATAATATGAGCAAATTAATTCATCAGAATAAAGCTTGCAAGCCCTTGTTTTTCCATTTCATTATATCACACAGTACTAAAATATAATGTATAATTAGATCAGACCTTTTCAAGCAGAAAAAAGGGGTGTAATTGTCCATTGACCCTGAGACTAGCTCAGTTGGTTAGAGACTGGTGCTAATAACACCAAGGTTGTGGGTGCAATCCCTCCATGAGCCATTCACATAAGAGTTGGACCTGAGAATCCTTGTGGATCCCTTCCAGATCAGAATATTCTGTGATTCTGTAATTGATTCTGTGATTTCAGGATAAATCAATCTTCCCCAGGATTAACTCAGTCTTATGGTCTAATTTTACAATTCAGTTCTAAAACTCTCTCTCTCTATATATATATACATATATATGTATTTAGAATCTCAAAAGAGAGACAATATTACTGGCAAAATTTAGCTTTCATGGAAGGAATGTATAAAAGCCCTTTTGTTTATTTTGCTTGACCTTACAGCAGATGACCATCTGGGTAACTGCTATGCGTGGTGCCAAGAAAAGCTGTTAACCCCTACAATAAATAAATAAATGTAATGAAAATGAAAATCTTCCAACAGTGTGTAATCACTTGTCTCAGAGTTGAACCTACAAATACAGGTCAAATATTGATTGTCAAGAAGCTTATCTTGCATAAGTGTCTGTGCTAGGTAGGAGAACACCCACCCTGCTTGATGCTCCTCATTCACATAAATGCTTTACACTCAGCTTTATCTAACTTTTGCCTGACTGGGGGGTCATAGTGGGTTCTTTTCTGCTGATGCTACTATTATAGATAGATGATTTAAACAGTTATTCAACCTCTGTTCTCACTTTGCACACTGAGACAGTTCAATTCTCATGATTTCACCTGGAATTGCAAGTGCCTGAAACCATTGGAAACCAGGACATAATCCATGAGAGCTCTGTCTGCTTATCTGAAAGAATAAAATGAGGTAAAATAAATGGGGTAGGTTCAGGGACAAGTTGTAGCTTTACAAAGCTCCAGGACACCCTGGCAGAAGTGCTGTAAAACTGCAAAGTGTGCATTCTTCTTGCTGACTTTTGTGATTTTATTTGTAGTACCCAGTTTTTCCTGTTCTGCCTTTGCTGGGAATTGAAATAGCAATTGATTTCCTCTTTGAAGGAGGGAAACTTCTTTTTCCTTCAGTTTTTGCAATTGAGTTGGAAAGTGCAGTTTTTTAGTGAAAAAAATAGTTCCCTGATTTTTAATAAAGAACTCTTTAAAAAATAAAGATAGATCATGTATGAAACAAACTTATCTTTATTTACTTTCACTATCTGATAATCATAGAATATCAGGTTGGAATGGACCTTAGGGATCCTTTGGTCCAGCCTTTCTTGGAAAAACCACGGTCTAGAAAAGATGGTCCAGTACCCTGCCTAGCTGAGTCTTAAAAGTGTTCAGTGTTGGGGAATCCACCACTCCCTTGAGATATTGTTCCAATGGCTCATTTTTGCCTTTGGGAACAACTTCCCTCCTGTGTCCAACCAGAATCTTGCCCGAAGTAAGTCTCACAGCTCCCTCTCAGGCCATCAAGTGGACCTGAGGGTAACCAGAGTAACCCACTATGAACACGCATTTCTTTTTGCGGTATCCACTGTGTGCTATTGGTTCAGTTTCTTCTTGCAGACTTTGTGGGTGTCTACAGCTGTTAAAGCTTCATATCTGTTTTTGATTATAACGCTGGAGGGTGGGGACTGAAGCAGATTCTGTAGGTGACACTTTTCTCTACCCCTCCGAATCTAAGAGAAAAAACCAAGACTTAAAAGTCTTTCTAAGACCATGTATTAGATGATGCTTATCAGTTGTCATAAAAATTGTTGCCCCTATTCTTCAATGGCAGGCAGCCATCAGATCAAACTTTAATTTGTGAGGTTTTTGAAAGGTATCTGATTTCATCGAATGAAATTACCTCCGAATTTCACTAAAATAAGTTTCCTTTATGAAGCCTTAAGTTGGTCCAAACTGATGACAAGTAAGGTATCCAGTGTATCTAGTCACCTTAGGACTCTGGAAATAGCTGAAGATCAGAACATCCTGCTCACTTTATTGCTTGTATCATTGATGAAAGAATAAAGACCTTAGACTGCATTAAACTAGCCTTTAATCTCCCTTACTTGATTATAATGTGTTCAATACTGATTAAAGTAATTTTTATTCCTTCTTCAAACTTTTCTTCATGTGAAAACTGTTTTGAAAATGAGCAGTGAAAACCTGTCTTTTCCAGCAAGTGCATGAATACAGGAGGATTTTGTAAAAATCTTACTCCTTGAAAAGCAAATTCTTTTGACTCACAAGCTTAAAATTATTCATGATGTTACTTATAGAGTCAGTTACTACTGACTCTATAAATTTGATTATTTGGATACCTATCATGTGACTGGAGGGTGGTGGTAAAAAAACCAAAACCCAACAGTTTTAATCAAAGTTGGATTATAATTTCCTGCAACACCTGTTCCAACCAGCTGCCTCTGACTGTTGAGTGTTATTCTCTGAGTTCTCACAAATTATACAATGAAATAATTTTAAAATAAGTGGACAATCCATTGCAATTTTGCCAGAATAGGTGCTGAATAATAAAACCATGACATTTTTGAAATATATGCTCAGGCTACTGCACAAAACAATTGGAAAATCTTGATGATGAAAAATAAAACACCCATTTTAGAAGTCTGAAAATCTATTTTGCTTTGAGACACTGCAACAGCTATTCTCACTACTCAGGACTCTGTAGAGAAAGTATTATCTTTACAACTGAGTCTTGTTATTACCTGATTTTTTTCCACTGATTTTTAATTCTTTGTTCTTCTTGGGGGGGAAAAAAAAGCTTTCTGCTCAGCAGAAATTATTGTTTTTCTTCCCAGAGGTATGAGTTCCATTAGTTTCTATAAGTTTTTTTTGTGTCACCGCAGAATCCCTAAAACTAAAGATTCCATATCTGGAGATTGGCAACAGCATATCTGGGCAAGAGTGAAGAAGAAAAGCAGCAACCAATGCAGAGTACAGGATTACTCTATAATCTCTGGTTTGCATGAGAAAATAATCTCGTTCTTTTTTTTGTGCTCACTTTGTAGTCCCAGATAGAATACTCCCAACCAATTATTTTTTCCTCTCATAAATCCCCAGTTTTCAGTTTTCCTTTGAGAGACAAAAAAATTACCATTGTACATTTACCATGGCAGTCTGAAGAAATTGTAATGTGCTGCAGAAATATAGGTAGATAGATTGGTTGTTTGCTTCAGATTCTGGAAAGTTCAGGCACTTCAATCTAGTGATCTGAAGTCCCAACAAAGTACCAGTATTGTTTCTTGATACAGAAGGGAACTAGAACAATCTTCTTGTTCTCTTGCTGAAAAAAATAAACAGGAGTTGCCTGAATCTCTTTGTACAAGCCTGAAAGAACCATGAAATTTTAAAGATACAGCGCAATCATTTTCTGAATGTCACAACACACAGGTTTTTTTTCCATCAGAGAGGCTCTGAACTGCATCCTGGAGAATAATTACTCTTATCAGAGTATGAATTTTCTAAATGTAAGATTTATCAAAAATTTAAAGCTCTGCTGTCTCAATCTGTGTATGCAGTTTGCTTACTGCCCAAATTATTCTAAATGGCACTCAGCCATTCTCCAAACAAGTCTGATGGAGCCCTGCAAAACAAGTTGCAAGGGTATTTTAAAATAAGTAAAATTTTACTGCTGCAAGTTTTGTTTAAGTTTATTCAAATTGTAGCAAAATTGATATATAAAGCTGTACAACAAATAAGGCAAATTGTAGTATATCTGTATATTGTATGTACTTAATATAGCAAATCCTATGGAAATGTAGTTTATACAGAGTAAATTTTGTATCTGATTAAAAGTTCCTTTATAAACTTTCAGTCCCTATTATTACCATAAATGTGCTAAATCTAAGCAAGCCATGTTATTTTTTGAACTTTTGCAACCTTTGCATTCTAATTGCTTGAGCTATATAATAACACAACCAAACGAAACCACCGCAAGCATGCCATTCTACTGACAAAAATAAAACACCTTCCTTAGCTCAGAGCTTGAAGGATATTTAGAAAAGAGGATTGCAAGCTTCAAAGGTCATGAAAAACACAGCAAAACTATGTGTTTCAAACTTTATTTATATTGAGTTAAATATTTCTAGTTTTTGCTGTTCTAATTTAATGTGCTGCTTTTTATTTTGAAACGTTTGGAATTAGTGTGTCGAAAAACATAAGAAATATTTGTCAATGTAGTAGCCAACAAAAAATGAAAGAGGACTTTTCAGGTGACAGGATAAAGATTATTGATAGTTTGGAAATCTCAGGGCAAATATTCTATCCTCTGGTACACACTATGTAGAGGGCACACGATGTGGCCTGATTAAAAGTAGGGATTTTAAAAGTGGAGGCTAGACCTAATCTCAGGTAAGTTTGATGGAGACAGCACAGGATGCTAAGTCAAACGACTGCAGCAGACTGATGTAATGGACATTTTTCAATAGATCTTGATGATAAATATTGTCATTTGCCAATAAACACACTTGTAATTTGCCTGGTAGTACCTTTGCCAAATGTAAATATGTCTGAAATTAGTGGGATATTAATACCATCCTCTGAGACTTGTAATGGAAGAAAGATCTCAGGCACCGTATTGAAATTCTGAGCAGTAGCAAGGTAATTCCCATACAGGAGTTGCTCAGGCATGAAGAGAAATTGCAGCAGGGAGGAAGGAAAGGAAGGTAAACGGACAGTACCTGATGCTCTGAGCAAATACAGTGTATATCAGGAGCTTGGCTCTGCAGTGCTATAACTGAGGGGGCAGAGAAAGCATCGCTGAGCTTTCTGTAGGAAGTTGGCAGCTAGTGCTTTGCTACTCTTGTCAAAATCTACTCAGGTAAAGCGAGCTGAGAGAAGTAGGTGCAGCAGGGTGATGGGCCAAGCAAATAGTCTGAGTCTTGAGTATATCATGAGACATTGAGCAGCTGCCTTTGAGAAACAGCCTTTTCGATAAAAACCTTTGGAAGTAGCTCTGCACGGCTGCCTTTACTCCCATTTTCTATAATCAAGAACACTTCCTAATGTTGACAGGAGAAATGACTAAAAACCTTAAAAATGGCTCCTGTGTATATACAGTCACTGTAAGCCGTTTAAATGTACATAGTCTAGATTGTATTTGTCAGTCTACCATGAAAGATTTTTCTTTCTCAGTTTTGTACATTTACCAGAGGTATATTTCCATGATTAACAATGTCCTAGTTTCTTGCAGTTTATGGAAGTTTCTTACAAAAATTAAGCGAGCAATAAGACCAGATTGGGAATCTCCTTCCATGCAGAATTGGTTTTTATTATGCTTCTCTGTTCAGGGAAGTCCTGCTGGGCAAACTTAAGCCCCGCTGACTTCAAACTAAGCACATACTCAAATGTTTTCTTAAACAAGAGCCAAAGATGGCTCTAAAATGACATCTAATTGCTTACTAGTATGAAAAAATGATTCACAATCTGTCTGAAGTGTGGTGCTTACTTGACTTTCGCACTTCTTGCGGCAACGCTTAGAGAGCTTGCAAGATCAAGCCCCTATAGCTATACCATTCTCCTCAGGTCTCTGTTCCCCACAGGCACGAAGGATGCCTGCTTTAAAGAGACTTTGAAAGGAAGACCTGCAATGACTCTCTTGGGATATGACGATATGTTTTCCTACCTAATCTCTTATTACTGTGAAAATTGAAAATAGAATACACATTTTCTCCCCAGCCTATGCAGATATGACCTTATTGGTTTAACCCCACTGAAAGTGAAATCTTTCATATGAAGGTAGTAATTTAGATTATTTAATAGTTCTGACTTAATGATTTATAATGGGTTATGTTTTATAAATCTACCTTTTATAAATGAGAGAAACTGCTCCTTTTTTTTTTTTTTTTGCAAATGAAATTTATTCTTTATATTATACAAAGTAATTTGGGGGAGCAAAATTTTCTCTTTATTTTCTTTTCTTGTCTCATTTTGTAAATTAATATAAGGTTAATAAAGATGTTCACAAATTCTCATTTCTAATTATATAGTTACTAGAGTCATTAATTTCCTGTGAAACCAGTGAGCTAAGAATGTGTTGAGTTTTTTCCCATTAAATATTTGTGTTGGTATTTCTGTAGTCTGTGACATCTGTACAAAACCAACTTATTCCAAAGTATGAATAATATGGAGTTTTGTTTTGTTTTTAAGGACCACTTTTCTTTTTTCTTGTCACTGTTACGCTTGTACAATTTGTAGAAGATTAATGAAATTTCAATGTTTAGTCTTAATACTCTGCCTTCTTTTTTCATTGTTATAACCTAGGAATGTCTATTCAATGAGGGATTGCAGTATGTTTTTTCTCTTGATCAGAAATAGCTAAATATGTCTTTTATGACACTATAGGGAAGTTTGAAAGATCAGGATGATGCACCCAATGACCCAGGTGAAAATTCAGTTTACCTCCAAAGCTGTGTTCACTCCTTGGGCTCGGGTTTTCCACTTGAAATATGAAAAGCTTCTGATATTGCTTCTAAAATATATTTGTCTAAAACCTTTAAAATAACGTAGCAACTCTTTGGCTGAAAAACTAACACAGCTAGGATTTTCATTAACCCCTTCCTATGAATGAGACTTTTTGCGCACATTTAGGTGACACAGAAACAGATCAGAAGGTACGAATGGCTACTGGCACCTTCTCTTTATGCTTTGTTTATCTGTTGGCAAGAGTAGTCAGGGAGGTGTTATATGGAAGGCCTAGCATGACTGAAAATGTGTCTGTTTCCAACACTAATGGTTTGTCAATTAAAATACTTTGTCCCTACATATTTTGATGCTTTCCTATACTTACATTGTCACAGCTGCAAAACCTTTGTGTGTTTAGGCATGTGTTGATTCCCTTTGATTTCTGTAAGGAAACAATAATTAGAGAACAAAGTACTTCTGAAAATTCCTCATTATTTTGTATCCTGACTGCTTGTGGAAACTATGCATAGACAAATCCACTTTTTCTACGGATGAATCCCTTTTGACCTTAATGATTGATTTCCTGTATTTTTTAGCAGGGTGATTATAGAGTCAAAGGCAATTATGTTCTTAATATTTTTTGGCAAAATCATGCCAAGCAGATTAGGCAGACCATGTCAGTTTCCTGTCTGAAGAAAAATTTTCAGCTACCCTGAAAAAAAGTATCACAGATACCCTGAAAAAAAACTTCAATAAGGTCTAGTTCCTTGAATATCAAATTCAGTTTAAGTCAAGTCACTGATGCGTGTAAAATGTTGCTTCATTTGTTCTGGAGTTGACGAACAGTTTTATTTGCTTTTTCAAGAGGATATATTATGCAAGGGAGATTTTCTTAAATATTTACTCTTCCCGACTATAACAGAATTCATAGCAGCGCTACTGAAAGAACAGAAGAAAAAAATGGTCTTCATAACAAACAAATGATGCCACCTTTGCAAATATGTCCTTATGAATTCAAAACATATCCAAATTCTGACTATTTGTTGATTTTATAAAATTTTGTGTAGGTTCAAAATGGCATTACACTGACTAATTATCTTTAATCAGAACTCCAGCTTTAGTTCTGTCATTTGGCATGTAAATATCATTAATCTTGTCATCAACTTAACACTTTTTTCTTCAGCTACAGGAGGTCACAACTTCAGTTGAAATTGAATCTAATCTTCATTTGAAAGCCTAATATTTAATGTGTATAGAAAAGATGTTAACAGAAAAAAGATTTCTAGTCTTTTGCTTTTACTATACACCATTTTGTCACTTTGACTCAGGAATCCTGAAACTAATGTTTTTCCTAAATTTCTTGAAATAAATCTTTCTAGGGAGATGTTTAACTTGATAGTTGCTTCAGCTCCATGCAAACTGCTGTAACAACTATGATTTCACTTCAATACATAGTGAAGAAGAAAGTAATTCTCCCTATGTCTTTTCTGCTGTCAACAGTAATGACTTGGCTACCACCCGGAAATTGGCAAATGTTCTTTCCTTACTCTACCTGAAGATGTTTCATTATCAGTCACCCTAGAAAGCACTCAAATTACCACAAATTTTTATAAGAAAATGGTGGCAGGAAAAAATATCTCTGGCAGTATTATTGTGTACAATACAGTTCAGGAATCATCGTGTCAATTAACTTTTGCTATGTCATTTTCTCATCACATTTGCTTGATTTTACAGAAAAAAATAAAGTATTTGAAGAAAGGAAACACCAAATCAAGTTGTTGCTCCAGCTTTGACAAAATATTAAGTAGATTAAATTACATTGCCATATTTGGTATTAAACTGACATTAAATTTGATCTTAGCTAGAAGGCCAAAGAGAATAAAATGCTTGTAGTGAAAATCCAATGAAAGAAATATATTGCTTTCATTTTATTAAAATTATTTTTATTCCAACTCTCTTTATATAGAAAGATGTATCTATGCAACAGTGAACACAGCTGCAGCTAATATTTGTATGACCTTCAATATTATGGTAATTTATTTAAATGTTCTTTGTTAATTAAAATATTTCACATAAAAGGCAACTAACTTACTTTTACCAATTAATTATGTCTTTGAAATTTTGGAGTGATCAATTATCATAATCAACAAACATTACAGAAATAAAATAACAAATGAGTCTGAAATACCAGCTGGTCTGGTTTTGGCTTGTTTTTTATTTCAAATTGAAAGGAATATTGCAAACCCATTTATGCGTTGTTCAGTTCTACATAAACTAATAATGGAATCTCCATTAACAAGGAAATGAATATTTTTAATCTTGCTCATTACAAATTTCATAAAGTATGTGGGGTACTGTTGTAGTTTAGGAATGGTATCCTCCAATTTAGTATTCCCACTAAAAAAAAGTGCCACTCTCCTCTGCCCTCCAATGGAAGGCAAAAAGCAGAGATCATGGGCTGAGATAAGAACAGGTTACTGGAATGAGATAAAAAAACAAACTGTAACAGCAACAATATTAATAAGAAAAGGGATAAGACAAAGAAAAGAATTATATGTAAAATAAAACAATACTGGACCTTTCTGCCTGCCACCAAGAGTCCCTTCCCCCCCTGCTCAAGGCAATGACACCGTTACAGAGTATTGTCCATATACTGTCAGACTTTATAGAATAATGTCTTGTTCCTGGCCATGCCCCCTCAGCCATGCCCCTTCCCAGATACTGCAAAAATTTAACTCTGTCCTGGCCAAAACCATGATAGGTTCATATCTAATGATTTGGCAAATGTTCTACCAAGACACCAAGACTAATATTAGGTAAGTCAAATAAAAATGAAGTTTCTTAATTGTTTGCATAAAACAAGAAAAGGGAAGTTGAAAAAAGAGTAAACAATTGGCTATTCAGTATGTTCTTCAGGAGTGCACAACTCCTGCAAGCTAAAGATGACCCTACATGATCGAGAGATGAAAAAGATCAGAAAATATTACATTGCCTTGGAAGATTCAGTATTTTCCAATAATTAGGCAAACTTCTTAGGTAGTTTTTAGTATAATATTTGCACTAGTAAATCCCAAATTCTTCAAAACCATAATTTGAAGAAATTTCAGAGTCTCAATAAAATTTTTATTGGCAATGGTTTTCAACAGCAGATTTTTGAGTTATACTCAGCAGGTATAGAAAAAAAATCCAGTCACTTTTTTTTTCCTTTCATTGCCCATGCTCTCACAGCCATGGAGCACATTCCAGAACAAGAGAAGAGGGAACCTTTGATCAGTGATGAACATCTACTACACACCTGGTTAGAGATCTACAAAGAGATTCAAGATCTGGAACTTGTAGTTAGTCTCCTGCAAAATCTGTCCATGAGGTAACCTTCTACTCTACATAGCATGGGGCAGGAAAGTCGACTATTTTTTCCTAGGGAAAACTGTGACAGTTTTATTGTGATGATGTAACTGTTGTAAACACAGAAAACTTTATGGTGATAGAAGCTTCTTTCGTTTCTGGTGCTGAAATTATTTCCTTTGTATCATAGAACAAAAACGTAACCAGTTTACAGAACTTGAGAACTCCTAAAACTGTTTGTAAACCATCTAACTTATCTTAAAAAATACTAATCAATTACTCAAACTATTGGTGGCTGTTCAGACTTTTTCCTCTTTTTCTCCCTCTCTTTTCCTCTCTTTCTGTCTCTCTTCTTTTCTCTCTTTTCCTTCCTTCCTTCCTTCCTTCCTTCCTTCCTTCCTTCCTTCCTTCCTTCCTTCCTTCTCTCTCTTTCCTTTTTGCTCATCCTACAAAATTATAGATCTTATCTTTATAAAGTAGAATTCAAAATTTCACACATTACAGAGATTCTCTCCTTGTCTTTTTTTTTCTTCTTTCACATTGCCAGTCATCAGTGTTATTTCTGAGTGCTTTCCAGGTGAAACAGACACTGTAAACATAGTCCTTCTGGGGAATTAAGGTTTTATAGTGACAATGTTTGGGAGATCTTGCATGTGTACTTGGAAAATACACTGGTTAATGAACATTGCAAAGGCAATACTCAGACTGGTAAAGTTATGTAATGCGTTTGACTTTCTTTTCAAACACATGTAGAATAACACGTTTAAAGAAAAAAATATAAAACTGAATTTTCTTAGTATTTTAACTGTATAATTTGTGGATATTTTTCTTTTTGAAAAGTTGTAATGTTTCGTGTTTATACACAAACATAATGACAAAGACCATGACTGAAAAAATTAAATGCATTTTTCAAACACATGCAAAATTAAAAAAACAAATTTAAATCGCAAGAATTGTAGAATCATAAGAAGGGATGTGAAGAGTGGACAGTGAGCAAGATATTGCAGCTCCTTTATAGCCAAAAAGCTCTAATTAGTAGCCATTCTAGCTTAATTTTTTATTAAGTAAGAAAGGCGTAAAATCCGCTTGTCAAATGAGCAACATCACCAAAGAGATGGCTGCCTTACCATCAGCTTGATTCTTGAAATTAAGTATTGTGGCTCAGGACCCTTTTGCTTTAAACATAGATTTCTGTGGATGATCACTGAGGGCTGAATGCTTTGATCATGTCCTCTTCCCCATGCCTACTATTTGTGTCAGAAATTAAGGGGAGGGAATTGTTAAGTTTTGGCAGCTCTGTGTCACCCAAGTTTCTCCTATTCAGGGAAATGCTCTGACTGGACGTTTAAGCTGACTTCTGCCCTCTTTTGCATTAACACAAAAAGTAACAGTGATTCTGGTGCCAGAGCCTTTTTCTCCTTCAAAAAGAAAATCAAACAGCATGACAACCTGGAAGACTGAACAAGCAGCTCCATCTGAATAAAGAAGGACAAAAAGGGAAGAGAAAGTTGCTGATGCAAAAGCAGGTTTTCTTATTTGTGCTTTATGCTTTGACCCCAGTGAATCACATCCCTCTGAGCCTGTGTTCAGAAAAATAGCTTCTGTGATGTGTCCTACAAAAGGTTCAGCAAATCCTTCCATTGCTCTGAAACAGATATTTCAGAAGTTTAGCATTTTAAATTAAGTATCTGCTTTTCAACTGAAAAGAGCTCCAAGACATCCAGACAATTCTCTGGTTCTGGAATATTCTTTCAGGATTGCTATTTTTAATACATTTTTATATTTTTTAATATCTTACATATATTTAATTTTTTATGTAGGGATTTTGGATTTTATATGTTCATTGTTATATTACTTTAAATTTCAGTTTTATTTATATAAATATTTTTTTTGTATTTACATTTATATTTACTCCTTTCTTTACATAAAATTAACAAACAACAAAAATAACAAACTCTAATCTGACTGTAGTCAGAAGTATATTGATCAAATACTAATGAAAAGGTTATTCCTTTTTTTCTCCTGCTCCTGCAAGCAGTGAATCTTTCTTTCTGAAGACAAAGACACTCAGAATCTTACCAGATCATCCAAAAGAGTTTAACTGAGTGTAAGAGAAGCAGAACTTAAAGAAATGGAATATTACAAGAACCAATTTTTTGCTGTTTTTATTTTTTTTAAATTACTTTATCTTTAGATAACAATATTTGCATGATACATTTGTTCTTGTTCTTTCCGTTGACTGAAAATTACATAAAAAAGTCCAAGTTTTTTAAAAAAGATTTATTTTTCAACCTGAATGAACATACATTACCATTTTTTTATTTTCAGAAAGTTATTACTAGTTTCACAATACCAGGTGTATTTGGAGGACCAATGCAAAATGTAAGGTGCAGCCATTCTTCAGTCTTCTCTCTGGTGACCAGTGTGACATCGGGGCTATGCCATTGCAAAAGAGTTGATTTCATCGGCTACCTGTTTACCTCTTCTTGATGTACCCATTACCTAACTTTTAAAAAGGGGCAAGGGGCATGTAAACTTTCATTTTCAGAGTCAGTTTACTCAATCAGACATTTAATACATTTTATATTAAGAATTTGGACTTTCATCAGTACTGCTGCTGCTGTCACGCACAACGCATGCTGCCAGCTCTTTAGCTCACATCTCTTATGAAGCAGCTTCTCTTCTCCTTTAACAGGTTTTTTCTGTAAAGGAGGGGAAAAAGACAAATTGCCCTTGGAACGGTACAAATAATAAAGTCTAGTTTCCTTGAAGACTTTTTCAGGATGACAAGTCTGTGTTTGAAAAATGATGCATCATAAGAGTTGTCTCATGCTAGGATGAGAACATCCCAATAAGAAATTTGTGGTTGTCATAGCTCAGCTTTTGTTACAGATACTGGGAATAGGTTTGGAAATAAAGAAGCAGTCAAGGTTTTCTCAACTCCTTCAACAGAAATGCTAGAAGCAGGCTACGTTTCAGGAAAAGGGAAACAAAAACAAATTAAAGAAGGGCAGACAGAGTGGAAGTTACTAAAGAATTATGAGCACTTCTAAGTGATGGCTTCTATCTTAGGATTGTTGACCTGTCTTTGTGGGTGCCCACCACTCTCCACAGTGTTCCTCATTCTAACTGCATGTGAAATAGGCAGTAGTGTTGTTTGTCCTCAGAGATACCTTCATTTATGGGTTGTTTATTTTCCCTAACTTTACAAACTGAGGGTTTCTGTGTAATTAGGTCAAGTACCTTAACCAAGCATTTGTAAATCTTTGCACACTGAAAAAATGAATGTAGCAAGGTCTACTCAAGTGTAGGTTATATTCTCTTCATCTCCTCAATTCTTCTTACACTCTTTTCATCAGATGCTGAAAGTATGAAAATTCCATGCTTACTCTATTCTAATCTATTCTACAAATTTCACAATTCAAATTTTATGTTTAATGATAACAGTTGTATTTCATTCTAACGCTTAATCTAAACCAAGAGGTTTTAATAATCAAGATAAATGGGAAACATCTCTGAACTCAAATGTATTTTTTACCAGGCTGGCTAGTCAAGAGTACAAAACTGAAAAGAAAGAATGAGAGGAAAATCTCTAAACATAGTGGAATCTTACAATGTTATTGTCTTCTCAACCTCCTAAAACCCCAACACAGTAATTGAAAATCAGTTGAATTGTGATTAGTAGTCAGAATTTTCCTACTTGTGTGCAGTAGAAGATGAATTTGAACATGTAAGTATAATCATCACGTTTATTTCTTCCTGTGAAACGTTGAGACAGTTGAGATAATTGTATGTATCTTCCTTTAAATTAAAAGTTTATTGCTTTAAAAACTGTTTGTACTTGTCTTCCTCTCCTCTGATCCTACTGGTATTGTTAAAGGCCTAAATCCATGGGTTATTTCTCCTAATATCACACTCACCACAAAAGGATGTGACATCAATTTCACATAGATAACACATAGATAACTTCCCTGAAATAATACTAAAAATTTCCTGAGACATTTGAGTGAATGTGTCTCCTTTCTTAAAGTCCTAGTTTCTTGGCTTCTCCATGGCAAATTATACACATTCATAATGAAATAGTTAATGTGGCGTGACATGTTGTTATTTTCTATGACTAACATAAGAAAAACCTCCATTTGAAGCAATTTCAGGGTGAAGTTATCGGGATAATATATAAAGAATATATAAGGAATGTCTCCACCCAGACAAAGTGTCTTCATAGATAAAAACAGGGTTAAGTCTGTTTTCTTCTTAAGACCCTTCTTAAAAATACCAGTGCAATAATTAGAAGTAAACAAACAAAAAAAAAAACCTGGACCTATTAAGTAAAATCACATCAGTTTTTTCAGATCTGATTCTGTGTTTTTCCACTGACTTTAACTGGAATCTCACTAACTGTTTCTACAATACCCAACATTTTATTGCCTGTTATTGCATTTCATACTGAATGTTATCTTAGTATGACTTAATATTCACTTTGGAGTCACACATTGTTATGCCTATTAAATATTACTGTAACTGCTGGTTTTACTAGTAAATTTTTTTCTATAAATTCTGAAACATGGTGCTATTGGAGCAAAAATGCCTCAAAAATGGATCCTGAATAATATGTACCCCTGGGACATAAATGCTGTATAACATCTGAATTCCCGCAAAATATGGTGTGCCACAAAAGTGTCTGATATTTTTCAGGTACAGAGACTTCTATGGGTAGGTTCCTCCAAATCACACTTCTTCAAATTTAAACTTTGAAATACAGACCTGAGAAAATGAAAAGTAAGGTTTAACACAGCTGTGTGAATTGCCATCAAGTGCATACCCTTCAGTCTTTCCCACAATTTCTAGATCGTGTAGGGAAAATACACATTTATGTTGTTAGATTTTCTTTATGCTACGGCATTTGCATTCTTTTTTGTCTCCTGACCAGTAATCATAAACTTTGATAGCATGTTTAATTGAATTTTTCATGACATGCTTATCAGAACAATATCATACATTTTTTTCGAATAAAACCTTCGAGTAGGCCTCACAGGTGAACAGGGCCAGGAAATGACCAACTACATAGCTCATTGTGTTAGTTTAACACCTACTACTTAATGACTTTAGCTAAAACAAATAACAAATAATAACAGCACTGAACATTCTGCTTATCTTATAATATTTCCTGGATAATGCTAGATAATGGACTGATTAATGCTTTTTATTATGCCCATTTTCTCCACAAGTGTTGAATTAAAAAGATAATTGTAAAGGTTAGTGTTGTTGGCTGCATCTTAGATCTTATGATGGTGTAGACTGTAATAATTACTGTTGCTGTCTTTTAAGTTAGTTATATCAGCCAAAGAGGAAAGTGGAAAGGAAACTTCAGCAGTGGTGAATGAGAAGCTTTTAACTTGGAAATTTGTTTGGCAACCAGCTGTCCTATGTCTGATTGATATCAGAATTCCCCTTTAGTTGCTGGAATAGTAGCAGCTCATAAACTTCCAAGAAAACATGTCAACCAAATGTAAGTTTTGTTGGTTTTTTGATTTGTTTGTTTGTTTGTTTTCCGAGTATGTGTTTGTGTGCAAGTGCAAACACATCTGTATGCACTTATCATGCAGTCAGTAGCACAACACTTTTTGGTGAGCTTTGATTAGGTATAATTAAACCAAGACATAGACAAATACTGTCCTAAATCCGTGTTGTGGTTTAGCCTCAGCTGGCAACTAAATCCTACACAGCCACTCACTGACTGTCCCTGGTGGGACAGGGGAGAGAATCAGAGGAATAAAACTGAGAAAACCTGTGTGTTCAGATAAACAGAGTTTAATAGGGAAGGCAAAAACTGCTCAAATAAGCAAAGTAAAACAAGGAATTAATTCACTATTCCCCATAGGCAGATAGGTGTTCAACCATCTCCAGGAAAGCAGGACTTCTTCATGCATAATGGTTACTTGGGAAGACAAACGCCATCACTCTGAATAACCCCCTCCTTCCTCCTGATTTCATGGAATTATATCCTTTCTAAAACAATTCATTGGCTAAATTTGATGTAATTTTTCTTCTTTCCACTGTCTTTTCTTTCTCCTTTTTGTGTTAATGTAGAAAAAAATTCTATCAAATATTTGGTGTTTTATTGCTGCAATCATTTTCGAATGTAGCATGAAAAAAGACACACACTGGTACCACAGCATCTTTGCTTTTATGAGCCATGTCCCTGCAACTCTCCATGTGGGTAAAGCTACTCAGGTGCTTAAATATTTTGTAGCAGCAGTCAGTCCCCACTTTAGGATTGTAACTGCCAGCCACAAAGTGAGGTACCAAACAGATACCAAATGCCAAGCTTAAATATTGTTATTTTTCTTGAAACGGTGTTTCTGGACATTAAATGAATGGTGACTAATTGTAAAATTTTTATGGGCAAGAGAAAGTTCTCTCCTCATATTTTCAAACTATTTTAACTGAGCGTTGACTAATAATCATGCAAATTTGATGGATTAAAGTACCATTAATAAAATAGTAAAAGAAATGCTTTGTTTGTCACTTGTATTTAAGGATATATTTACTTATCGTTACCTTGTGAAAAGATTTAAAATAATTGTGAG
The DNA here is from genome assembly GCA_013399855.1 of Oxyruncus cristatus. Classification (NCBI taxonomy): domain Eukaryota; kingdom Metazoa; phylum Chordata; class Aves; order Passeriformes; family Cotingidae; genus Oxyruncus; species Oxyruncus cristatus. The sequence goes on from VXAY01006319.1 coordinate 133,349, forward strand.
CACACAGTGTTTACTTTCCAGGCATTTGGAAAGCAAGTAAATAGAGAGAGGATATTAGAGAAATGCTATGCTGCTTATGACAGCCTTTATGAGGACAGGCAGATGTGATGGACAGATGGGTGAACTAACAGAACTAAATGCATTATTAGCTGCTCAGACATTTGTTGAATGTCAGCCAAAACTACTGAATCATAGTAATTGACCATTGTTAAACATCTCCCATGGGGAGAACAACTACATGCATAACAAAAATGCGTAATATTTTGGGTTGAGATGCAGAGACAGAAAAACGATTGTACAAACTTATATAAACCATAAGTAAAGAGTTGAAAAAGTCTGTTTGCTTTTAAAGTGTCTGTGAGTTTCAATTTTCAGTAGATCATCTGGCTTCTTAATATAATACAGTTTTAAAAATATTTATGTACTGAGTTCCCCCTTCTTCTACACATCAAGAAAAATAATATCTGTTTTTTTTATTATGCCCTTCAATCAAATAGTTTAGAAACTTTTGAAATAAGCCTCTTATCACCACTAACATTTATTTTGCTCCTCACTGAAGTGCAGCCACTGCAATTTGCAGCTACTGCAGCTGCCTAACAGTATTCAGTGTTGGACTGCTCCTTGTAAAGTGTTAAGTCATCCTTATTTGTTCTCTAATATTTGCTGATGGATGAATCAAGTCAGTAACTGCATTTACAGCATAAACAGAAACATATTTTTGTCCCAATTCCCTTAAAATTAAACTGCGCCTCACTAATATGCAGACACTAATTGGAAATGGACTGCAGCACCTCTGAAGGAGGTCATGGTGTGAGGCACACCATAACAGTGAGTAATACTTGGGAAAAAAATGATCTGCTTTCTAATATGACAAGAATGATTTGCAGTTAATAATAGAGGGAGTAAAGGCCAGTCTTTTCAGTTACCCTTGGCTTCACCTAGGACAAAATAAAAAATCACTTCAGTTGCTGTGAGCTACTTGCTTTTTCTGACTCATTATTGCTTAGTTATAACTTAGTGATAAAATCTGTCATTACTGACTTTATTGACATTAAAGTTGATTTATTTGCATGCCTGATGAATAAGAACTGCCTTATGCTGGCTTTCAGATTGCTTGCATACTCAAGATAGTAAGTGCATTGCTGACTTAATTGTCTTTTGCAGGTTCACTTGCTCTCTAATCTCAGTTTGAAAATAATATTGGGTCAAATTCAACCTTGGCATAAGTCCACTGACTTTGGTGATAGTTCTCTAAGGGGGAATTTGATCCATTATTTTTAAGCAGAGACAAATGATAATGAAGAACTGTCCATATGATAAAACATTTTCCCCCCTTCTATTGTATAATGTGTTAGTCACAAAGCAAGAAGATAAACTTTAAGGCCAAATTCTGCCCTCAGATATGTGCTACTGTGGCTGAAAACCCTAAGACAATTTTGATATCCTTATTCAAACAACATCCTCCTGAATTAAACTCCTTGTTCCATTCTTGGTTAATAACATGTATGAGAGACTGTATTTGGTCTGTCTTAGAAAGAGTACATTTCCCCTCAGCAGCCCTCACCAGGCTGTGCTCTGCATTGGTGGCTGGAAAAGGGATGATAACACACCTATGTTTTGGGTACTGCTGAGCAGTGCTGGCACAGCACCAGCACTGTCTCTCAGTGTTCCCCCCCACCAAGGAGCTGGTGGTGGGCAAGATCCTGGGTGGGGGGCACAACCAGACCAGATGAACAAACTAACCAAAGGGATATTCTGTACAGTATGATGTCAGTTCAGATACAAAAGCTAAGGACAGGAGGAGGAAGAGGGGGCATTCGTTACGTACAGTGTTTGCCTTCTGGAACAGCCACTACGCGTGCTGAAGTCCTGCTTCCCAGGAGTGGCTGAAAATTGTTTGCTGATGAAAAGTAGAGAATAAACCTTTTTTTTTTTTCGCTCTTCACTTGTGCACATGCAAACTTTCACTTTTGCTTCCGTAGACTACTTTATCTCAACCTACGAGTTGTTTTCCATCTTATTCCCTCTCCTCCATCCAGCTGGAAAGGGGGACAGATAAACAGGCTGGTGGGCACCTGGTGTCCAGCCAGGGCCAACCCATCAGAGACAGAAGCCAAGTAATTTCTCTGTACATGGAGGCCACATCCTGCAAACTGCTTAACACCTAGCAACAAATGTCTTTTCCTCCTACTGATTTCAGTGGAAGATGAGTAGTAGCCTAAGGAATATACTGCAACATTTAGGGTCCAGACCTCAGAACAAATACATGAGGGTGTACCTTATTCTGGTCACAAAGAACCATCCTCATCTTTGCAGTGGTCTGAATAGCTCCACTCCCTGAGTCAGGAATCTATATTTTTACAGCTAAAACAGTCTAAAATAAACATTGGAAGACCAGGAAAGTCTGATTGCTCCAATCCTAACACTTTTTAAGCCTAGAGTTTGAACTTACACCATATCCCCAAATACAACTCTTTATTATGGGGAGCAAGGAGTGAGAGAAGATGGTGTAAAAAGACATACTTAGCTTGAAACACCCTTTCTTCAATTTCATTTCCTGGTCCAGACTAGATCCCTATTCTTGGTACAGTTCTGTTTTCTTTTTTCCCAGAACTTGTCTGAATTGAACTCCCAGAACTGAATTGAAAGTAGCATTATCCTGCAATGGTGGCAGAATTCAGAAGGAATTACTAAGAAAATAAGCAATTAAAGTACCATTAAGGGAAATAGTACTACATAAGAGTAGTAGTAATGAGGAATACTGTGAGAGTCAGAGGTGGTATCAGAATTGGTGCATAAAATAATAGCAATAAGAAACCCACTGCTAACATGGAAATCAGTGGAGATTTTAGGTCTTTTTTCCTTCTGCAAATTAAGTCATTTATTTAGTTGGTGAAGTATAGACTCAAATGCCTATGTTTTAGGCACCCTGTATTAAAATTTTAGCATTTCATTGTCCTGTGGTATGTGTTTACCACAGGAGAAAAAAGAAATTGAACACTAGTTGAGAATATGTAGGTTTATTGCAAAACAAATAAATTCAAAACAAGCAAGATTCAATTCTTCTCATAACCAAATATTTGTGTAATGAACTATTTCAAAATAAGAAAAAAATAAATTTATTTTGTTTACTGTTTTTCCAACAGTTTCCTTACTCTTTCAGCCGAGTTCTTTGAAAAGAGGTATTTTGGTTCACAGTAACCTATTTGTCGATTTACTGCACCCATTTTTAAGATATCTGACCATGACAAAGATTGGGAAAAATTATTTCTATTTCAGGATTTGTTTTGGTGTCCCAGTCTTGGACTTTCAGCAAGCTCTTTGGACATGCAGCTATTCAAACTACTCACCTTCAACTGGATCTTTAGGGTTAACACAGGTGACACTGGCCATAAGTGTTTGAAATAACTGATCTCACCTGAGTAGCTGGAAAACCGTTCCAGAAAACAAAACCTATGAATCATCTATATCAAGAATACCCAGAAGCCCATAAGGCAAACATGCAAATGAAACTCATGCTGAATCATAGCAGCTTTTTGAAAATTATTTGAGATCCAAAAATATCTACTTCAGTGTGTTCACTGATGAAAATGGTAACATTTTGACCTTAATTAAAATATGTACTTTCTTGAGTACTTGTAAAGAGCAAATGTGGAATTTCAGATAGAAATTTGTTTAAAACAGAACACTATTGACCGTATTCGTGGAGTGTTCAAAGTTTTTTTCAAAGTTTCTCAGTATTAATAGACAAATTTTGTCCAATGACATAAAATAAAAATGCCTCTGCACTGCAGTGACATATACTGCATTCTCTATGCCAAATTCTCCTTGAATTTCACTCCTCTTTATAAAACCAATTTCTGGCTCTTTTATGGGTATAATATGAAACTTGCTGAGATAGCAAAAAACATCTCATTAAATACTCTGGCAATAATTCATCAGTAAACATATGAAGTGACTTCTCTCCTGAAACTTCTTGTTTGCCACATTTTCTGGTTAAATACAGTTAATTACCTACCACTTTAATACTTTTTGCTAAGTTTTAAAAAATTGTATTCTAGGATTATTTTAAGAGTGCTCTCTGTGTGCCTAGACTCTACGGGGCTGAAAGAGTCTGTGGTTGTCGGCTCCAAGAGACTTTTGTTATCTTGTTTTGTTTGGTTTATGGTGAGAGAAAAGCAGACCAAAGTAATGGTATGATAAAGTTGGAGGAAAACTAAGAATGTAATTTAATCTTCTTACACCTGCAGAGAAGAACAGTGGAATATTTTTGACAAATGCTTGTATAACCCCCAATGATAAAGATTCCACAGTCTTCCACAGCAACATGTTCTGTGGGTTCGTTACACTCTTAGAAAGATTTTTTTACTGCTCTGTGAAAATATTTCTAGCTGTAACTGAAAGAGTTTATGGTTGTTTTTATGGCCTAATCCTGATAGCCCTTGCAATGTACTAACAGGCATTTAGATAGTGTATGAAGAAACAAATAATTTCTTGGTATGACTTTTAAATTTGTTGTTTCTTGACTTTGTTTGGTGAAATTTGTCCTAGTAATATGAATTACTACGAGTAACTCAACTTTTCCACTATTTACAATAATTTTACAACATAATTTCTTTATCATTTACATCACAAAAGTATGGTTCTCACCTTTAAATCCTCCCCTTTATCTTACTTCATGTTCTTTTATGTCATCTCTAGAACTTTTCTAATGGCAGGCTGGCAATCTACAAAAATGTAGTAACACATTTTCAATCCTCTATTTTTCTTCAACAAAAATTAAAATGTTATTTGCTTTCTGATTTTTTTTTTTGGTTTTCCTAGGTACATCGAAGACTTACATTAAATAAATTGTCCATCATTAAACCGTTCTTTTTTATAGTGATTGATGTTGACTTGGGAGGTATAAGTATGGATGAATTAATGTAAAGTGGCCAGATTCAACATTCACTTCTCCTTATACCTTAACAATTTCCTTTAGTGTTACGATAGCTAATTTTCTGCCTTGTTTATACATGAAATTCTTAGTTGACTTTTCATTCTTGGCCTACATAACTTTCAGTAAGAGGCTTTAGTTCTTCTTTCTATCTATCTTTTTCTTCAGAACATAAGTGTGTGATATGTCAAGTACCACCACTGTTAGGCAGAATACAGGGCCATCTCATTATCAACCTTATTCCATGCTGATAATGAACATTTACATCTACTGTTTGTTTTCCTATCTCTGAGCCATTTTCTAATATGAAACAGAACTTTCATCATTTATTCTGTGGCTTCTATTTCCTTGATAATCTCCTGTGAAGGATTTTATCAAAGATGTCTTTAAAGTCTAAGTAAATTATTTTTATTTATTGTATTTTATTTTTTTCCATTCAGTCTCTGCTACGTTTTCTATGCCAATATAAAGCAGTGGGATACATTCCATGGTGAGGGAGAATATTGGTCCTTTTTTAATTATTTCCAGTTAAAATAGTCACAGTTTAGTCAGGTGGAAAGTTTACTGGTATTTCTTAATTATTTTGATAAAGATGGGTATTGGAAGTATTTTAATTGTACAAGCTAACCAGTCCATTTTCTTAAACAGCAGAATACCTGTTATCCATTCAGATATTAATAAAATGGAAGAAGTACTACTGCCTAGGATAATTTGGTCTCTTGTTATGCATACAAATTTTGTCATGTTTTTTCATGACAAACTTTTTCATCATTCAAACTTTTGAGATTAAATTCAATACTGAAAATACTGCTGATATCAATCTTAATGCAATAGATTTTAATTTTTAGGCAAAAATGTATCTTTGTTAATTCTTTGTTTTAGTTTGCTTGTACAGTTTTAAATATGTGACAGTTCTTACTCTTGCAGGATTATTACAATACTCATAAACTATTTTCTAGAATTTCTGCAAACTTGATGGCCTATCAGAATAATTATTATTCATTATGTCTTCGAAAGTATTTACTATGCTGTTAACAGGAAATATTCTGCACAGTTGTGCTTCAAAAGTTTTTGGAGTTCCTTAAATGAATGATAAATAACTTGCTAAGTAGTCTGATTTCAAGAGACAGAGAGCACAGTCAGTATTCATCTACATCAGATGAAATTACAGCTACTTAGGAGAGGCAGGAATTCATACCCATCACTTCCATGAAACACAAAATATGTCGAAGGGAGTAGTTTAGCAATCGGAATGTGGCTTTCAAAAGTCTCTTCAGAACATAGCACAATATTCTTCAAGGTATCATTTCCAAATATATCAAAAGGAAAAGCATTTTACAACCAATCTGATCACTAATGTTAATGTGGTAAGTGGAGTATACTTAAAGAGGGATCTCTGCTCAGTGATCCAAAAGTATATGAAAGGCTATATAACTTGAAATATTTTGTGTCTGTGCATATTTATATCCATTTTCTTTTGTTCTATAGCATTGTATAAATATATAACACAAATCTTATAATTCTTTATTCTATTTATAAGAAAAATATAAAAAATAAACCCCCTATTTTGAAAAAATCCTTCTACAATAATACAAACCTCTTAAAAGTTACACTTAGTCAAATAGTTACAGGTAGACCATCTTGTTGCCTTGAAAAAAGTCAGAAGAACATGAGACAAATATAAAACTTGGCGTAATTATTTTCAGAATTTTCTTAGGGTGAAAAGGAAAAAAGAGAAATTTTTCTATTTTGGAAAACTATGTCAAAGAAGATCAAAATGTTTTTAGCATATTTTCTTTTAAAACAGTACTACAAAAAATAAAACTATTGTGCTGATATGTAGTTACCATATTTGTACTGACCATGACAGGACACAGATATAAAATTTCCTTGTGGTTATTGTTGTGGAAAAAAGTCAATGGAAAAGAAGGAAATTGCTTATCCAGTGGGAAAAAAGGAACTGCTTCTACATGGCAAGGTGTAATGTGTCCAGCATTTGTCCCTTGACTTGCAAATACATTAAAAAGTCTTCACCATTTATTGGTGTTGGAAGACATCAGGAGAACAGGAAAACAAGGATGCTACTGTAATGATAGCTGTAATCCTTCTCCTGCTCCAGAGTAAGAGACTACACGGAGGTGAAGGATCTTTCACCAATCTGCCTTGTCAAGTGTAACAAGCAGATGATTGCACTGCCTTGTTTACTGCTTAGTACAGACTTGATTGCTTATAATCGCTGATAGCCTCTGGTGCTTTATTAATGGGTAAGACTTTGCCCTTTATACTCTTCTGTTACTGTTTGTTTGGTTTTTCTGTCATTTCAATTAAATAACATTCTTTGTGTAAAGAAAGTTGTTCAGCACTAAAGGCCTTTTCTTTGCCAATTTCGAATATATTTCAACTAAATTCTACACAGAAACAATGTGAGAGGATAATAGCAGTGTTATAGCCTCCTGCTAATATTGTAGGATTATCTAAACAGATTTAGATAATCTCTTCTGTTTCACCAAAGATAGAATCCTTAATTTCTTTTTGTCTGCTAGTGAAGTATTCTGTTGAATAGAAGTATTTGTGCAGTTCTAAGTATTTAAGAAAAAAAGAAGCTCAAAATAAAAGGTGTTTCCAATTTTTGTAGGTCTTTTCCCCCCCAAACTGAACACTTTGATAAATAAATATGAACATGTAAAATGTTTGTAACCCTATTTTTTAAATAATGCAGGGTTGATACAGGAGGCTTGTTTAAATTTAGCTTTAAACAGCAGGCTGAACTCAGTGTAGCTTCACAGATGATACTGAATACCACAGAACCAGACCCCAGTCCACATCAGGGAAAATTATTCTGAAATCTGGTCCATACAAAAGTGTATGTTTTCAAGAAAGAACTTTTATTTCTTTTGTTCATCCCTGAACTATTCAATTAACATATGAGTACTTAATAAATATTAACAAAAACAATTTTTATTACTTCAGTTTGTATCACTCCAAACTTTGTTCTACTTTAGGATACATAGCTAGAAACAAGCTTATCATTTGGTCCGAATAGCTAATTTCAAGAATAGCATCAAGTTTTAACTTTTTCTGCAAAAAAAAAAAAAATGTTAAAAACAAGAAGAAATTTTGCTTTGTAAAAAAGAACATTTCTTTCTTACTTTGTATCTAATAGCTATTTCATCTATTCAAACTAACAGAACTCTGAAAATGCAATTTTCCTTTTCCTCATCCTTCTCTTAGGCAATGAAAATTGAATGTCAGTCTCATTTTAGTTAAAGTCAGATTCACTGAAATTGTAATACTCTCTTGATTTTAAGATTTATAAAAGGAAAACCAGCTAAAAGATCCCCTTCTATATAGTCAGAATGATTAGGCAAAAAACACCAAAGTAGTAGAGAGAGGAGGTAAGTTTTCTCTTTTGTCTTTCAACTTAAAACATGTATACACAATTTCCTTATTCAACAAATAATTTAATATTGTGCCTACTAAGCAACTTAATGGACAGAAACTGTTTATTTATGCCAATTTCTGTAATTACAATATGTACATCAGAAAAAGGCAGTAACTAGAATATCTGTCATTTAATTTAGTTAAGAAACTACAGAAGATCTCCATGTATGTTGAAACTTTCTAAGATGCCTTTTCTGTGACTAAATTAAACAGTAAGTAAATTTATGGAGGACATTGCAAAGTAGGAACTTGGTTAGGTTTTAATAAAAATATTGACCAACATTTTCTTATCAAACTGGAAATTAACTAGTTCCTTATGGAAATAGAAAAAATAAACCATAACTCAAAATCCTTTATCCTACCATAAGTGATATTAATGGTGATTCATAAAGATTAATTAAGAATCTTCTATGTATTTATTATTTTTACAGAGACATAATGCATGCTTTCATTTATAATTATATACAGTAAACTGGCAGTTTCATAACTCATTCATCCACCAGAGGTTGCAGTTCTGCTTTCACAGCTGAAAGGTACCATGCAAATATAAGTTATTTATATTAATACAATGGCTTGAGGCATACTGATGTTTCAGATGGACATGGTGAAAACTACCAGGTACAGAAAGAAATTTTATTTACACAGGGTTTCAGACAGATTCTAATTTAAAATTCTGTAGGGAAGATACTGGCAAATTGAATCAGTTTCTTGTTATGTTCCTTTCTTCTCTTGAAGACACAACTATATTCTGGTAGGATTTCCTATAATTTCTTCTGGAAATGAAGATGACTTGGTCACTAAGATTGTTGTTAAACACAGACTGCAACAATTTTCTGATAGTTGAAACATGCTGGCAGAATGTCAGACAAACATAAGAACCTACAACACTGCAAAAGTAGAAAGAGATATTTTGAGTCAAGAAATCTATCAGAATGGGATGCATCTTCTTTAATGACCACCAGCAGCAAATTAGGCAGAAAATTCGGTATTACTAACTTTTAAACCTGTATCAATGTTGCCTTTCAAGCAACTAAAACTCCTTTGAGCATGAAGTCATGTAATAATAGTGATACAGACAAGTATGATGAAAAATATATGGAGTTGTGTTTTATCTGCATTTTCCCAGCATTTCTGTCTTTCAGCATTTTACCTCAATAGTTCTCTTAAAAGTTTTAGAGAAACATCAAGTAGGAGAGAGAACTGATCCCGATGGGATCCTGTCAATGAAAGATCTGAAGCCTGAGTTTTCTTTATATACATTTTGGGTACATTCCTTGGGAAGCTCCATAATCATCTTAAGCAATTCACTTGATTCCTGGCTTTTCTGTCATGTGGAAAAAAGTGATTTTAGTGTTGAGGGAGTTCATGTTGAAGAAAGACTATGAAAGATAAGAATGGATGTTTGCCCATCATTATTTATCAAGCCTACTAAGGCTATTTCCTTCCCCTGTTCAAGCATAAGAATATAGGCTTCTAATTGTTAAATACTTGTATCTAATAGATGAATTTACAGTTGGTTAGGTTATCTAAATCTTTTATCAGCTCAGAGGGGGGCTAGGCTAGATATAATGCGCAGCAAGGTTTACTCTCCCCCATCTGTATTCTTTCCATTTTTACCAGTGTTCAACAGTAGCTTCAGTGGCACACGTAGTGAAAACTAACAGCCAATTATTAGCTATAGAAATCTGTCCTACAAATCAACAATTATGCTCATACTGATTCCTCTACAGAAATCACTGCACTGTTTGCTTACCAAAAAAAAAAAAAAAAAAGCACAATCAATTGAGCTATTAACTGTTACTCGAAATATCCTACAGAGAATTTATCTGAGAATTAAGAAAAGAAATTCTGCAGTATTTTGCTTTGGCACACTTTACAATTTGGAGTAGCAGATTCTATCTCTCTACAGTACAATAGCTGCTGACCTGATTGACTTCAGTTTAAACTCTTTTCTTTTACTGGTATTTCAACAAACCTTTTTGCTAGTAAATACATGAGGTTACCATTTTTTTCTTCCCATCATAAATATGGTTGCTTATTTTTTTTTGCTTCTGATATACTGTCATAAAAATTTCTACCAGCGCCACCTAGCCCAGATGGATTTTCTGATGTGCAGTTCTCGGCCGAGTTATTGTTCAGACATACATCTTTGACATATCTTTTTGACTGAGGAGCTTTATAATTGTGGCATTTTCATATTTGGCACACCTGATTGGTAAACTATGAAACAAAATGTAAAGTAGTTAATATTCCAGTACTGAATAACAGCACAGACTGATCAATAACATAATAGGAAAGAAATGATACAAAGGTGAGCATAAGTTTGTGTCAATATGGCACCATATATATAAATGGCTCCCAGAGGTGCTTTTCCCTCCAAAATAGTCAAGATTGAGGTGGTGCAGATCCAGTCCCTCGTGCCTTTTTAAAGAAACCACAACTGTTCAGTAGCAGTATAACAGATGTTCAAAAGAATCAGTAACAATCTAAATGTAGGTATGGGCAGATGCACCATTTCTACTGCACATAACTTTGGGACAGAGAGAGTTTTAAAGAAAATCAATAATGAGTAGATCTGTATACAAATTACTCCTCTAATTATATTTAAAAGGTAGATTAAGGTTCTTTGCTTCAGTGATTGTGGTTGAGATAAGGCAGACAAGTGATGAGAGTAGCTATTAGAGTAACCATGCATGATTGACTTGGCATGTATAGTAGATCAATGAGAGGCAAAATAAGTGGCAGCATAAGAGACAAGCTTGTGCCAAAGCCTCAGTCCTGCTCTTTTTGCTGCTTTTCACTAGGGGCATATGAAATGCAGTGACATTAAAATAAGTAAAATAAGTAGATGGGTCTAAAAGACATAGGGAAATTCTACCTACTAAGCAACTTGTCAGTGACATGTTACAGTATAACTTTTGTAATCTTTTTAAGAGCATTACTGGCATTGCCATAGATGGGCACTCTCTGTGAGGAATGATCTTACTGGAGTTGAATAATTCCTTCAGGCAAGATGACATACTGATGACAAGATATGCAAAAAACTGTAACTGATGGGCAACATCCTGCCTCAGAATGACCTCAAAAAGGGGCATCAGGGGTGTGTGGAAGACTTGTTTTTCTGCTCAAGAATGTGACCAGAAAAACATATATGTCATTCACACTTCGTCTTCATGATTCACTTTTACAATATATAATGTTGTATAATATTGGAATAGTTGTCATTCTATAAGCATTTATTTTAAAAGGATAGGAAGCTCTGGGAAACATCTGTATTAATACTAGAATTCTAAAAGCCTTACTAACTCGTTTGACTTTTATATATTTTTACAAACCATTGTATCCTACTGTATGACACCTAGCACACTAATTTAAGATGCATTTAGAGCCATGAGCTTGTAGCCACATTTTACTGCTGAAGCTATACAGAATCACCGTGCTATCTGTATGTGGACACATACAATGGCTCTCTCTCTCTGTGTTTCTAGCTTCCTCTAGTTCAATATTGCCTTATGCTTTACAGAAGATTTTACATAAACATAAGCTGAGGATATGTATTCCATCAGCAATTTGCCATCTAGACAAAGACGATATAATTTTCATTCTCTTTTACTTAGGGCTGGTCATCATATTTCTGCTTTAGAAAGTGCATCTACTCTCCTCTAAATTAATGCCATCAATGCACTAAACAATGCTGTTCTGAATCTGATATACTGTGAGACAAAACAGAAAAAGCGGAAAAAAAAATAAAGCCTCTCTGTGAGGTGCAGGGGACAATCAATTAGATTTATCATCTGTTTTACATTCTAGTCACTGCTTTTAAAAAAGAGTAGTGCATAATACCATGGCAACAGTTGGAACTGCAGTTCTTTATGGTATATAATCATTATGGATTCCTCAGCATTCCCTGAAAATTGATATAAAAAGTCACAGGCGTTGTACTACCTACTAGGCTGATTAAATGACAAGTTTGTAATTTGCAAGCTCCTTATTGCCATGGGAAGGCAATCATACAACTCCGGTTTCTAACTCAAGGGTTTTTGAAACATGCTGCATGATTTCTAGCTGGGCTGCAAGCTAAGATTAAAATGAAAAGGATAGTATGTAGATTTTCTAACATGGTGTTGACATTTACTAGCCAATCAAATCTTGTAACTTTCCTGAATGACAGCAGATGTTGACCTTTCAAGCTTTCCCTATCTGGTTTCATGCATTACCTGCAGAAATTAACATTAACTTGCTTCTTGCTCCTTGTTGCTATTAATGTCAGCTGGGAATTGAGAATCATGAATTCATTTATTACGCAGAGTGGAGGCCCGTTTTATACTCTAAGCACAAAAGGGCTGCTCCTGGGAGTTGGTATTTTTGGAAGCTGCTTCAACTACCTTTGTGGTTGAGGGATAGCTGGGAGCTATGGTATAGAAAATGTCACTGGGAACAAGAGCAAAAAGAGACAGTGGAGGATGGATTCAAGGAGAAACCTAGGGGCCAAATACCTGCAAATAGTATTGCATACAGAGAGCTAAAATAAAACACTTAAAGCTATTCTAATGGAGTGCAAAACTAGATGCAAAGTACCAATGTCTCTTTGACTTGTTAACTGAACTATGAAAATGTAAGTCTGCATAATATGCAGCCTGGTAACAAGAAGCTTCAGGGGGTTACACAGCATTGCCTGAGGCTCTCTGGTATACTCTGAGGGAAATATTAACTTTGGTAGAGATGTCTCCTGCAATCTGAATAAGATTTTGATACAATTTCAGTCAATTGTGGAATCTTGTGTTTGAAAAGTAATAGGAAAAAAAACATAAAAAGGGCAATTCCTGTCCTGTCCTTTTGCTAATGTTAGGAGGAAAAGCTTCTTTTGGGTACATACAGAAAGATTATCATCAGGTAGGAAAAGCTAAGGTCTATAACGCTAACAGTGTTGCTGCAAACATTAACTTGTGTATATGTTATTTTTTGTTATATATGTAATTTACCAATCCAATGGGTCAGTATACTTCAAGTAACTACGAGTTTCATGCATACGTATTTCTCATTTTACAGGAATACACCTCAGAGGTGTATCTCATTAAATGACAAATGTTTGTAAGCTAAATAAATTCCAGTCAGTTTTCCAAATTTACAAGGAAAACTTGCAGTCATATCTGGATAGAAGCCTCTTGGTCACAGGTCCTGGCCTTCATAGAGGACTTCAATCACTGATGTGCTGGAGGGACAGTGTAACAGGGCACAAGCATTCTGTTAGGTTTCTAGAGAAGACTGATTTATATCATGAAATAGGTGATCCAAGGGCCAATGGGGGAAAATACTCTACTGGACCTGATACTTACAAGCAAGAAGGAACCGGCTGGAGATATTTAGACTGGGAACAGTCTCAACTGCAGTGACTGTGTGTTGGTTAATCACAGTGGGCATCTAAGCACCATTCAGCTGCTTGCTCACTCCCACCCATCAGGGTGGGAGAATGAATCATATGGGTAAATTTGAGAAAAATGTGGGTTGAGGCAAAGAAAGTTTAATTAGTAAAAGGGAAAAAAAAATAAGAAAGGGGGAGGAACCAAACCGAAAATATTCAAAAATAGTCACTCACCTCTTGCCAACCAATGTCCAGGCAAACCCTGAGCAACAGCTCCAGTGCTTGCTGAGCATGACATTATATGGTATAGAATATCTCTTTGGTCAGCAACAGCTGTGTTCCCTCCAAGGCTCTTGCCCACTCCTGCCTATTTTCTGTGGGACACAGAGCAAGAAAGAGAAAGCTTTAAAGTTAATAGCAAAAGCTAAAGTCTTAATGTATTATCCACAGTTTTGATCACCAATTCAAAACATAGAACCAATAAGAGCTGCTCAGAAGACAATCAACTTTATCCAAAGCCATACCCAATACACCATGAGATGCCAAAGTTCAGATCCTGAGAGGAGGGGACAAGACAACTTGTAGATCACAATCCCGAAATTCAGAAGAATAGAATTTGTCTTATTCAGAGACTTGCTTTGAAGAATGACACAGTAGGCAGTTTTGCAGAGAAGTTTAGAATAACTTCTCTTTTTCAACATTCATCTCCTCCAAAACCAGGAATGGTCCACTGATGAGAAAGTCAAGAAAGATGACAGGATGCCTGGATGGATGGAGTTCCTGACAAAACCAGGACATACAATTGGTGGAAACAGAGTCAGGAATATGCAAACACTTTCCAAATGTGCAGAGATGGTGTTGGAAAAGCAAAAGCCCACCTGGATCTGAGACTTGAAAACAATGTGAAGGATGATGAGAAGGGTTTAGCTAGGTAATTTAACAGGAAAAGGAAGGCTAAGAAAAATGCGGGTCCATTGCTGAATTAGGCAGATGACCTGGTGAGAAGGGATATAAAAAATACCTTCTTCATATATATCTTTACTGGTAAGAGTTGCCTTCAGGAATTCCAAATCCCTGAGACAAGTGGGAAAGTCTTGAGCAAGGAAGGCTTATCCTATGTAGATGGGCATCAGATAAGTGAACATTTAAAGCAACTGAATATAAACAAGTCTAAGGAAAGGGATGGAATGCACTCATGAGTGCTGAGAGAACTGGCTGATGTCATTGCAAGGTGATTCTTTATTATCATTAAAAGGTTCTGGCAGACAATAGAGGTGAGAGACCAGGGACCATGAGAAAGCGAAACTTACTCTTTTTGTCAAGAAGAGCAAGAAGAAGGAACCAGAGAACTACAGACCAGTCAGCCCAATCTTGATCCAGGGAAGGTGATGGAGCAAATCCTTCTGAAAGCCCTTTACAAATATATGAAGGACAGGAAGGTGATTAGGAGCAGGCAGCATTGACTTACAAAGAAGAAATCATTCCTGACTTAGCTGATATCCTGTGATGAGATAAGTTGTCAGTGGATGAGAAAAGGGGAGCAGATGTTTATCTTGGCTTTAGCAGAGTTTTCAACATTGTCTCCCATAACAGTCTCATTAACAAACTGAAGAAGAATGGCTTAGACAAATGAGCAGTGATGTGGGCTGAAAAATGGCTCAACTGCCAGGACTAAATAACTACAGCACAAAGTCCAGCTGAAAAATAGTCACTAATGGCTTATCTCAGGGTTTTGTCCTGGTATCAATATTATTTAACAACTTCATTAATGACATGGATGATGGAACAGAGCACGTCCTCAGCAGGTTTGCAGGTGGTACAAAACTGAGAGGACTGGCAGAAACACCAGAATGGTGGTGCTGTTGTTCAGAGAGACCTTGACAGGCCACTGAATGGGCCAACGGGAACATTATGAAGTTCAAGAATGGGAAATATAAAATTTGCATCTGGGGAAGAAGAACCCATGTATCCATAGTCTGGAAAGCAACTTTTCAGAAAAGGAGCTGAGGTTCCTATTGCACAAAGTCCAATGGTATCCTAGCTTAAATTAGGAAGAACATTACTGGGAGATGCATGGGAAGTTTATTCTCCTCTGCTCAGAACTGATGAGGCCTCATCTGGAGTGCTGTGTTCAGTCCTGGGCTCTGAAGTACAAGACAGACATTGACACAATGGAGAAAGTATGTAGGTGATCAAACTCTGCAGCAGATTGCTGAGAAAGGTTGGTGAGTCTATATTCCTGGAGATTTTTGAAACGTAACTGGATGTGATCCTGAGCAATTTTCTCTAGTTGACCTTCCTCTGAGCAAGATGACTGGACTAAGCAATGATCTTCAGAGATCCCTAAACCTACTCAGTGATTCTGTGAAAACTGAATTAACAGATTAAGACCAGACTGAGTAAAAGTCCAAGGGTTCTCATCAGAGTTCTGCATGGTAGACTCTCAATTGGTTTCCCTCAGACACTAGAATAGTAAGTAAAACTTGTCTCACCAGGAAGACATTCTGGTCCTAGCAATAGGCAGCCATTACATCTGTATCAGTGCTATTCCTTTCTGCTAGCACTTAACGTACTCACAACATCAATGGAGAATGTGTGCTGCTGCTAATGCGACAAAAAGAAAAGCTACAGAAACGTGTGCCTCAGCTTCTTTTTGCTGGTAGCTCAAGAATTCATGAAAAATTAATAATTTCTAACACTATACCAGGTAGAGATGGATTAATTTGGAAGCTGGTATTTCCCAGAAAACCATCCCAAAAGTTCATTATCAACCCTCAACAGGACCCATAAAACCTATTTAACACCACTGTTATAGAAGAGTAATAATATGTTCATTTTGAAATTGTTGGAGTTTGACTTGAAGCTTATTCTGTAGGAGACTGATTGATAGCAATTGCACTGGTAATTGAGTTCTTATTTCCTGTAGAGGCTATCAGTGATGACAGGATAGAATTTCAAGAAAGGGGGAGCTAAGTTAACAATTAATTGAAATGTTTATTCTTATGTCAAAGACAAAGATTTATAGACATGATGTAAATGTGCTTGTTTCAGGGTAAAAGTCAATTAAATAGATGAAACAGGTACAAGGTGTCTTCCTTTGTGAAGCAGGTTTTCCTACAATTGCTCTTTTGCAACTTTTTTCTGAAACATCTGGGAAAAGTTTGTGTGACAGTTTATTCCCTAGGAGGTTAATGGTCTTCCAGTATTCCCTGGACTAGTGATTTGGTCTCTCAGATAACAACAGTAGCAGGAACAACAATAATAATATAAAATTAAACATACAAATTTAATCTGATTATATTACTAGTGATCCGTTATTTGAGGTAAATGTAAAGCTGAATTATGATACTGTGCAAAATAAAAAGACTCTCACTTGTCTGTTAAGAAATACTAATCTACATTTAATTTACCATTTGTGACTAATTCGTCCCAGCAGTAAAAAGAGACATTTAGTAATAGGGTTTAATTTTAGTCTGCAGCCTGTCCATTTCTCAAGCAAAATCAGAGCTTGCTTCCCAATTTTCAAGTGAGAGAGAACAGGCTGAATAGTCTGGCTACCAATGAGTATTTCAAGACTTATTAGGAATGGCTAACACCATTTCTAGGGGCAGAACAAAGAATTCATAACCATTCGATACAGCTACTGTCTATGTGGCTCATCTCAAGAGTTTCTACAACAACTTCTCAATGTACATTCATCTCCTCAGACCCTTGCATCACGGAAAGGCTATCGGTGATATTCACATCACCAAACATTGTCATATTGCCCTTCCTCAAACACTGGATTAAGTTAGTAGGATTCAGCAGCTACTTTCTGCCTCCTGAATGCTAAAAGTTCACAATAAGAGCAATGAAACTTCAGGATGCTGAGAAACATTGTTAAGTTGCTCACACCTGTAAAATTGAATATTAGAATTTTTCCAAAATACATATATGTAGTGGGTGAGAACACATATCTGTTGTCTGTGACGTTTGGTCTTTTAAGACCCTATGAGCCTATACCATACAATGCTGACTGATACAGCAGCTAGAGAAAAAGATGCTTTAGAAGGCGTCAGCTGTCTTTATTGTACTCTTTCTTTCCCAGACAATCCCTTACGTGACAGATTGTGTGGGCACCTAACCAGTGCACAAAAGGGTCTCCTACTGACCTTGAAATTAAGGTTTTTCTTCAAGCAGGAGGAACAGTAAGAAATTTAAATTCTCTCTTACTATACCGCTCACATCTGCAGTTATCCTGCAATGAATGCCATAAGGAGCTGACAGTCTTTATCAGTAGAAATAAAATAATGAATGTTCCAAAAAAGTTGAGAGAGAAAAATGCCAGGCAATTCTAAATTACTCTAAGCTAGTGTTCAAATGCAGTTTCTTTTCAGATGGAATGTGAATGCCTGACAAAATAATTACAAAAAAGCATCACTTGGAAGTTACAGCTTTTCTCAATACACCAAAAATAACTCCACCCTAAATGCTTTTGTCACACAGTGGTAATACACAGACTCTCAATTCCTGTGACCATCTGGCCTGTGATGACAAGAGTCCTTCTAAAGGCAGGATAACTGAAAAAGACCTCTGCTCAAACCTGCCAAGGCCTCCGCAATCACAGCTGAGTTCTGTTGCCAAGTGAAGTTTTCACATTTTCTGCTTGAATACACCGAATAATCAATCTTTGACTTTATAGTTAGTTTACAGTCTGCAGGATGTAGACACCTTCTTTCATAGTTCAAGAAAACTGTCTGCATTAGTGAACGGTTACCAGGAGAATGAAGAAAAAAAAATTCAAGTTGTTGCAAGCACCTGTTTGATTTCTGAACATTAAACTGTTAGTGGTTGTCTCACATATTTCTTGAGCAAAACATATATTGGCCTCCCCTGCTAAATCAGTGTCTTCTCTCCAGTTATTTTTGCTCCCATTCACTGGCAGCTTACTTCTATATCCCAGGAAAATGACAACAAATATACATGTTAGAACTCTTTGGTGGGACATTAGTAAGGATGTGAAAAGAGGGGTCTAGCTTGACAACTCATTGGAAGCTGGATATTATTGTCAAAACATTCAGTCTAGAGGCCAAAAAGTCTTGAAGGAAACAACTGACTTAAATATGAGGTTTTAGAAACCTTTTTACTGTGGCTCTATCATAGGAATCTAATCCATATCTTCATAATCTCTAATCTCCAACCCAAACTTTCTTATAAAGGTGACCAAATTGGACTGTTATAGCATCTTACTCTTTCTCAGAACTGAATACTAATTCACTTGCCTCATTTGAATTTTCACTTCTGTCCTAACCTTATTTCTGAACTAGTTTATCAGCATAGTATTTTGTTATTTCTCGAAGTTTATTTCATTTCTGCTTTGAATTCTTCATAGTTTAACAATGGAAATATCACAAATAGTCTGACCTGAAAATGTCATTAACCATACTGTGAGCCATTTATCAGTTTAGGGAGTGTGAGCATTATATTTTACGTGGAATATATAAGCATCACAACATATAAATCAACTAATCGATAAGGAGCCAATAGTTGCAGTTCTTAATAAAATCATAAACATTTTAAAAAATTTCTCTCTTTTTTTTCAACAGCTAAAGGTGATGGGTTTCCGTAACAAACAAGTTTTCTAGTAAAGCTGATTTTAAAAATAAACCTAGATATTGAAGAAATCTGTCCATAGCACATAGAGATGGCTACTGACATAAGAGCAATAAGTAACTAGAAGTCAATCATTCAGACCACCAGTTGTTTAGGTCTTGATTAGTAATAGCTAATGCTTTGTCTTTTCTGTGCAATGCTACCAATATACTAAATCATAAATTACTGCTGAAAACTGAGGTAATAGTGCATATTATTTACCACTCACTGTTTGACTTAATTTGTCTTGGGAAGAACGTAAACAAGTTGTGTTCTGTTGCCCATATTTATGGTCTCAGCTAATGGTACATCGCTAAAAGAATATACTGCTGTATTATTAAGAACTGAGCATGAAAGATAAAAGACTTGGCACATGCAAAAACATGTAGTGAAGCAATTTAAAAATATGGTATGAGAGGCACTCTAGAATTTTTTAGTAGTTTTTAGTAAATTTGCAGTTGAACTGCAGTCCATCTGCCACAATGTTGTTTTACAGCGTACATATGTCAGTTATTCTTGATTATGCTTTTAATGGTAGTATATCTTCTCACATGCTATTTTATTATGAAGCTGGCAATGTGTTTTGGCTGTCTGGACCTGTTAGAGAGAAAATTTAAGTCACATTATGATTTAAAAGATTTTAAGTATATATTTCTTTTCTCTCTCCAGAATTCAGTCCCTGTCTCTATTTCTCTGACTAGCCTTTATTTTATATTATTGAGAAACTTTTCACTGAGCTGTTTTTTAAACTTTTATGTATTTTAACTATCATTTTTTCATTCCTTTTTTAGAGCCTATGACTACAGCAGTGCTGGACTCTGCAGAAATTTAGCAGATGTATGACTTTTATATAGCCTAAGAATAAGAAAGTAAAAAAAGCTGCTTTCACTTCCTGTCTGATAGAAATGGTGTTAAATTTCATGAAAGTTATTACCTAATATATGACAGATCAAATTTGTGATCCTTTTTTTTTATTTTGAAAGGAGATTGAGATGTAAGGGCTGGAGTTGGAAATAATAATGCCTGATTTTTACCACTCTTTCCTGTTTGACAAAGTTGACTGAAATTGTCATAATACCAGGAAGTAGTTCACTGTAGTTTCTAAAACACTGCTAAATCCTAAGAAATTTTGTTTTCTTCCAATGTTTTGAACCCAATAATTTTGCAGGAAAAGGCTTTTTGATATTTGAAAATTATAGGGAATTCCTTCATGGGATTTGTCTCTTAAGAAGATTTTTCTGAGAATGAAATTAGAAAAAATGGAGAGTTATGAGATTGCAAAAGTACTAATTATGAGTGTAAATAATATAACAATTATAATAATAGATTTTTTTTATAATGGATTTTAGATAATTCTATTAGTTTTATGAATTGTGTGTAACCACGTTTGTTGAGCTTTAGGGGCTGCAGTCTATACCTTCCTGCAGTCTGTACCTTCCCCATTATTGTTCATCAATGCACTGACTTTCAAATATTCCTTTTAAAATTAAATTTTTATAAAATATAACAGTTTTTACATACTGCAATGTATCAAGAAAGAGCTTTTATTTATAAAAACCTTAGAGATACAGCAGCAAATCAGTAAGAAAAAAGAAGACCTAATTATAGAATAGCTATTAGCTGGTTTTGATCATATTGTGATTATAATTTATGTGCTTCTATACTGTTGTATGTTAACAACAGATATGACCTTCTTATACTAATTTATGGATAAAATTGTTTAGTGGAAAGTTGCCAGTATTAGAGCCCACAAGCCTTTGTCTGGATTGATATGGCTTACAAAGGTGACATCTACTTAAAGATGCTGCCATCAGCTTGAGTCTATGTAAAACAGAATTATTTAGAATTTTGGCAAATCTTTCACTGATTTAGAAATCGGTGGCAATTTTAAACGTTTGGAGGTTTTGTTCCTCTTTTTTTACTAAACATTCTTTTTATCACTTTTGTATGTAAGCTTTCTCTTAACAGTGTAGGAATACATATCATTCAAGCTCGGTCTTTGAGAAACTTTAATGTAAAGCAATGTTTTGCATACCCTACTCAAATTGTATTAACTATGAAGAAAGATTTAACATGGCATGAGAAAATAAAGCTAAGCAGCTAACCTAATGCTAGGTTTATTAAAATTAAGAGTATCTTAATTTTAAGATTTTAAAATTTAAAATAAATCTCACAATTTATTTGTCAAGAAAGATAAGTTATTCCCAAATGAGCTTATAAATGATTTAATTTAAAAAAAAATTAAAAGTATAGCAATAGAAGTACTTAGTGCAATGCAACAATAGTTTCCGTTTTTGCTGTGCCAAAAGTACCTTGATGACTACAGAAAAAGAAAAAAGTTGCATTCCCGTCCAATATGAAGCAGAGATAAACACTTTTGCTCCTTGAATCATTGATCTCATCAACTGATTTAGGTTGCCCAGAGGCCTACATTCATTATCTCGGGAAATGGTTTCTGTAAGTTAATTGTTGGATTTGTAAAACTTCCCTTCCTGTCTCTTGCAAGAAAAAATAAGGAGGTATTTATCTTAGCAGGAAGAGTGACAGTACTTGAATATAACTCTAGAACTGTTATATTTTTTCTAATAAAGTAAACATTGCACTTAATATTTTTCTGTTCAAGATAATTTTCTTTGATAAAAAACTCTTCCCTTTGATTATAAAGATGCAGACTGAGATCAAACTGTGAAACTGAAACATTTGTACTTTTTCTCTATCACTTTGATGGAATTCATTAGAATTCCTTTATTACTGTTGTTCTCTCTTACTTTCACATTTCTCTTTTAAGTGTCTATATACTTTCAGGAATTAAGAAATCTGACTCTCACATAAGCAAAATCTTCAAAGGAGCACAATTCATGGAAATCTGTTTTCTTTCTTTCCAGAAAACACAGTAAACTCTGAAGCAAGTCTCTGGTTTTATCAGCTTTTACATTCATAAAAAAGAATTAATGACAAAATTCCTTTTAAAAGAACACTTCACGATCTAAAAGTAGAAAGCTTTATATCAAAGTTATTTATTGCTTGCCTTTAATGTTAGAACATACGTGTATTTAGTACTATTCTGCTCTTGTAGTTGCCATTGAATTGATTCCTAGATGACTTCGATATATGTCACTAGATGGCTCCATGGCCCTAGAGCTCTAGAAAAAGAAGGGCACCATCATATTGGAGGAAGTGCTCTGAGGCCCTGAGTTGCAGCTATCAAGAACAAACGTAGTAGTGGCTAAAAATAGAGATTAAGAAAAACTGGATTGTCTTAGGTTCTAAAATATCCCAGAATACCTCTTTGTGTTCCTATATAATTTCTAAATATGACCAAACAGCTTACTCCTGAAAAACTTCTAAAAAGTTTTTTAAAAGGGAAAATTAGTTGTTGATATCATGTTTCAAATCACTTCATTTAGGTGAGGACACTAATTTGTGTTCCTTTTTACTGTGGCTTTTTTTGTGTTTGACAAGACACTATCACTGAAAGAAATTTTTACAAAACTCACAAACAGAACTCTGGAGACAAGTGGAAACGAGAAGTCATAACTGGACATAAGTGAGTTCTTCACAAGAAATGAGGATTGTCCTTATATTTAAACTACTCTACAACCAGATGAGATGAAAAATGTGAGATTGCAAACCATCAGAATGAGGCTAAGAAACTTTGGCTATCACTAGCTGGAACAGTGTTTTAATTGCTGCCTTGTGATACAAGATCTGGGTGATAAATGTTTTATGTTTGTTTGGGGTTTTTTAGGAGATGAACTCTGTGTTCCTGACGTTTCTGTCATTGCAGATTGCAATTTGGACAGTAAGCATTTGTATCCAGATTCGTTCCATATCACCAAAGTGCTTAAATTAGTGCCCTGATTATCCTAGAGTTCCTGGTTAGTCAATGGAATAAATAGTCCTTCAAAAGTGAGTCTTCCTGATCAGTCTCCTTTCTTTATCAATTGATGATGAGGTTAACTAATCATTTAACTTAGATTAGATACTTCATCTAAAAAGAGATGGAATGAATTGAAACTTTGCCATGCAGTATGGAGTTTGGGTTTCTACATGAGTCAGAAGTTCACAAATTGGGTTTGACTCGTCTTATTAATTAGTATTAGTTTGCTAATGAGAATATTCTGACACAGTTACGTTTAGCACTTCCAGATTCAGAAGTATACCAATGAAACTTTAGATTTGGTTTACCAAGTTCTTGTCTGCAGAGAATGAAGGGATAACTAAATTGTTAGAAACTATTAGAAACTACTGTTAGAATCTTTAGTGATTGGTTAAAAGAAACAAGAGATGGGAAAAAGAAAAAATATTTTGAAATCTTTGGTTTGACGCCTTACAAAAATATGTACATTGGTGACAGAAAAGGTTGAACTGGTTTTAGAACACTGTCATTTCAGACACAAACCATGGATTAGACAGTAGCGGTAAATCCTAGAATGGAGGTAAATAGGGAGCAGTTATTCAGAAATTTAATCCTGGAAAGTGACAGACAATCTCAGAATATTGTATGTTGGAAGAGACCTTTAGAGAACATCTTGTCCAATGCACCTGATCAAGCAAGGTCAGCTAGAGCAGGCTGCACAGGAGCATGTCTATGTGACTTCTGATTATTTTTAACATTTTGCAAATATTGCTTTAATTATTGTTTTCTTTGGTTAGGGATTATCTAAAGAGCATTCTGCTTAGAGTTTTGTATTGAGATCCAGTTAAAATTGTTAGATATGTTAGAAACCATACAAAAATTGGATAAGTTTCTGTTCAGACTCCTAGACAGCACATGGTTTTAGTAGAGACAGCACTGTGTGATTATATTTTATATCAGAATACTTTGTATAAATGAGTTAAAGGAAGATTTTTTTTTTCAAAAGTATTTGAAAATATTTCTGAACAAATTTTTTGTTGGTTTTCAGTATCTGTATTGTTATTCCACTGTCCAATTACTACACTTCTGAAACAGTAGTTTTAATTTTTATTAGACTCATAATTTCAAATAAAATAAAATCATCAAATCATATCTTAGACATCACATGAGCTGCTCGTTTGTCCTTCAATGTGCAGTTTCTTTTATCTAGTAAAGTAAGAGAGGGGTCCAGCAAAAAAATTTTTCAAGACACTTACAGTAGAGCTTAGAGTAAGGAATAGGAAGTCCAGCAGATTCATTGCAGGAACCCAGCAAATCTCTACAGAACTGGAAGTGTTTCATTTCTACTACATTAGCAACTGAGATCAATGTAATTCAGTTGTAATATAATATCTTGAGATCAATGTAATTAATTCAGTTCCCGACTTTCCTGATAAATGTGTCCATGTTAAAGAATATCAGAAGTAGTTTTACTGCCTCCAATTCTATGATGACGAAGGGAAAGAGAAATGCGTGTTCCTCAGGATAAATTTGGCAAATTATCAAAAGGTCAAATGCTAAATTATATTATAGGGTTGATGCTTAATACTTCATAAAAGTAAAATAATTTCTTAATTTTACTATTAACCTGATCTAAGGACAATCTAATTCAGCATAATTAAGACTGAACAATCACCTCCCATTTATTTTGTGTAAGTTTAATTTCTGAGTTTCATATACAAAGTCAAACTCTTGATCTACGTTTGTATGTTGGGGCATAATTTGATTTACTATTTCTCCTGTTTTTCCACAAAATGTGCTAATGACATGTATAAAATTGAATACATATTCAAAAAGCCAAAGAACAGATCTAAAGAATCCCTATTTGGCTGCAGCATGCAGGGCATATCTATCTCTGTTAGAAAAATGTCATTTCCCATATGAGCTGTGCTAATGTAGTACTTGTCATCCTAAGCTGCTTTTTGCTGTGCAGTTGGTCAGCCTATTGCACCTGCAAACGTTCTGCATAACCATCAAAAGACCAGTGTATGTCATAGCTTTTCAGAGCTCTCATCATCCAATCAATCTAAAAATACCAAAAAAACCCAGTTTTTCTTGCAATATTACAGCACCCCTGCTTCTACCCCAGATGGAGATGAAACTAAAGTGTGATTTCAAAAAATGGCAAAGAAAATGTGTGACAGACAGAAATGACAAGGCTTTATCTATAGCTGGTGAGACAATGAAGTGAAATACCTTCATATTTTCCCTAAGCAATATAGGGTTAGCTATGTGATGTTACTTCAACATACTCATTGAGTGCAATTGGACAATAAACAGAGAAGACTCCCATCATTTTTACATGTGTATTAGCCTCTCAAAACTACATCTATGTGTTTTTTTTTTTTCCCTCTGATTCTGACATCTGTGCATCCAGGAAGCCAACAGTAGCAGTATAAAGATGACTCGGTCATCCAAACTGAAATGGTAGTACTGCAGGCAAGTGTTTCGCCTCCTTCAGTTCAGAAGAACATGAAGTGATACTAATAAAGTTCTGGATTTATTGCAGTAAACTTCTAATTAGATATCAGGGGGAAAAATACACTGAAAGACATCAGAGATTCTAACAGGTATCCCAGTGCTAGACATTAAAAAATCAACTGGGCAATACCCTGAACAACCTGATCAGCTTCTGACCTGCTCCGAGCTATGGGTTGAAGGAGAAAACCTGGGGTCCCTCACAGCCTTAATTATTGTGTGACTCTATGATTGCATGCAAGTAGTTTGCATGCAGATGTTTATCTATTTGTTTGCAAATGATGACTGCAAAGCTGACACCAATATTACTTCTACTTAAACTCTTAGTTAAAAAACCTGCATAAGTTACCTGGATAAATAATTTCTGATAATACTATTGGACAAGATATCTAGGGAACATTTCTTCACGTTACTTTGCCAGATAACTCAGATAACCATTCTATTTCAGAGAGCAGTTGTCTGCAGTTGTCTTAGTCTTAAAATAGAGAAAAGCTTTTAATACATAAACTGGAACCATTCTGTAAATATGGTGGCATGGAAATGCCTAAAAATTACATTATCTTTTCCTTTCGCATTACCCTTAGGAAAAAAAATTAAAAACATGATTTGTCAGATTTTATTTTGTTGATTGACATCACAGTCAACTGATTCCCTCCAATACAGTTCCATTTTTCAATGTTTAACCTACCACTTGTTCAGTCTTACTTGGAGCCCCCTCAAATAATGAAAGTGATCAAAAGACTTTTGGGTTTTTTTTATGTTGTTCTAAGCATTTATCTATTTCACAAACAGTTTTCACATAAACAATACAATACAAAATACTACCCTTAGAATATCATGGGAAGGAATATAATATTACAGTAATCCCATTCATAACTCTGACTTGTGTAGATAATTCTCTGTGCAATGTTACTGAAAGATGAGACGAAGGGATGGAAAAAATCTAATTTCACTGTTTAAGAGGTATTTATCTTCCATGTAAGTAACTCTTTGACTACACAGAACTCCAGTATGAAGCCAGAGACACAGCTATTAAAAGTCTCTGGTTCATGACTAGAGGGGGAAAGATCACTGGCGTTGTTGTGGTGATTGCTTGCTACTAAACAGCTTCTCAGCAGGATGCAAAAGATGAAGGCTGGCAGGCAGAGGGTTTTTGTTGGCTGTTTGTGGAAGGTCTCATCTGCATGGCGTATTTCAACCATTCAGACATCTCCCAAGTCAACACAGTGTAGTACAAACAAGCCAGGAGGATTCTGTGGTGTATTGAGGGTTTTGTAATATAACTCCTCAGGGGCTAGCCAGCCTGAGGGGTTAGCCAGCCTAACTGGCTGGCTGGCATTAGCCAGCTAAAGATAACATTTAAAAAGCTAACATTATGCTCATCCTCCTTAAACGCAAAATGGAAGATCCAGAGTTCCAGGGCTTCGGTCTTAGGAGAAATTGTAGAATATATACTTCCACCATTCCCAAACATGCTACAGGCAAAAAAGCATCAGAAAGATATGAATTTACCAGAGTTAACCCAGCCTGATTGCCCTCAAGCTTGAAATCACTGGTTTTGAAGAAAAGTGGAAAACAGTCAATATGATGTACCTTGAAAAGTCCTTTCATAAGGCTTTTTGACAGGCTCTCATTTCTATTCCTTCTTAAGCTGAAGAGGCATGGGCTGAATGAATGTAAGGTTAAACTATTTAAACAATCACCTGAACCAATGGATTCATAAAATATTCATCAATGGATTGACAATGATCTAGTGACTACTGACAAGCAGAGTAATACACAGATGATATTGGTGCCAATATTTTTCTGTATCTTCATAAAGACAAAATACTCTCAGAGAAAATTTGCAGATTTGAAGAGACTTATTTTCTACCCTTGTCCAAAATAAATAATTATATGTACTTGGAATGCGAATAAAATGCTTGAAGCAATTTTCAACATTTTAGGATGCTTAAGTCTATGAGATTTTTATCAGATTACAATTCTAGTATTATGCATTCTAAAGTTTGGATATGGTTATGAAACATAGGATATTTTCCATAAGCCCTTATTTACTGTTTTTATGGTCACGTACTTCAATATTTAATATTGTAAGATACTGCAACACACTAGTTGACAACATAAAACCTGATATAAATTCAAATAGTAATGTAGAATGTTTAGAAAAAACATTCCCTTGGATTTTGCTGTAATTCATTATGTGACAATCCAGTAATTTGAAATGGATAGAATTAATGACAAAAGATATATTAATCTAAATGGCATTTTAAGTACTCTTCAGAAATGCTGTGTGTGATTTGGTATTCACTTAAAAATATATAACTCTCTGAATATGGATAATTTAACCTCCCCCCCACCATGCTTTGTAGAATGCTTAGTTTCAATAATTATTTCAAGATAAATAGCTTCAACACAAACATCTTTCTTCATTTGAAAGTAGTACTTCGCTGTTGATTTGAAATAAAAATGATAAAATTTGCAATAGATAAAGGCACTGAGGAAGGAAGCCTATTCTTAGACAAGGTGGTACATCCCTCACAAATAACCATGAGATAATCCAAATCTTAATGGAAGAAAGCCTAGACCTCCAGACCCTGAAAATTCTAACTCTGTAAGAACAAGGAACGTGTCTCAAACGGGGGTACATTACAGACACATACAGAATTTTCTGCTATCTCTCCAAGAGCATATGGACCTACATGGTAGACAGTTTCATCAAAGAATGCATTATATGAATTATAATTTAAACACATCATTTAAACTTAAACTACTACTTCCTGTAGTAGAAAAAAGTGTAAATTGATTTGTATATGAATAATTTGAGGCAGAATTGGTAATCTTTGCAAACAGGAGAACAACATTTTTAACTCTTAGCTTACTTGTAGAAAAAAAACCCCAGTAAAAACAGAGACTATCATAGAACTTTTTTTAATGAGGCTGACACAAAACATGCTTTAATTTAATCACTTAATTTCATCATTATTTTACACGATGACCTTCGCATATAGCTCCGTAGACACCTAAGGTTTGTTCATGCCAAGAACTTAAATTAGGTCACATTTATTGCCACAGAGAAATGTTTATAAAAATAGCAGAATGGGTTAAATGTTTTTGTTTTGTTTTTAACAGCTATGGTAGGAGTTATTTGTGTATGGAGAATATTTTTACAAAGGGAAGAAAATAACATGCACATAGACATGTGAAATGCTCATGGTTAGAAACAAGCAGACAAACAACATCAATGAGAACTGGACTCTTCTTGCTTCTCTAAAAAGATACCCAATACACTTAAAACCCTCATAAATTAGGAGTTAGTACTCTTTGGGAGCTATTCTGGACTATATAATCGCATGTCATCTCATGCAAATGAATTATATAAGCATGATGGACCCCAGTGATGTCCATCAAGATATGCTGTAGAAGTGTTCCTTTGAAATAGTAAATAATTTTGCTTGTGGCTGCTTTTGATATGAGAACTTAGAGGATCAGTAACAGCAATAGCATTTCAGCGAAAATTTCCCATGCAACAACCATTACTGGAAATATACATATTTAATGTTTCAAATAAACACACCCACATGTTACATAATACTCTTTGTTAGAATTTATGATACCGCTATATATTTGAGGTTGGTACCGTCTTCATTGTCAGAAGCAAATTTGTCTATTCATATTGCAAAAGTTACTATTTGTGTGGTAAGCCAGTGGTGGAATTGAAAAGAAACCTCCAAACCTAATTTATTTACTCTGCAATAGCTCAGGACTGCTTTATGATGAAAGAAGATACTTTCTCCAAGTTTATAAGGATCTATATTCTATAAAAAGTATGGACTACCTTCACATCTTAGAAATAAAATTCAGTTACAATAGACATCAAAATATCTTCATATATGAATTTGTTATCTTCCTAACTCACATCCTTCTAAATTGAATTTCTTTTGGGAAATTTCATGAGGTTAGCCTTATTTTTAAGATTTTCAGAAGTGTTCAAATAGACCAGATCAAAGCTAGTGTACAATGGTAATTTTTTATATGCTCCTACTCCTTTTGTCGTTGTTGCTGCTGTTTTGGTTTTGTTTTGTTTTGTTTTCTTTTCCCCTCACGCAGACACATGAAAGTATTTCAGGGAAAAAAGAGAACACTACAAGCTCTTGAAATGCCATTCAGCAACACTATCCAATCTATAATGTCTATACCTTAAGCTACATCTTAACAACAGAACTTAAAAACAAGCTCTAGTGGTTTAATCCCAGCCAAAAACCAAGCACCATGAAGTTGCTTGCTCACTTCTCCACCAGTAGGATCAGGGAAGGAATCAGAAGGGTAAAACCTAGAAAACACATGCTTCAAAACTGTTTTAAAGATAGATTAATTCACTAGAATATCTAGAGGAGAGTAATATAGTGCTTGCAAAATGATTCAGTCTTACACCTTAACACATCAGTAGCAAATTTCCATGTAATCAAAGCAGTATCTGTGCCTACAGAGAAATCCTACCCTGTTAACAACTTGTAATTTCCACTTACTTTTTTTCTGATGGCATTTCCTTCCTCTTCCATAACTTTTCTAGCCTCTCTGCTCCTGTGTTGTCTCCAAAGTTTTCTTCCAAGACAGTAGAACCCAATTCCAGTATTTCTTGACATGCTAACAACAACCTCAGACATCATGAGGTATTAACATATCTTGAAATTGTATCTCAATTGCTAAACATTTAATAGCAGATTCCAAAATCTGTGGTCCCCTATGTATACCATGAACAAGTTGAGACACCACTTTTAACTATAGCTTTATTTGGTAAATTTTTTGTAGCATTTCCTTGGAGAAGGATCCTGAGGCCTGTTGGGACTACTTGTTAAAATTCTCCCAATAATCTCAAGAAAGTTTTGGATAGTTTCTTACTCCTGACAGAGTCTGCTGCCAGTCTTGGATGAGTTAAGTATTAATAAATTATACTAAAGAACAAACCTGAACTTGAAGGTTCATAAGGGCATTCTTTGTCTTGGGGATTAACTGGATTGTGCAAAATGTCAGATATTTCAAAAATATATCCTTCTGAGAAGAGAATTCTTTGTGTCTTCTAGCATTATGTAACTTCACTATTCTTCAGACTATTCCAGCTGAGTACTTTTCTTTAGTATCATAAAAATAAATATGACTTTTACAAAAGTATACAACCTTCTGCTTTCTACCACTTATTTTAATGAACAAAATGAATCAATTTGCTTATAGCAATTCATTTTCATAAATGATTTTGAAAAAAAAATTTTCTGAAGTGCTTCATTGAGATTTGGATGAGCATTCTGTATACATCTATTTTACCTAACAGTGGAAGATTTATTTTTCTGCTTTTTAATAAAAAAAAAAAATATTGTTTTTTTTTTAATCTTCAGCACTGTATTTTATTACAATATTTGATGTATCTAAATGTCTTACTATACCCTTTTCTGATAACCATTTCCCACTTTGTAAAAATATCTTTCAGTTTATTGGTTTAGAAGCTAAATGAATAGTTTGACCAAATAATTGTGCATCATTTGTCTTTGTGACAATGAGTTAATATGAAAAAAATATCTTTTGGTAGAAGAAAAATTTTGTCTTAATTTTTACTTCCCTATTTTCTGTTTCAAACATGTTATTTTAAATTGAGAACAGTTGTATATCACTACAGTGACAGGTGTCCTGAGTTCGGCCACATGAACTTTGGATGAAAACAATCTGTAAATGTAAGTCTCTGTATTATTGCCCTTTCATCACTCTTAGAACTGTGTGTGTCCTGGCAGCAGTTTTCTATGCAACATCCATTCAGATGAAACATTAGAACAACCTACTCCTGCCATTTCTATACCAGATGAAGACATTTCACAGATGTACAGTGTCTGCTTACATAGTCTTCAAAGAAATTTTGTTCTGCAAGATGTTTCTCTGAGTTATGTTAGACCAGGCTAAGAGTAAAGATTTCATTTTGGGTC
This sequence comes from Oxyruncus cristatus, assembly GCA_013399855.1. Taxonomy (NCBI): domain Eukaryota; kingdom Metazoa; phylum Chordata; class Aves; order Passeriformes; family Cotingidae; genus Oxyruncus; species Oxyruncus cristatus. The sequence goes on from VXAY01006319.1 coordinate 165,064, forward strand.
TAGTCTCTGTGTCTCTTGGTAAATGCAGTGGGGCTAGGTTTTTCTGTGCTTCATCAAAGCTGCTTATGCTGCACCCATTCTCCCTACTTCACACCTTAGTATATAAAACATGTAAGGGGTGTGGAAGAACTCTGAAAAGTTTTACCCCTTACACTTCGCAGATGTGTGAGATACTGAAGTTATAGGTTGCTTTAGATTTCACATGGTAAAAATGAAAGTAGTCCCCACCCATTTCTGCACTGAAGTCTGTGTAATTTTAGCAATGAGCTCACAACTTCAGTTTTATCACCATGGTTAACAAAAATGAACAGTTTTACAACTCATTTTTCTAACAAAGACTTTGATTTCTTTATCCAGGCTCTTTGGACTAGATGCTAATTTTAATTTCAGCCCTGTGTAGAAGAACTTATTTGAAAGACACATACTCCATGTTCTATTGCTTTTCGTGAATGGTGGAGGAATTAGTGTACTGGTTACTAATTCCTTAATACGTGGAGTATGCCTGGCAAAGCTCAAACATGAGACAATATGTTCGCTATGTCTTACAGCTCTTTTGAAAGCCCATTATAAGTAATTAAAAATCTAAAACCAGCAGAACCACCAACACAAAATCCACAAAAGCAAGCCATAAATAGACACTATACAAAGGTTTCTTTAGAAATGCCCTTCCCCACTGCCAGTGAATGCTTTCTTCTGTCCCACCACTTCTTTTGGTCTTTCTTTCTCTCTGTGACATTCTGTGTGAATGTCACACATAGAAATATAAGCATAAATCTGCAGAAATACAAACGATAGGAAGGAGAATGGCTCTGGGTACTTTTTGTAATTGTACAGCTAGAACAATTGTAGGGTGATGCTTAAATTTGTTTCCAGAATCAACAAGGTCGAAATGCCTGCTACAGAATTCCCTGCAGTCTGTCTAGAATCAAGAGAGAAAAGGATTCTATGAGTAGAGTGGTTTCCAAACTTTTTATGTTCTGGAGGTCCAAATATATGTTTTAAAAGTCTCACAGAATGACATTGGCACTCTGAACATTATACAAGGAAATGCACAGAAAATATTTGCTAAAATAAATATATCTCATGACTAGTCTTAAACTTTGTTTTGGTGTCAAGGACTTACAGTGCTAATCAGCACTGTACCTCGTGGTGGCAAAGGAGATGACAGTCATAAGATCAAATCTGAGGGAAGGTAAAAAATCTTCTGACTAATCACAAAGAAAAAATAATCTTAGAAACCAAAAATTTTAGCTTGGGCATGAAAGCCTTTTTCAAACACTTGGTATACTTTCATAATTGGATGCAGTGAAAAAATTAATTTGTTATGAATTTTTCTACAATATTATGATATTTTCTCTCAAAAATTTTTAAAAGTTTGTTAAGTCTTTTCTTATACATGTATTATCAGAAATGTTAACTTATTATTCTGTATCTTTCCATGACTCTATCTGAGGTGGAGAGGAAGACATTATCTTTCAACAGCTTCTGCCGGAATAGTTTATAGACATTAAAGACTTTGACTCATATATAGAATGAATTAATTTGAGACAGATGAAACAGTTTCCATTCCTGCAGTCTGCCTTCCTACCTCCTGCCAGGCATATTAATGTAAAGTATATTAAAGTTAGTGGTTTATGTTAGCATAGCAGTCTGTAAACTACGATGGTTCATCAGCAGCCATGCCTTTCACAGATTGCTCAGACAGCCCTGCTGTGGGAGTGTAAATTTATGGCAGAGAAGTGGGATGGAGAAATGGGGATGGTAACCACTTAAGCTAGACAAATTTAATCCAATTCTATAAATGACTCAGCATCTGCAACAAGAACAGAAATCTTCCTAGACTTCATTGTAACTGGCATGTTCAGTTCAGCAAACACAAATGATATCTGGTTTAGTTTTTTTTTTTCCTATACATAACAGGAATAGTTTTATTTTGCATTATTGCAGTGCATGCTTTAGTTTATGTTGTTGAACCTCAGGGCATACAAGTTTAGCTATGAGTACTAATGTTCCCATGTAATTTTTTTTCTTTCTTCTTTGCTAACACTTGAATTTCATCTCCCTTCCAGACATAAAACTTTGGAAAGCAAAACTTTATAGACTGCTAACACGAACTTGTGAAAAAAATTAAAGAAGAATAATAGTAACTAGCAATACAATAAAAACAAGTCAGTTTCCAGAGCACTTAGGAATCCAAGCACAGAAATACCTGGGTGCTATATTAAGCAGTGCCCCATCCTGAGAACAAAGTTGAAACGCTGCTTCCAGCTTAACTACAAGAATAGAGAATTTGTTTATTCTGGTTTCTCAGAAAAACTTTGAAAAAGTAAAAAATAAAAAGTGATTGGATATTCATATGTATACAAAAAAATTATTAAGCAGTATAATTTTGGAAACCTTGAAAATAATGAATGGTGCCTGAAATATACTTGCCAAAACTATCACATCACTATTTTTGAATGACAAAACAGCACAGGCATCTGTAAATATTAAAATATTTTCAGAAATTTCATATTAAAAAATATGAACTTTTTGTTATCTTGTCAAATCTGAAGTAAAGAAACTGTGATAAAAGCCATATCTATGTCCTAATGGTGACATACAACTCTCTGACAGTATTAGGAAATATAGGCACATGAATAAACTGTATACCGTATCTGTGCCCCACTGCAAGGCATTTTAACATACACATTATAATATTCATACGGAATGGTAAATTAACTATAATAATTATTATTATTGGAAGAAATTCTAGACTTACATAAGGAATGATGATAGATTTTGTGTCTTTTTAGATATGTTTGACAAACTTTTTAATTTCTGCCTACAAGGAAAACATGAGATGTTTTTTCTTCTCTGAAAATCAAAACTAACTACATTGTTATTTACAATCTTATTTAATTTGTTTTATTGAAACAACTATTTGCATAAACACAAGTAACTTAACAATATCTGATTTATCTTATTTAAGAGGTGAAAACAAATCTAATACTCGATGTCTAGCATCAAAATCCACGTTTTTGTGTCTGTCCATTTCCAGGGAAGACAAAAGTTCTAGAGACAATACCTACTAATTAAATACACATCTAGGTAAAAAAGATATTATTAGCCCCTCATTATGCAAACAGAAGAGATATTTTGTTAAATCTCCTGATAGGATTATCATGACTGTATAGATTGTTACTTTGTTTAATGTCTTTTTTTTCAGAACTACATATAAAAATGTTTGGGGCTGACTGTTCTTGCACAGCAGACAGTCTGGGGGCACGGAAATCCTCTTCAAGGCATAGTCTAGTAATTTGCATGCCTACCCCCTGATAGTTAAGATTAGATCCACTCTGAATACTTCCTTTCAAACTTTCATGGCAATATGGAAGCACCATATGGGTTTTACAGAGGAAAAAACTAATCATATATCCTGCTGAAAGATTCACCAGGTCTGCTGGAGGGATTTCCTGACTCAGCCAGCCAGCCTGCAACTGCACATCTCCACACCCACAACACAACTTTTCCCTCAGATCTGACAGATGACCTGTATTTATGGATATACTTGGACTTACTTCAGTCTAAAAGCACAAAGTTAGTCTAACGAGCAGGGTTTTGCTAAGACTATTCATTTTGACAGAACAAAATAAGTGAGTATTCATAAAACAGTTTATTACGTAGATTGGAGGCAATGAAAACCTCCCTGTGGACATAATGACAAGTAACTGTCATGAAGAAATCTTTCACTGACATAGCTGGAAAGAGAGTATGTGATCAAGCCCTGAGTTCAAGAAAAAAATGCCAAACCAAGTAAAATGAGCATTACCTTATTCTTTAGGGAAAAAAGCAACCTTCATTCAATGTTAGATAAAAATATAATGCAAAAATGAAGTTTGCAAATATAAATTGGGAGTCTAGGATTTCACTTCAGTAACAGCAGATTATTAAGTTTTTAAAACAGAATAAATCATAATGTCATCCAGTCTGCTGTCCTATAGAAAATATATCTTGACTTGACAGTCATTAACTAGGGGAAACTATTCTGCAAAATTCACATTTGTGAAGCTGGCTTGCACACTGTTAAAAATGGTCTCTTGGTTTTCTGAGGTGTCTGGGACACAGGCAAGTGAAAAAACTTACTGTTTAAATTATTTTTTCTTTTCAAAAAGGATTGACTATAGCAAGGTTAAATATATTCTGAACTTTCACAGGTTTTCAAAAGTCTCCTTTTGTAGAAAGTCCAAAATGTGCAAACATTTGCACTATTCTTATAGAGAGTTTCCAACTGCTCTGATGATGTTCCATCATCAAAACACAGAGGTTAATGCTGAATATTAACCTCTTTAATTGTGTACATTTTAGCTCTCATACCACATAGAATACTGTATGTGAAGTATCCTGCTGTTCAAAGACCTCCATAACACTGTGCACAATAAGGAGGGTTAATGATTCAAGAACTTCTTGGCAAATGTGGACTGAAACAGACCTTTAATCCAATGTTCATGCAGGTTTTGTTGTATGAAAGACAATGTTGTGGGAATTGGGTCCGAGTAAGAGAATTAACATTGCTTAGCCTTTTAGGAAGTGTCAAGAAAGTGTTTGAGATGATGGTAAAACTAGGCAGAGTGTCTTTTTTTGCACAGAGCACACCACCCTGATATGACAAACTCTCCTGCTGTTGGTCCCTATATCTCATATTTGGGTTTGAATAACTACCTTGCAGTTGTTCCACTTCATTTGATCATAGCATGACTGATCAAAGCAGCACAAAAAGTAAGAAGCCAGTCATCAATTTCAAGCTTTTGATAAAGACTGTTTTTTTCCCCTTGGATTTAGATGCAAACCTGACTTTAGCAAAACAAATTTAACACGTGCAAAAGTGGAGTAGACTAGCCACTGTTTTCAGTTCCTGAAATCAGTGCAGAGGCCTAGACATATGCAAGCTGTTCTGTCTGAAGCATATGGCCTGGTGTGCCGCTTTTACAGATCCAGCATATTTTATATTTTTTCACAACATGACATATGGGTTGTGTTTCAATTTTATTTTAGTGGTTCTAAGGAAATCTCTGCCTCTGCTGTCACCCACAACTGGGGAATGGAAGACAGGGTGAGCCAGATGAATTGGAAACTCCTACGGCTTTTCGAAAAAATAAGGCTATTGTGCCACCAAGCAATGAACAGACACTGTCCTGCAACTGTGAATGTAACCGAGGGCTAAATGTTGCCTCCCACACAGCGTCTGACACTGCAAGTACCTGCTATCCTTGATGTTGAGCAGTGCCCAATAGCTGAACTGAAATGATCTTCAGGTGCTTCAAAACCAGAATTTTGCACTGTGAGCACAAATAATCTGAGTATGAGCTAAATAAATATTGTCAGATATTGCTGCAATGTCAGACATCTAAACCATTCTGTGTTCCCCTGGGTTTTCACCGTGTGCCCAGGATCTTTATGGTCCATATACTATGAATCTGAAGAAAAAGGAATAAAATTAACTAACTCATAATGAAACCACATATGAAAATATATAATGGATCACCTCTGGCATAGTCAGAATTTTATATAAATAGTTACAGAAACCTAGCTTTGCTGTGTCCTAAGCTTTGCCTGCAGAGTAAATCTAAGCTGCTTAGTTTAACCAAATATGTTCCCTTTCTCTAAACCTGGTATTCAACTAAATAAAAACAATTTGAGGTCATCATAGTCAAGTAAAACATCTCAAAGGAATGCATGTAAGGCATTTTGGAAGATTTGCATATGGTTCACTTAGGAGGTAGAAATCCCTTTTGAAGTTGAGCAGAATCATAAAGTTTTGGTATGAAAGTGTCATTTAGTCCATTTAAAATCAGCCATATAGAATTCACCTTTCACGATCAGATGGTTCAACAAAGTTAGTGGAAAATTTCTGCTTCTGCCTGAAAAGCTTGATTTTCAATATGGTAAAGGGAGGCTCATTTAAAAGCATGATGATTTAATTGTTTGAAACTTTTTTAGCAGCAGTGAAGGTCAGTAGTACTTATTTCAAGGTCTGAGTGAGGATCATTTTATAACCCTGTTGTACAGTTTTGCTTCTGTACCTCAATATTAACCTCTGTGGTCAAGAATCACAATTTTAATAGCAATGAATTAATTTCCATGTTACACTGCTTGTTGAATTTGACACTTTGTGCATTCTTATAGTGTGAGAATGGTAAAGTGAGTTAAGAGGTTTTGTCACATTGAGAACATACAAGACAGCATTTTAATGAGGGAGGAAATCTGTGAGTGCTTTCTTTAATATATTAGTACTTAATGAACCTTCATTCAGCTTATATTACTGATGAATGTGTGCTTAAAAGAAAGAAAAAGCGGATAGAACTAAGTATGGGTTTTTTTATATGTCATACTTTCTCTGGGGTCTACATCCTGATTTCCTGCTTTATGCTACTTCTGACCAGTTACACAATGAAAATCCATAAGAAATTAATTGCCAAAAGCTTATATGTCATGCTATTGCATGGAAAAAATGTGCTTTTCCCCTTTTTAACTAGTTTACTTCACCGTCAGTACCAGAGTACACCTGGCCTGGTGTACAGGTCTAGACTGGTCAAAGGAGGGCTACCTCGCACAAAGCAAGAGTCATTCTTGAAAAATACATCTGCTTCTATAGTGTCTTAAATTAAATGATATTTACTGCCTTTCTACTGGGTCAGTCCTACACCACCTACCTGTCACAACTCTGTTGTTCTCATCAGCCACTTTGGACTCATAATGCAAGAACATTCTCCCTGAATGTCATAAAGCCATGTGTTGCCAGAAAAAAGTGAGTTCAGGAATCTACTTTTGCATTATAGTCACCTGGAGCATAAAAGACCCCTGAGGAATCCTTAGAGCTTGCAGCACTGTACAGAATTCATCCACTTATTTATTCATACATCAAATTCCAGACTAAAACCTAACACCTACACTGCTTCAGTGTACCACAGGATAGTATGAGAAAGTATAAAAGAAACACATAAAAAAGTTAAAAATAAGAATGAAAAAAAATCCAAACCATTGAGTCTTTTGTCACTTTTGAGTTTTACCACTCATTTGTAAGGCTACTCTTCGAGAAACAAAAATCCATAAATGAAATTTTTAGTTCCAGTATAAATTTGATACTTTTTATCAACAATGGTGAAATTGTGAAAATTTCACTCTTTGCAGAGATGAAAACTAGGTAAGTGCTAGTGTGTTTAATCTGTACGAGAGAGGCATCAAGATGTTGGAGGGACTTTCTAAAAGCTGGTATGCATACCAAAGACAGCTCACCCCCCCCACTTTCTTACTCATGTTTCTGTTAAAAGGTCTCTGTGAAAGGCCGTTTTAAAAGTTAAGTTCTAGGAGAGACTTATCCCAAATTTTACATAAAGATTGTTATGGAGACATGTGTCAAATGTTTCAAAGTATGAAAAAAATCTTACTGTATTGTAGCTTTATATGCAACTTTCATTAATTTGTAACTCACAAGTGTGAACAAGAAAAATTTGTCCCAGCATTCCAGGTAACACAAGTTCCGTGAAATACCTGAGAAAGGTAGGAAAAAAAAAAGTAATTACATAGTGAGTTAATTAAAGCACCAGATCTATTACATTCATCTTTAAAATAATATCTTATAATTATATTATAACATATAATATTAATAATAATATTAAAATAAAATAATATCCTTCCTATACTGTTAGAATGTCTCTGGATCTGAAGTTTCATGCTATAATAGCTCAACTAAGTATTTCAAATGCTTCTGTTTGAAACTGGCAGCTGATTCCTGAAGCTTAAAATTATTTTTATGCTTTTTTTCAAACACTTGTGTTTCTGCTATCATATTTCAGCAGTTCAAATATGGAATGAGAGTCAGAACCATGATATAGACTTGTAAACTTTATTTTCAGTGAAAAAAACTACAAGATTTATAGGAAAATTGCACTTCTAATTTGGACAGTAACTCTCAACAAACTCAAACATCCAAAGTTGGCCAGAAAGTCAAAATTTAAAAATTGGTAGATATTTCTAAAAATAAAGGCTTTAGTTCTTGAAATATATGCTACTGAAATTTATTCTGACATTTTTAAAGCTGTGCAATGCTTCATTTTTAAATAGCACTCGATATTTACCTCAACAGAATGCAACTAGCTAGAAGCATGGAAAAAAAAAAGGGAAAACTTTAGTTTTCAAGTCAGATGAACATTAAGTTGAAGCAAAATTTATCATTTTATCTTATTTTGTCGAATCACTTGTATCCTTACCCCAAATTTCTGTTTCGGTTTTACCTCAACAGATTTGTTCCAGACACCATTCTGAAGACTGTTACTGCAAGATGTGATTGCCCAATTTGTCATTTTCTGCATGTCTCTCTGGGAAAATCACTTTCCTTACATCAGATAACATCAATACTCTAGTATTTGAAAGCAGAAGCAACACTACATGCTTATTTCATGGTGTTGCTAAGTTTTAAACAAGGTTTGCAAATGAGTTTGTGTTTTCTCAGGGTTTTTCATTGAAAGGGAAGAACCTTCCAGTGCATCAGATAGGTTTTCTGGAAGATATGTTCACTCATTGGCTTGAGATAAAACACTGGTAGGTACTACCTAGGCTACAGAAGCAGTACAATTGCTGTATGAGTTCTGAGTTCAGCCTCTGCCAGGCTCAACCTCAGTGATTTTGCTGACTTTTAATAGTCAAGTTTTATGTCATAGGAAAAAATTGACAAAAATCTGTCTCTTGCAAGCCAGGAGGCAGAAAGACAAAAATGGATTTTGAGACAGGTGTTTCCTGTTACAGTAGGGCTAACATTGTAATTGTTATGAATGTGAGTAATTTAACATCAATAAATAATCAGCGAATGCAGATAAAATTAATTTTTTGTTGGAACCATCTGTTACAGCAGTAAAATAAAGCCAAAAGTGAAAGGGACAAGAAAGCATTGATTTGTTTCTTAGAATATTTATATGTTATTTTAATTGTTTTTAAATCTGATGGATTTACAGTTAGAATAGACATGTGGGTTAATGCTCATGAGTAATATGCATTGCTGACTCTTCCTCTTTTTGTTGGCCTCCAAAATTCAGGAATCGGTTTTCACAAGTGCTGAAGAACCACATCTTGTATAATATGAGTGCTACCTCTTGCTTACCTTGCAGAAGATGAAGTCAAGAAGAACAGTGTTAAAATTTCTAACTGTAGGAAAAAAGACACACTCACAGGTATACTATCATTTGTATGTAAGAAAGGGCTGAATAAAGTCCTTTGTGTGGAAAATATGAAAGAAATTTCTACACTTTGAAGAGTAGAAATGAACAAACAAAAAATAGCAATAGTGAAAAATTAATAGAATCTTGTGTACAAAGCATTCAGACCTAGTTTTGACCACTAAACTATATGTAAGGAAGGATGCACTAGTTATTGTACAGAAAATATTGAAACTTCGTGAAATTAAACCTTATTTAAAACTATACTGTACCTTTTTTGCTAGGTTGTAGTAATAGCTAGCAGAGGATGAAGAGTACCCAGCAGTCTGTTGTTGACACTATCTGGCCTTGACTCCAGGCCCTTCTTTCTCCTGTCCCAGTTGAAAATTTTGTCTTTGAGCAAAGTGCAACAGCATCAACAGGAAAAACTGAAAGGAGTTTGCTGGAAAACTCTTGGCATAATTGTTAAGTATTTCTATTGTCCTGAATCAGGTAGAATATAAATTAAAGCCTTGATTGACCATATAGAGACTGGTTACTGTCTTATCCATTACTCCCACTTTTCACCCAAACAAGATTCCAAACCTAAACAATCCCACTATTTCCCTCCTCAGGCAAGTCCAGGAACAAAACATCTGTCTTAGTCTTTCCTTCCTGCTTCTTTGGCAATGTCTTGCCTCTTTGTACTACCCATGGTTGGCAGTTTGGGCACTGAGAGCATAGGACAGCTGTTTTCAATTCCTCCTCTTGGCACCGTAGACTACATCTATACTCATAAATTAAACATTCCCAGGATCATTCTTATCATCGAGGCCAGCTGGAACAGAGCATCTCATGTCCACACTATTGCACTCTTTCCCCCTCCAACAAGGGTGACATCATCCAAATTGCCTAATAGGACTAGTCCTTGGCCTGTTATAACTCCCAACTGTGCGTGGTAATTGTCTGGGAGAGTCTTAGTTGACCCAGAGCCAGAACTGCACCAGAGAGTTTTTAACAGATGATTATGTTCCAAAGGTCCAGTATGTTCTCTGCATGATTCTAGCATAACTGCAGTTATATCATTCTTTGACAGAAGTAGACGGGAATTGCAAGGAAAGTCTTTCTTATCCCTGTGTAAGTATGTATGTTCAGCTTTACTACAGCCTAGGAGAATTAGACTGTAAACATGGTGCTTCCCAAATCCACTTTTTATCAAGTTGTTCACGAGAGAAATTTCTATTAAAACAAGTCTGGCAAAGTGACAAGCAATTGAAAACAAGGTCCTGTGTGTGTTTATTCAAATTGATATACCATTAATAGGTATCGTACAGTTGTAAGTTGGTATGTTAAAAAACCATTTTCCTAAAAGGCTCAATTTTCAAGTCTACCAGCATAATTTACACTTTCATTTTTGCACCTGCATCTTATACTAGGAATGCATATCTGGATATTTGTGACTCTGATGAGTTCATTATTTGTGAAAATTATGTAGTGGAGACCTATAAGTACTACATTTTAGTGTATTTCTCTTTCCTCAAGATTGAGACTTTCTGTGATTCATTAGTTTCAGCGAGCTGTGCAATTTTGCAGCTTGTGTACAAAAATGGAAAATATTAATTAGCAATATTCTCATTGTTTGTTTAAGAAAAACATTACAAACTGGTTGAAATCTGCTCCCACATTTTCCTGTACTTACTCCAATGTGTAGAGGAAAATTGCTGGTAGTGTTAGAAAGTATTGAAAAGAATAAATATAGATATCTAGCCTTGGGGAGTGTAAATTAGCATGTTTTTAATTGATTGCAATATTCAGGGAAACATTCCTCAAAGAAAATTAATTTTAGAGCCGAATATTTTGACAAGCACATGTGACAATTTAAAAATCTGTGATCAACTTAAAATAGGTTTTAAAGACAACAAAGGACTGTTTCTAATAATATAGGAATGAACATGGTCTTTTAAGCATGTTTTCTCTTGAATTAATTCACATAGTATACAGAAATTGCCATAACCTTTCAACCTTTTTCTAATAGAGTTCTTAGGGGCATATTTTAATCTGAGTTACACTGGAGTGAATAGAATAATTCCTTTGAAGATAGCAGTTGCCCCTAATATGTGGCAGTGTAATTGAGAGCAGAACTGAGCATACAAAGCCCTTATTTGAAAGAAAATGCCAGTTGGCTTAAAACTGGGAACGCTAAGAGACTGCTTGCTAGGCAGGCTAATCAATGGCACCTCAAACATTGAGTGGAATCTTTAAATGTTCATTAATATTATGTTGTTTTTTCATTCACTCTCCATTTTGTATTTCATAAGTCTCTTCTCTAATTGACACACGTGGATTTCCATCCATTTTTGCATGCTTATATTAATCCTGCATACAGCAGACAGAGATGGGATGGTACGAAAGAACCAACTGATGCTTGGTGAAGCTGCTAACTTAGCTTGCTCTTATTTTATAAAAAAGGACAGAAGAATTGCCTAGAATTTATTCAATAACAGATACCGGCTGTTCTCATCTTTCATTTCTTAAGGAGTAAGGTCTTAGAAATAGATGCATCAAGAACTTTCCTGCAGTCTGGAGTTAGACTTGTATGTTCCTGCAAATGCTCCTTTGCTTGCCATTTAATGCTAAGAAGGGCCCCTTCTAGTCCCTTTTTTGGCTTGTATGACTCTCATCTGACCTTCCCTATGTGGGAGAAAGGATGTGCTGTCTCACAGTGCTTGTCTTAATACTTGGCAATGTAAGAAATTCTGTTTGCAGTGGACAAAGTCTAAACAAAGTCAGAGTCAATTGTACCTCCTGAAGAATGGAAGTAAAAAAATATTCCAAAAATTGATCTATCCCTCTGTATTAGTCATGAAAAGCTGTGAGATACAAGAATGATCACAAGGAGAAGCAGGGAGGCATCTCTTGTGGTAAAAGGTGGTCTCATATCTAATTTAAGTGGAATTTCATTTTATCTAGCACTATGGTAGGAATGTTCACTCAAACTATGTGAAATGATTCAAATTTCTTCAATATACCTAAATGTGCTCAATCTACTTCAGTATGATTCCAAACAGTAAAAATATTGTGTTTCCGGTTCTCCAGGTTGAAATAAATGGAGTTACACCACAGATGACACTGAGTTCATCATGTCTATATTGTAGAACAGCTGTATGAAGTATAAATCAACAAATAAAATGTTCTTTATATGCATAATCTCATAAAGCTTCATTTCCAATTTTCCTACAGACCAAACAAGAACAGCTACAAGTTGATTTAAAAAAGTCTATAAAGAGCATAGGGCTGGAAAAATTATGTATACCAACTCATGAATTTTTAGACTTCTTTCTTTCTTATTTTTAAGCAGTCAATAAATAAAGGCATTTTATCAATTTACACAAAAAATAAATATTATGTATTTGCTAAGAACTGGCAATGTGCCTGATATCAAGACTGGAAAGATATCTTGTGCCTCATGAATGTTTAATCTCCCCTTGGCAGTGTCTCACACAACATCCTTGTCTCTGAATTGGAAAGACATGGACCACCCAGTGAATAAATAATTGGCTGGATGGTTTCACTCAAAGAGATGCAGTCATCTGCTCCATGTCCGAGTGGAGACCAGCGACAGGATTGGTGTTCCTCAGGGAATGCTGCTATTATGGCCAGTGCTGTTTAAAATTTTCACTGATGGCAAAATGGACAGTGGGATTGAGTGTACCCTCAGCAAGTTTGCCAATGATACCAAGCTGTGTGGTGCAGTCAACACATTGGAGAGAAGGGATGCCATCCAAAGGGACCCTGACAGACTTGACAAGGGGGTCTGTGCAAAAGTCATGAACAACAAAGACACTGGAAGGCTTCTGCACCTGATTCGGGGTACCAAGCACAAACACAGGCTGGGAGGAGAATAGATTGAGAGAAGCTCTTCAGCAAGGACTTTGGGGGTGTTGGTGGATGAGTAATTGACCTGTCCCAGCAGCAATGTACTCTTGCAGCCCCGAGGGCACCTGTATCCTGGGCTGCACCAAGAGCAGTGTGACCAGCAAGCCAAGAGAGGTGACTCTCCCCCTCTACTCTGATCTCATGTGACCCCACCTGGAGTACTGAGTCCAGCTCTGGACATGATGTGGAAATGCTGGAGTGAGTCCAGAGGAGGGCCACAAAGATGATCTGAGAGCTGGAGCATCTCTTCTATGAAGACAGCCTGAGAGATTTGTGGTAGTTCAGTGTGGGGAATAAAAGGCTCCAACTGGACTTTATCACAGCCTTCCAATATCTAAAGGGGGCAACAAGAGAGCTGGAGAGGGACTTTTTACAAGGGACTGTAGTGATAGGACAAGGCTGAAAATGGGCAGATTTATATAAGATATTACGAAGAAATTCTTTACTGTGAGGATGGTGAAGCACTGTAATGGGTTAATACAAGAAAAAACAAAGCATTGCTTCTTTCAGTCCCAAGGTTCTTTTCAAGCCAAGAAATTCTATTATTTTATGATTTTTGAAATTTCTGCAGAAAACAAATAAAAAAACTTGAGAACACAGTTGAAATGAAAATAAATCTAAATTTTTGCAATTAATTTCTCACTTCTCATATTGATGTAGTCATTATTCTTGTTAATTATTTCATGTTATATGTCTCTTTTTTCATCCAGCGGGATCAAAGACAATTTAATAATATAACTATGCATAAAAAGACATCTTGACCTTGCTCCTGAAAGCTGCATTTAATGAAAAGTACCAACTATCTTTTTTGATTAATATATTATTATACTAAATAATACATAAATTACATTTTGAGTTACAAAAGAACAATTTCTGTCCTCATTTGAAATTCAGAAAACACACAGATTATGCTTTCAGGTGGTAAAAGCTCCAGGGTTTCCTGGCTGTCTTTTGTGTTACACAGTCTTGTAGAGTGCTAAAGGCTGACAGATGCTTATCAAACATTCATGTAAACACTGCTATCAAAGCTGTGCTTTCTGGTACTGGCTCCACGTGAGAGGGTCGGCGTGAAACATAATTAAAGGAAGGCCAAAGACAGAAAGGTCATGCCATCAGCCTCTTCCATATTAGAGGACTCACACAGTGTTCTCTCTAGCAAAGAACAATAGTGCTAGGAAAACAGCAAAAGATACAGAAATCAAGGAATGGAATTTTTGAAACTGCTCACATATTTTAGAGCACATATGTTCAAAACACAATTTCTCCCAAGCTAGTTGCACACTTTTTTTCTGAAACATTGCCAAAAGTGTTTAGATTAAAAAAACCTAACAAAATAACCTTTGCACTCCAATGCCTGACTTTAGACATTTGCCTCATACTTAATATTATTACATTAATTATTATTGACAGTAATTCCACAGTAATTTTTTCATCTGCATGCCAAAAGATAGGGGATAAAGAGTAATGAAAGTGATAATTCTTTAGGCATTGTATTCACATTCAAAGCTTATTGAGATACTTATTGTTAGAACCACAAAAAGACTCATGCACTGCAGAGGTAAGTGCTGTAATATTCATTGTTAGCACAAACTGTAGTGCCACTCAAGACACAAAATCTCCTGCTAATTAGGGCCAAGCAAAAGCAACTAACCTCTATTCTCAGATACAATGAGGCTGAACAGTCTGTTAGTAAACTAGGCATTTGAGTTCATCTAGGAGAAGCACTTACCTGCAATCAAGAAAGTCCAGGATCTCAAATGTCTTTCTGTGTTGAAAACTTATGAATTCCATACTTTTCAGGTGAAAGAAGAAGAGATATGACAGAAAAATGGGTCAATGCATAGGAACGTCTTGCAGAATGTTCTAATAACCCTAGAAGTATTGACATGTATTTTATAAATAAGTATTTCAGTCTTGAAGTTTCAGCATATCTTCGTAGTTAAAGTAATTCTGAAGTTAATTGGCATAATTTTTAATAATTGGAATAACTAAGAGGTGAATGTGAAAATAACATTAGAGTTCATTTAATGAAAAATGCGCTTTTGAAATAGACACCTGAGCTCCTTCCTTAAGTAACTCTTAGATAAATTTGTTTTTATTAGTATCTAAGAGTAAGCAGATGTCAGAACTGGGATTTGGATGGAAACTGAGTAGAGAAAACAATAGCACAGGCTGTATTTTGATTTTATCCTTTTCTTTTCTTCCTTACAATCCTCTAATACCTTGTGTTTTTATATAGTATATAGTTCTACTTGTTTTGATGTTTTAAGTCTTGCATGATTATGTTCTACATCTAAAATTTTATGAAGGTGCACCAATGCCACTTATGTTACTCAAACTGATCAGTGATTTCTGGAGCTATAGTTATATAAATACTTATGAAACACTTATGTAAATGTGAAACTGTTTGTAATTTTTAATTTATTATTCAAAAAGAGGAAAGGAAGTGTGTTGCAATGTGATCAGAAGCAAATAAACTGAAGATTAATATCACCTAAAAACTTTAAAATGACACACATGTATGACTATAGATTGTCCATTTTGATCCAACAGAAACATGAAAAATTTTTGCTGTGGTAGCAGATATATAACAAAAAACCCATGAAGAACAGACCATAAGAGAAATCAACTGCTTCAAAAGTATTGTCAGACTACAAATTCTAACCTACTGACATCTTATTTTGTCTTTTGTTCTCTTTTATTTCTAATTATTTTTTTAATATGGTTGTGAAAATTGGGGGGTTGTGTTTTGAGTTGTGAACTCTCACCATAAAAATATTGCCCATATATGTAAACAGTAGTTATTGTACTGGTACCAACACATGAAGAAGACTTACAATATAAATAAGCTTGCAGTTAGTCTTTTTACTTCCACTTCATAATAGCATTGAAACAACTTCTATTCTCCCAAAAGGTGGAAACGTAAATCAGAGAAACGTGGCTGTCAGCAGCAGCAGTAGGGAATACAACTATAGCTCTGTGTTTTTTCAACTAGTGATGTGCATAACATCTGACACATCTACTTTCATGTTGTTACCTGGCTGTCTGCCATCCACTGCTACATCTTCTATAGCAACACAAATCCAACTGTACAAGCACCCATAATATTCTTCTTAATCCTTCTCAATCTGACAGACTGAAGACAAAAGGAGAAAACAATAGCCAACCATTCAAATAATGTTTTAGATTATGTACAAATACGATACGTCATCTAACTCTCTAACAAGTGAGCCTAGTTACTGCAACATAGTGCTTTCAGGGAGGGGAAGACATCAGTGCTGAACTCATAGCTTGGCTGGCGGCCTAACAAAAGATCTTTTTTATTTTCCATTTACACAGCACAAAGTGTAATTAACATAGAAATGTATTGACTCTATTAACTTAGTGGTATTTAGTTGAATTCACTGCATTCAGTGCAACTGCAAATATCTAGAGATAAAAAAGTCAACTTTTGAATTGAAGCATCCTTACATTAATAAATGTGTAGAACAATGAAAGGATAAGTATTTACTTGGTGAAAGAGGATATCCAAAACAACACATAAAATAACAGTAACTGTATGTACAATAAAAGTTGTGAAAGTATGTTGTAGAAATGCATTTTTTAGTTTATCACTGTGCCCTTTTCACAAGGTTTATATTTTCAGAAGGTAGGATAAATGTATTTGCAATGAAGGATGAAGGTTGTAACACTCTTGTAATACTGAAAAAACCCCAAAACAACAACAACAGCAACAACAACCACCAAACAAAAACAAACAAAAAACCCCCCAAACTTCTTTGACTGCATGTAAAATTGAGTCAGACACAAAGAAGTTCATTATAACCTCCTTATCTGTCAGCAGCCCTCACCTGTGGATGCAACAGCTTTGCATAATTTATATATGTTACCACATTGAGCTATCAGTCAAACAAAACCTCATTACTTAATGATGTGTACACACAGAAAAGATGCAGAAATAAAGTTGCAAATATCAAAACCAGTAAGAATACCTCATCTTTTTACTCCTTTTCTTCCTCCTTCTTGTCTTCCTCCTTTTCCTTCTCTTCACTCTAGAGATTAACTGTGAAATAATAATATTAAGTAAAAGCAGTTATTGTGCAATTGTGTTTATTTAAAATTATTTTATATTGAAAAACACTTAACTTCTAAAAATTACAGACATACATTTCTTGGAAACTGCTGAATTATTACAGGTAGATGTGCAAATATTCATTTGTAAGGCAAAGTGAAGACCAAATTAAATCTTATAAAAATAAATCAAATGGAGTTAAATCCAGTGAGAATCTAGGTGATTTTTGGATTAACATAATACCATAGAGGTGCATACAGTGGACAATACCTCTTCTGTAGAAAGTTCCCATTAATATTAGATAATTTCTAAGTTCTTCAGAACAAAATCTCAGTGAGTTTTTGAAACTTATGGCTATTAAGAAGCTATTAAGAGAGTGTAGAGAAGAAAGATGAAATAAATTATGAAGAAAGATGAAAGACTGGGAATTGACAAGTCTAAAAAAAGGTTAAGGAAGGATATGATAAGGCACATTTTTAACTTCTAGACTCTGAGAGAAGTCAATGGATTACTCCCACTCAAAAAAGTCTGACTCTACCTCATCAACAGAATATGTTATGAAGATTCAAATAATTGCCAAGGGTAGCTGGACATTAGCTTCTCCAAAGAATATATTTCTGCACTGTTTTTTCCTTTGCTTTCTCTTATCAGATGAAATAAACAGTTCAACTGAAGTCAACATATAAGAGTAACAGTAGGTGGTACTGCTCGGACTGAAAAACAGAGAGAGAAAATGTGTGAATAATATCCAATTCTAAGTGTCTAAAACCTATCTACCAAGTATTATATATATTTCAGTAGTGATTTTATTTCTAGTTTAAGTCCTCTTCAGAAAATTAGATAAGTAGTAGAAGAGCATTCCTAATTAATAAAGCATGAGGGTTCCTTCCTTTCTGACTAGGTTTTAGGCCAAGTCGAAATCATCTGAAATTTCACTTTAGTCCCATTATTTATGATGTATGCATCAATCAACTCTGCTCAAGATCCTAGTCAGGGGAAGTTGTTAAAAATAAATCCATTCTCCTTGATTTTGACCTGACCTTCTTTGCTGATTTTGCAAGGAAGAGTTTTCAAATACAGTCAATTTTAGTGACAATTTCTTTTTAAAGAGATCCAATCTGAAACTGCCTTCTCAGTTGCCATAGTTTGACCACAATATGAAGAGACACTAGGTACTTTAGCAGTCCTTTCTGTAAGCTTACGAGGACCTGACTTGGTAACCTGGATGAAACAGGCTCAGTCAAGGATTGGGTTTGCCCTCCCATGAGGTTCTCAGCAGAATATCTACATTATGATATTTTCTTTGTACTTTATGCAACACTTTCAGCTATTTATACATGGTCTTTTCCATATTGAAAGCAAAGAAGTTGTCACAGTCCATTTAACAGAGTCCATCGGTGTTTCGTCAGCTATTGATGAAATTTATGTATAAAAGTGTCAAAGCATTTCAGTGCCATTGTATATAGGTCATTTACAAGCAAGTCTAAACACGACCAAAGAGAGATGACAGGATACAAGAAAACATATTGCTGTGTGAGTGCTCACCAATAATTATACCTGAAAGTGCACCTCTGATAATGGCTTATGCAAAATGGCATAGCCTCTCATGGACTGAGTGAGTATATATGCTGACATTAGTAAATTTGCTGAACTGCTTTGCTTCTCTCTATACAGATAATTCCAAAAGCATTTTTCTCATCTTTTTCTTGTAGAACAACATCTCATAACCCATGTACATTTTATTGTTTAGCAAACACAGCTGTTTTCCATGTGTGTGTCACATTTAACCTCTGAGGAGTCTACTGTTTTAATAGAATTTACTTTGAGGGGAAAATACTAATTTTTTCAATGTTAAAAAACAACATGTCAATTAAAGAGCTTAAATCAGAAGAATGACTATGTGAAGTTGATCCTTTCTTGTGACGCTGGAAACAGCCACAAATGGTCTTTCTCTTTTTTAATAACAGTGTTCATTTATCCCACTGAGAGAGATAAATGAGTTCCACCCAGCTACTGAAGACTTTTAGAATTTTATTGAAGATCCCCAAAACAGAAGTGCTCTTTGCTGTGTGTATGTATAAAAGGCCTGATCATAAGCACGGGTAACCAGTAGGAGCCTTTACTACTATATATCCCATGGCCCTTGTCCAAAAGATGAGGTTTATTGCCATCTTCTCAGTCACAACTTTTCTTCTCTGTGAATAAATGTGCAGTGTTATGCATAGCTGATGCTTGCCTTTTGGTTACTAGCAAAAAGTTTTCCAAATTGGTTAAGGACAATTTTGCTACAGTTGACATAGTACATATTTCTGTTTACATATTATGTTACATGGATTTTTATATTTCTCTTATAACCTTCAACCTTCATTTGTTTTGAATCAGTTTCAACCGTCCTTGACATTATACTCTCTTTCAAGAAGACTAAATTTCAATGCAGTTCTGAAATTTAGACATGAATTTTGGTAAGCCAAGGAAATTGAAAAATGGGGGAGCAGTGAGTGCGAGGCAGCAGACCAACATTTTTACCTTAGCATAAGACACACTGGAATAGTTCAAAAAGTTTTGATGTACATAGTGCCTGAAGGACTTTAAAAAAAAAAAAAAAAAAGAGGAAATGAGTGCAAAAGCTTCTCAAACAACAAAAAAAGGAGGTTTATATTATGACTGTGACTGAAAGAATCATTCTGCTTATTTTTAACAAGAAGACTGCAAAGTGACTTAATTGCAGTGTACAATCAGTCATATGAATGACTCCCTAGTAAACAGCTATTAAACCTCGTAGAGAAATAAAAACTAAGAACCAGTTTCTGGAAATTGAAACCAGAGAAGTTTAAGCATATTAGGCAGACCTGTGTATTTTTTAAAAAGGGAGAAAAACTACTGGAGCAAGTTACCAAGGGAGGTGTCATCTTGTTCCTCCCTTGTTAGACTCCTGGTTAAACCTGGTTGCCTTCCTAAAGGGTACAATTTATTAACAAAGTGATGATGATTTAGTCAAACTTTTGACATTGAGTTCAAGGCAGAAATAATTGGATAAAATGTAATGTAGTGATACAGATTTAATGGTGTTTTCTAGCTTTAAAGTCTCTTAAATGGAGTAGCTAAAGCTAGTTTGGAATGAATTTTCTAAATGCACTACTGTGCAGTCTATTTTAACCATCCTCTAAATTTCATTAGATATTCCTATTAATTTCTCAGTGAGGACTGTCAGACAGCTTCCAAGTGAATATCTATAAGAACAAGTTTATTTTGAGTTGTAGATGTCACCACTAAGTTGAAGAAAAGCTCATCCTCTGATGAGCCACTTTAAAGCTGTACGTTTGGGGCTTTTGCTGATAAGAAAAACTTGTTAATCTAAACCAGAAATTAAGGACATATAATATATACTGAGAATGTCAATGGTATAGCTTTCTTGCCCAGAAGTGCCAGATATTTGAATAATCAGTGAATAATCAATTCTTTGGCCCAGCACGTAAAGCTCTGGAATGACTTACTAGGAGATAACTTACAAGACAACTATCAACCTGTCAATAGGTTACCAGGGTAACCTTTGTGCAAACATTCATAACACTATAAGCACATAATTTCAGCCTATTTACTTACTGTTGTTATTTTTTTCCTTATCCTCCGATAAGTGAGATCAGCAGAGCTTTAAAGCTGTTGTAGAAATAAAATAAATTAAATGTTGAAGGAAGTAAACCCACAACAGTTATTACTTAATTCTTGTTTTGTGTCAGATTTGTCTTACTTTCTAAGTTGATAGCTTTTAAGAACAAAACTTAAACCTCTATTAAAGAATTCTGTCACTGACATCCTCTACTGTACAAGGTGCAGAGCTAGTACAGTTACTCTTTTTACCATATAACACATGGCAAATATATTCACATCTTGTGATGCTTTACTTATTTGAAAAGAATGTGGCCATTTCAACCCTAATGTTCACCATAATTTTCTCTGTCCTATACACACTGCATAGCAGTGTAAAACATCAATGTATAATCATCAATATCTGCCTCTGTCAGTAAATTATTGGATTTAGTTAATTAACTGGCATTAATATATTTGAAGCAAAATGGTTAGTTTTATCCTGTTAAAAGGTGTATGCAGTTGTTACCACACAAAGCCAGGCTCTCAAGCTTGGCTCATGTAAAAAAAATCTGCTGTGTATTTGCATATGTGTATATGATATGTTTGATCGTGACTGTCTGTATCTAAACTACCACACTGAAATACTCCTCTAAGAGCATTTAAAATGAAACATTCTTCTTCCAGTTTTATAGTAGTAGCCAGTTGTTTTACATTGATGATACAATGGGCTGCGTCAGCATGTCTCTGCAGCTTCCTCCATGCAATCTGGTACATTTGTATGTAATGTATGTGAAATGGACTTATATTTTATTTCTGCTCTCTCCGTATTATTCTATTCAAGTCTGGCTATACTATTCTTCAATTGCATGTGTAAAAGAACTTGATATCTTCTATCGTGACCTGTATTGTGGAACTTCTTTTATCCTGCAGAAATGTAATTATTTAAAGGAGTCTATCCAGTAATTTGTGACTGGATACCATCATGCACTTTTCTAAAAGACTTACAAGGCTGAGAGAAATTTATTATGTGATTATGGGGAAGTGTTACAGTTAGGCTGACCATGCTGAAAGAGTGTGCTCTTGCCTTTCAACTAAGGAGAAATCTTTGCAAGTTCTAACGTTCAGCAAGACTGCCCACCTGACATTCATTCCTGTCGAAACCATCAACTAAAGAGCTTCCCTTTCAGCTTTTTTTTTCTTTATTTCTTTTAGTCTTTGAATAACACCTAGGAGATGGAAAGTATCTGCTTTTGAGTAGGGACTGGGATATTTTCTCTAAGAGGTTGCTATAATGCAGGAAAGTGAAACAGCTGATGTGATATTTTCCATCTTTAGGTACTGTGACCATTCTGAGATACAGTAATGACTATTTCAGCTGCAGCTTGCAATTTTCTCAGCTCTGAAAACACATTAAAATATTTAGAAATGTATTTCAGTTTAGATGAAGAACAAGGTATTTGAGTGTTTTACCCATCCAGGAAGTGATGGCGGAGAAACTAGAGAACTAGCTATTAGATTTGGGCCCTACGACATATCTTGGTTCACAAGACAAAACAGGAAAGCCAGGAAGGGATCCTGAACTGCTGGGGGCTGCCTCTGGTCTGCCTGCCACTGTTGGTCCAGCTGCCCAGCAGAACAGGCATTACATGCTATCACATGGTTCACCTGGTGGGACCACCATACTAATGCTCATTCTCTCATTGCTTTTAGGAAGCTTGGTCAGGAGTCTCTAATATTTCTACAGTCTACCACATACACATATCTTGAGAGCAGTAAGGTGAATATAATGATATAGATACGTACCGTGAAGTATATATGTTTGAAACATGAGAGAAATTGTACTATGTTTTGGGGGATATTTTGATTGAATATCGTTCCACTGATAAATGTTACTTAATCAAACTTAACTCTTTACCAAATAAGGATTATTTTCATTTTGTTTCCAGAGAAGACATTTTGTTTTCCATTTCAACTTGCCATTTTGATATCTCTGAAAGGAAACATGCTGTTAGTTAACTTGTCCAAGCTCACATAGAAAATCAATGAAAATATTTGAAATTAGATTTCTTTATCTGTACTGTAGATGCAAGGTGGCATACTTATTATTTCATTCTTTCTTCCAACTGATTTTTTATCTAATGGCTATTATGTTAAAAGCTGAAATCACTGACGTTGTTGGTAAAAATTTTACAATTTGATGTTTCTGGGTCCATGTTTTCAACCAATATGTATATAAATATGATTAAATTTATCTAATTAAATATATGCATCTTTAAGCTTTGTACTTTCACATATGAAAATAATATTCGTGTGTGTTTGGCAAATAAGGTATGTGAAGCTACTATCACAAGATGTGAATAGAAAATGCAGAATATGCTCAAAGTAAGGTACAAATTCACACATTTCAGCAACTAGGCTAAATTCTCAAATTTTCAGGATGTAGATCAATATAATAAAAAGATGCTTCTTGCCAAACATATATTACACGTTTTGAGAAGCAGAGAGAAAGGGGAAAAAATGCATTTAATCACAATTTTTCATTTGAGTCCTAACCCTTAGCCTCCTGATTCCTCAGCTCTGCCAAAGCTTTCACAATTTTAGTAAGGACTCAAGGAGGTACTGTTTTTTTTTTCTCAGAAGAAAAAATATTCACTATAGATTAAAGCTTTCTAAAGTGAGTTTATCAAAATCCATGGATGTAACAGCTGAGTGACAAAAAAATCAGTTAGGGGTTACAGTGCTGTTTAGTGTTAGAATATTTGTTCAGTCTTCACTGCTGACTTATCTAAACAAGAAGCCTTCATGAAGATGCTTGTTTGAAACAGTTACTGGCAGAGGTATAACTGAGTATATAGGAGTGTAAGCTTTTTCATTTGCCTGTTTGTGTGAATAAAATATATGCTTTACATATTTTACAAACCACATACAGATATGAATGCTGATTTCAAAAAGAAGGATTATAAGACAAAGCAGGATCAATAGGTTAATTCAAGCATTCATTTTATTGAAACTTTACATATTGCTTGAAATTTTGTCTTGTATCACTTTAAAGTGCATTTAGCCAGATCTGCAATCTGTATAAACTGGGGACAGCATTCACTTGACTCTTTTAAAGCTTTTGGAAACTTACTGCAAAAGAACTAGAATCTATTAGGGACAATCCCTACTTAAGCTGTTTGCAGATTCTTAAAAATTTACACCTGAATTTACATTTTCAGGTTAAATTTACTGTGTGGTTATCCTCACTATGCTGTTGGTTGAATTGAAAGTCATGTTTTCGGCTAAACATTAAACATAAATTTCAGCTAAAACAGAAAAAACAGTTCATCTTTATGAAAAAAAAGATGAAATTAGGTTTCTTCATTTGGGTGAAGAAACCTAGTGTTTTCATACTTTAAGCAAAGTCTTGGAACTGTGGAGCTGGAGAAATAGAGAGTATCAACATGAGGTCAGAGATCTGTTCTGTTATCTGTGTGAAAGACACCTGCCTTTGGCTGTCCTACAAACTCCAGAAAAATGTTGTTTGCACATGCTAAATTGTGTGTGTCTGCCAGCTTATTCTCTGAAGATGCCATCTGCATTGAGCATGTGGCAGCACAGGGAAACTCTGGATTCCAGGGTTCACTGAGGTTATGGGCACACAAACCACAATCAAGAAGACTCCCTCCTGACGATGTACCAGGGCGTTTGCTGTTAGTCACAGTGACATAAGAAGAAGCAAAAACCAAAATACATGTACAAACCTGGGTACAAATCTTTATGAGGGAAATGTCTTTCTAACTCAAAAAACTTCTACTCATGTAGGAAAACATATTTGTGAAATTGACTACAGCTATCTTATCTATGTACATTTTAGGGACATTCCTCTTTTCAGTATTGTTCCATCTATTGAGATGTCATTAGGGTCTAGTGAAGCATTTCAATTGATGTCTCACAGATTTTACAACAACTTGTAAACGAATAAAATAAATTGATTTAGTAATTTTTATAAGTTTTTTCATTTATTAATAAGAAAACCAGGTTGCTACCCTAAGTTAATAATTATATGTATCTTTTACACAAACAACATTTCAAGAAATTGATCAAGATTTCAGTAAAATATTGTGATCCAAAGTATCCTATTATTTTAGATTTGTATCTTTCATGATACTTGCTTTTTATTGCTATTTCGTTCCTTCTTGTAAATGTCAACAAAGTGCAACCTGAAATAATCATGAGGGAAAGTGTTAGCATATTTGCTAGCAGTGGAAATTCCAGAAGTAGTGTGTTTTCTAGTTTATTTTCTCCCTCAGTTATATGGTATTATTTTAGCCAGACATGTTGGCACATTGTTGGGAGTTTGCACACTTAGGATGAATTCCATCAGTTCCATGGTGATGAAAAAGGATGCTGTGAGAAAGAAAACATTTTACATGAAGAGAAAAGAAGCACAGAGAAATTAAACAATTTGCCTAAGGTCTCACAGGAAACTACTTAGAGAGGCATGAATTAAAGAGAAGTCTTCTGAAAACTACATGGAACACCTTAACTAGAAATCTACCTTTCTCTTGTAGGAGGCTACTTCAGGTTTATCTTTTCCTTTTCTCAAAATAGTTGTTCTATATAATTTGTGGTATCTGTAAAGAAAAAGGTTTAATTAGGAATAATTTTAAAATAATACAATGCCCCTCTTTTTATGTTAGCTTTTTAATAAGAGAAAAAATAAACCTGAAATCCAAACTGTTTATCAGTGATGTTACACCAAATGTAGTGTCTTTGCATTTGAATGGCTACCTAGAATAACAGCATGAACCTGCTTCCTGTGAACACATGCTAGGAACAGGAAATGATACAAAAGTATTTTTAATGACAGTCGTTGCCTAATGAATTGATGTTTACATGGATGGAAAAAACTTCAAGAATAATAAAAAGTCAATTGGGCTTTCGGAAAAAAATTATTATAAAATTCTTGTCAATTTTTCTATACAGAATATTCTACATTGTGTAGACTACTCCCCAATGAAAATAATTTTCTCAAAGATTGATTTTATTATATTGTTACAGTAATCCAAATTATTACAACTTGAAAACAAATAAAAAGTGTCTGTCAAGAAAATTTAGTCCTGGAATTTCAAAACTTAGCAACTGCTGACGAATCTCTAGAGTAACATTTTCTGGACCAAAAATTTAAATCAATGCCTGAGTTGATAGAAAAGGGAGCTACTGTTTGGATGATCGGATTACATTTAAAATTTCCAGATTCCATTTTTATTTTCTGTAGTGGTCAGTGACCACTGACAAACCCAATATTCAACTCAAGCCTGAAATAAAGGTATTCCATGTACTGCACATTTCTTCTCTCTCAGATTGTATATATTTTCTGGTTCATCTCCCATACTATGAGATGAGCTCTGTCTTTGATTAAATTTTCATGTTACTTTCTACTTCAACTACAAAAAGATGGTAACCTTTTCACCAGACTCAACTTCCCTTACCTCACTCTAGCTAGTACAGTTTTTATCAACAGTTTTCCTTGAGTTTAAGGCCGTACTGTGCCCCTTGATTCATTCCCATGTTCCTTTCCACTCATCTCCTCAGAGTTCAACCTGCCCACATCTACTTTTTCTTTTTTACTTTACAGTATCAGGTTTTTATTTAGCCTAATAAAACTTCAGCATCTCTTATGCTTTTATTCTTTCATCAAATGTCCTTCTTCCTAAATATGTAGAGATACAAGATTTCTCTATTCTCAAGACCTGTGAAAATATTAGTAATGTGGTGATTTAACCCTGTGCAGATGCTTGCTCATTCCCAACTCCCCCAACGTGGGATGGAGAGGAGGATTGGAAAAACCCCTGGATGGAGATAAGAACAGCTTAATAATTGAAATAAAGTAAAATAATATTGTAGTAATTAATAATGAAGAGAGTCAAGAAAAAGGAGATAACAAAAAGAGGGAGAGAAATAAAATTTAAGGGTAAAAAAGCAGTGATGTGCAAAACAATTTCTCACTGCCCATTGACTGATGCCTGTTCCCAAGCAGTGATTGGTGACTTCTGGCCAACTCCACAGTTTATATATACTGGGCATGATGCTCTATGGTACAGAATATCCCTTTAGCCAGTTTGGCTGAGCTGTCCTGGCCATGTTCTGTTCCAGCTACTTGTGCACCTCCTCACTGGTAGAGCAGAGGAAACTGAAAAGTTCTTGACTTAGGCAGGGTAAGCACTACTTGGAAACAACTGAAACATTAGTGTGTTATCAACATGATTCTCATACTGATTCCAAAATACAGCACTGTACCAGCTACTAGGAAGAAAATTGAGCTGAGAGTTCACAACTGTAAAGGAGCTAGCTGTTGTTTCACATATGAACCTTGCTCAGCATTTCAAAGGGTCAAGGCTTTAATGGCTGCATGTATCTCCACAGTGGCACACATGACACTGTAGCAGGTTGGTTTGCCAAATTTTCTTTTAGCACTTTCAATTCAGAGAAAATGTAAGTTCAGTTTATTCTCATTTTTGAAAGTTCTGGAAGAAGTGGAAACTGATAGTTGTCATTTAGAGACCATGTTGAGACCTGAAGAGTCATTCTTAATCATAGTCACAGAAACCAAAAAAAAGGGTGATAATTCATCCTTATACTTTCTAATCAGATGCAAAATAATTTTGACTGTGTTATCAGCAGCTTATTGCAAATAATCCTATCATTTTTAATTAAAGATAAATTATATATTTTTTCCACATGAAATGTGAAGCACAACTAACAAGAATCTTAATAAATTTCTAAGTTTAAACTATCCGCTAATTTAGGCAGCTAATGTCTAAATAGGTTAAACTGTATGTGACAGAATAACAATGAATATTTTTTTCTCTGACCATCAGAATGGTTTGATCACCCCAATACACTTAGAAATGACAGTTGATATTGGGCCTTTCTGTTCTTTCTACTGTGATTGCTATAGGAAGATGAAACATTTCCTGCAAGTGAGGACAGAAGGAAAGCTAAATAGAAAGCTGAAAAAGAATCGAGACAAGGATAAAGGACAGTTATTAAATTTGTGAACTCTATCAGGGGACAAGAAGATAAACTGTATGACTAGAACTGTATTGGAGTTTGACATTTCATTTTTATGCAGGTCTCAGTTTGATAAAGGTAACACATTGAAGAACACTGGAATTCCACAAAAGCAGTTAGCACATTCATTGAATATCAAGATGGCTAAAGTGTTTCTCTTTTGTTGCTATCTCATGTTTTTATATGGGGCAATATAGCTCAGGGACTCATGACTGAACATCAGACTCTGCTGCTATAGCAAGTTTATTATAGGTTTTCTTTTTTATTCCATAGAGAAACATCATCTCCAGCTGAAATCTTTTTCTTCACTCAATTTGTAGGGCCATATTCATTTAGGAGTTTTCAGACTATGTGTACGCAAGCAAAACAAAGTGAATAGAAATGCGAAAAGGAATGAGATGTAAGCTACCATTAGGTGTACATTGAATATGTGCTGAGATAGAGAGCAAAGGGCTAAGATGAAATGTTTTTGAGTGTGAAGAAATCGTAGAATTGGTTGCAAAGTTAGAAACTATTTTAGGACACAGTCAGGCACCAATGCCATCTGTTTGCTAAAGAAAGAAAAAGAAAGAAAAAGAAAGAAAAGGATAAGATTACTTGTTAGATGAGAGTATGGCAATATGGCTTGAAGCCCTGACAACCCTAGAAGGAGGCTGTCCAGCCTGTGTGCTGTAAAGCCAGATTGCTAA
Source organism: Oxyruncus cristatus (assembly GCA_013399855.1). NCBI lineage: Eukaryota > Metazoa > Chordata > Aves > Passeriformes > Cotingidae > Oxyruncus > Oxyruncus cristatus. The sequence goes on from VXAY01006319.1 coordinate 193,575, forward strand.
ATTTGCCAAATCCTTGATAGAATTAGGCTTCCCAGTACTGCCTCAGATTCAGGGCATGAGAAAATTAGTACAACAACCAATGAATTGTCTGCCAAATTTGAAAATATGACTTTTATTAAATCCTTATAATGGGTATCTTTCTGTGAATAGTGTCTTTAACTTTTTCTAGTAATAATTACACCAAAATAAATAAATTTTGTTAAAAATTTCCTTACATATGGAGAAATGTCAAATGATATCATGCACAGTTCAATTTTTTTATACAGGCATTTACCATGTGAAAGTTCAATTTTTTTATACAGGCATTTACTATGTGAAATAAAGTTTTGGTCCTATAGTCCTGAGTAGATCTAAGGGTGAAAGCAAAATGTCTATATTGTACCTCACTATATTCTAAAAGCCACGATGTACTTCAAAACACAGTTAAAACTTCTAATGTACCCAATAGGGTGCACCTATATACTAACTCTATACAAAGAAGGTTTAGGAAGATTTGACTTTCCATTGTGGTTATAAGACCATGCTGTGCAGCTATACCTAATAGGCAATGTCAAGTAGATTTCTGTAAATATATCCCAGGTTGTTTTGCTGCTACTGCTAAAATCCTGAACACATGTAGAGAACAAAGTGCCAGAAGGTCATTTTTCTATATTGCAAGTGGTGGCTTCTGGATGCTGCAGCAAGGCACAATAACAGTCTTGGCTTAGCCATGAGGAAAACCTCAAGAAGACCATCGCAGTGTTCTACAGTGCTCAGCAAACAGTTAATTCAGACAGAATACAGACTGAAATATAATGCATGCAAATACATACAAACTGAATTTACAGCTAAAAAGAGACATTCCAAAGCATGGTCACCAGTGTAAGTGCACATACAGTTGCATGTCAAGATAATTCCCTTCCCATCATGTAATGGAGTTCTGCTTCTCAGATGAGTGGGAGATTCTAGCTACTTCTTCATAATCAAGTAATTCAGCCATCACACTCGATCCAGCTACTTCTCTGCTCCTAATTTACACATTAGTTCCAAGCTTTCTGTCAGAGCAAATCAACTAGCTCCCACTTAGACAGGTCTTTGTTTAGGTGGAAGTTCCCCCTGGGGATCCTCCTTGATGGACTCTATGCCTGGTTCCTTTAACTCTCCATAGTTCTTCATGGTCATCCATAGAGGTCTTGGACTTATTGTAAAATAGTTGTGTCCCCTATTCCCTCAAGTGATAACTCTCTGTTAGTTGCTAATGGCATTACTGGAAACATAGGTACAGCACAAAATAAATTTTAAGCTCAGGGGGACATCACAAGGAGTTTGGAAAAGACCTTGGCAAAGTTTAACGCAATATGGAGACAGCCTGACCAGTCTAGTGGTGTCTAGCCTTTGGCTACATGGAGATCAGCCTTTATTCACCATGTGGTCTGAGAACCAGTGGAATCTCTCACAGTTAATCATAGCCTTCAATGTGAACGGAGAGGAAATCCTTCGATCTATCCTTCACAATTTATAAACTCAGTGTAAACTAAGCAACACTACTATAATACGTCTTTATTTAACAAAGATTTTAAAACAAAAAACACATCTGTAAAGTGCTAGTGTTTTATTAGGCAGCTTACTTGATTTAATTGAGATTTCTTGACTTACACATACTTTATAGACAGACTTCTGTTCTTTGCTATTTTTGTTCAGCTTTTCAACCAAACTTAAAAATGCCACAGATGAATAACATTTTTTCATTTGTGCTGCAACTCCAAACATGCAGTGGATTTTCTATTATGTCATGTTTTGGTCTCACACAGAGTTCAGCCTGAACCTTAACAGTCCAATCCATTTAAAACTTAATTTATTGGCTTATTAAAGTATACACGAAAAGGAATATGTCTCTCTGAGGTTCTTCTTTCAAATACAATTAATTTATATTTTTTTGTTCACTTGGATGGAGTTCATAGCTTGCTGTAGTTTCCCAGAGCAAAAGGTGTAGAACAAAACTCAGAACCATACTCATGTTTTATCCTCCTATACTTGGAAAAAGCAAATCAATACATAGGGTAGCTTAATCACTCAGGTGACATTCTTATCTGAGTGGGAGTATAAACTGAGTGGCTTAGGTTCATTAATATTGAGAACAAGTATGACCACATCATTATGTTATATTACATTAATCTCTGTACTGAACCCAGTAACCTACATTTGGCCTCATATCTTGACCATGACATATCAAAAGAATGGGGATCCTTCTGCTTTTCTGATAATTTATTTCCGTTGTAGCTTGCACCATTATTTTATTTACCTTTCTATCTGTATCTCCCATTCCTTGAACTGTTGCATAAACTGTTACACTGCAGCATATGGCTGGAACAGACTTATGTTTTTATTTTCATTTTGCAGTACTGATGGGTTATTTGAAAGAAGTCTAATTCCAGACAACAGGTCTTGAGTAATAGAAGGTATTGACGTCCATGACTGTCCCATTTGCCTTTTTTTCTCTTTTGGAGGTGATATCCACCACAGTGGGAAGGGTTCTTGAGTTTCCAGATAGACCATCCACAAAGCATCAACAGAAATGTGCGTATAGTGGGATTCAAAATAACTTCTTCGTCTGGGTGGTACATATAGATGCTCATTTGTTATGTGTTAAAATAAAGAGATAAGAAATTGTTTTAATTTCTTTAGTTTTGCTAGAATTTGATAAAATGTACACATAAAAATAATGGATAGAACTATGTGACAGATGCTCACTACAAAGACATTATGTTTTACAATGGAATAGTTTACACTCTAAAACAAGGTTTTCTTTTCACTGTTAGAACTTTTGAGAAGGCTAGTATAATATAGGCTGGTTTTACATGCTATATTTAGACACTTAGAAGACAATATCAGAGGAAGAAAACTATAAAAACAAACATAATGAGTTTGGCATTTGCGAAACAAATGTTCATAAAATCAACTGAACTTCATAATTCTCCATATGTGCCACAAAAATTCAACTTGAAGAACACTTGAAATTAACCATCTCTAAAACGATGGAATGAACTTGCTGAAGTTACCCAAAATAATCCGTGAAAATCACCGATCTTTCTGTTGGAATATTCTGCTAGATTTAATTTCATATAAAGAGACAGACATATAATTCAGCCAGGCATGAACATTATTTGGGTTTAATAGCTTGTTATTCATGAGAAAAACAATATCATTAGACTGTTACTTACTCAGATTATATAAATATTTTGGTTTTAAAATAGATTTCCAAAATATATTTTACGTAATATAACTGTTCCTGTCTTTTAAAATTTTTCACTAGAATTGTTTGAGGAAATTTGAGTATTTGTACCACATAACATTCTGGTTAAACTGGTGTCGAGTGTGTATTAAAGGTGTAACTATTGAGGTCTAAACACATGACTGATATTGTAGATTTAAATATATGTGCAACTATCAACTACAACAGTGGAATCATAGCATGTGGAGACAATTTATTACTTTAATACCCACCAGGCAACTAAGAATTTCCCAATTTAAGCTTAAAACTGACTAAAAAATTTCCAGTGAAAAATTAAGTTTTAGTAAAATTAGATCTTCATAGGATATTATGTTATTATTTCTGATATGTAGAACTTGAAGCTTGCTTTCATACTTTATAATCATGATGTATTTAAAAGAAAATATAAAAGCTGAAAATGTAAAATATTGGTTACATCTGTTATGGCTATTCACATTTATCCTTATGTATAGTTATGCATATGAATCTTTGTAACAGTATCTCTACATAGGTGATATATATTTGAGGGGGGTTTGGACGTTATATTTTGATGTAAGAATAAATTCCATTTTAAAATCTAACCATTTCAAATAAAAAGGGAAATCCACATTTGCAACAGGTTGTAATATAGTATTTTTCTATACATGAAAAATATCTATCTGAAAAGAGAGACAACAATCCAGACAAGATATGCTCACAATGGGAGTGACTGTTGGACATGCAGGCAAAAGTCTGAGGAAACCTGAGCTTCAGCACCTTACCTGGGTTTACTGACCAAACATCTTTTATCAATGATTTTACATACTGGGTGAAAGTGTGGATAGAGTAATTTGTTACTCCTGTGATGCTATATGCTGCTCTCTAAAATATTACTATAATCTTTAATTTTTAATTTTAATCAATTTTAGGGTACTTTACAGTGCTGATTAGTAATGGCTGAAAAGTAATGATCTTTTCAAAAATAGAAGTCTTAGGGGGAATAACTAAAGAAAAAGAAAGCTCTGACAAAAAGTTGGGAAGAGACAACTAGAAGACTATAACAATAGGACAGAAAACAAAACTAAACAGAAATATTATTCCTCATTCCTCAATTTATTTACCTTTTTTCTTTTTTTTCTATTTTTTTAATTGAAACAATTACTTAGAGCTACAATTACTAAGATTATACCAAACAATATCTTTTTTCAAATTCTGTGTTTGAAATGTTCAAGATGAAAACGCAATTGATTTCCTTTTGGAGAGTTTGGGTTTTGCAGTATAGGAAAGAAGGATGAGTCACAAGAGGAGGGGGAGAGGGAAGAGAAAACAACAAACCCTATAAAAGTAGCTTCTTTCAAAATGGAGCTTGATCAATGCATTATGTAATGTGGGTATCTGCTCTAGCACTAGCAAGGGAATGATTTCAGTGATCAAGAAAGTCCCTTTATGACATAAGGTACTCCAGTATTTATCATTTTGAGTTTCTTCAGGGCTCACTCTAATTTCAAGATGATGATTATAATTGAACACTAAGCTAGTAAATACATTCAATTAGAACAGGAGATAGTAAACCCTTATGGAGACCGGGTTGTTCCCAGAGCTCTGAAGTTGGATATATGCATCCCAAATTATTGAATCTGTTGCATAATTATGATGATAATGTGGATAGTATGATTTTTTGTCCTTTATTTTTTTTTAAATCTTTTATTTACCCAGCTACTAGCCATTCTGTTAGATTTTACTAACTGTAATGTACAGAAGAATGTTTCAGTCATGGCCCCAGACTTTAATAAGGTTGCTCTCTCTGAATTTATATATAAACCAAGGTCATGCTCTGCATGAGGACACACTTTACAGCTTTTCAAGTTGCTTCATGGATGTGAACTCCACATGTATAGGGGATGATACAACTTGAAAAACCTGAGAAGTAGCAATATGAAGCACTTGTCATATTTGGAGCTAAGTGAACAGTCTTCTTGACACCCCATCCTAGACAGTCTGTCTCATTGCTGTCTGAAACTGAGCATTAAACCCTTCCTGTCGTCCTCACATTGTTATGTAGGAACTGCACCCCACATACCTGACATAAAGGCAGGTAGTCAAAATCATTATGCTGGCAATGTGTGGAAAAAAGTATGATGGAAACATACTCCAGCAGAATATTTTTTCTCTAAGAGTGAAATGGAAATAAAAATAGAAATCTTTTACTAAGACAAAACCAGTTTGTCTTCAGAGAAATAGAAAATCCCTTTTAAATGGTTTCTTGTTGTTTTTAGCTGAAGTGGCAACCAGAGTGTAAATAACATCACCAGTGCACTTTTCAATTCAAATCACTGCTACATTATGTAGGAGTGAATTTCCATAAAGGAGCATACATCAATAAAGTTTTTCAGTTTCATGTCAAAGTTGAGTAATGCATATGACTTGTGGTATATCTACTATTGACGTTTTATTGTAGATAAATATATTTCTAAATTTTGTTAATGTAACATAATTTTATCTTTCTACTTCATAGTTAGTATAGTCATTGGACAGCAACACTAATATTGCTAAAGATGTTATAGATATAAAAATACTAAAAGTGAAGAAGGAATTATTTGGATTATCTTCTCTGTTTCTGGACTCATATGATTTCAGATTTGCATGAAAATTCATATCTATATTAAACAGTCAGCAGTAGAGATGAGATGAAAAGGAGGACACATGGAACCCCGAGGAAAATCTTCTAGAAAGCATGGAGTAGGAGGTAAACACTGAAAAGCAGCTTTACAACCAGTTTCAGCAGACTTATATAGAATCAAATTTTCTGTTGTTATTGTGATATATGCATATTACCTCTTCTTAGAAAGGAAGACACATATGCTAGCTATTGTTTTAAATAGTTTTTTAAAGCTCTGTATGAATAGTTTGATTTCAAAAAAATGATTCAGATACAGTGAAATTTGTTCTTAGGCTGAAAACAAAGACCGTCCCACACTTCAGCTGTAATTACATCATCAAATCACAAAACTATAAACTGGATGAATTTCATCTACTGATTGCTGAGTGTAATTTTAGTCTGCAAACCAAGATACTGCAAATATCACCTCATAGTTTGCAAAATAATTTTCATCTGTTTCCTGGATAGATTTTAAACTGCTTTTACAAAGAGCAAGATAAATATGCAGGATTTTAGTCCAGAAAATTTTTTTCTCTTCAAGTTTCTAACAGCCTACTGAAATGTGGTAGTGCATATTGAAGAAATTTTGACTGTAAATTATCAAAGTGAATGAAAGTCCAAGGGAAATAAAAAAGTCAATGTTTTTTTGAGTATCATCTATTTTGAATGGGAAAGAATCATTTTAGAGATATGACAAGAGAAAAAACAGTTGGAAATAATGAGAGAAAAAGCAAATTCCAAAATGTAATGAACCCTATTAGACTACCCCAGATCCTGTGTATGACATCAGTGTCTGCAGGGTACCAGGTTTAAGATTCAGTGCTCTGATATTTGTACTGTAAATTTCTGTATGAATTAGTGTTCTGCTCACTGTCCCTGCAGGGTACACAACAGGGAAAAGACATAGAAATTGTGATGGGAGGTGTTATGCCTTGCTTCTGCCAAGCAGTCACAGTTGCCCTGCTAAAAGCTGATCATGGGTTCTGCTTGATCAGGAACTGGGCTTACAAATAGCTACTTCTAAACATCATAGTCTGCCTGGAACAGAATAGTTTGAAATACCAATGTTTCTCACCTGAGAAAGATGCTGAAATTTTTTTACTTGTGGGAGTGCCATTTACACTGCTACTGCTAGAAGCCTTTGTCTAGAGAGAGGGAGAATTCTAGAAATGAACTGTAAAAAGGCCCAAAGTTTGTCATTAGTGGCAGGTGTTTGGGACAACCTTCCAAGAGGTTAGTAACCTCAAGTGGGACAGAAAAAATAAAACCGAGAAGTAACTAAAATTAATATTAAAACAATTAAGAAGGGACTTATAAAGAGAGAAAAGAGCAGTAATTTATTTTCCAATCGAGTTTATCCTCTATAAAATTTAAATCAGGCAGGCTGAATTAACAAAAGCTCTGATCAAAAACTGTGAAATATAAAATATATTGTATGTCTCGAATCTCTGTTTTTTAAAGGGTTGTTTCCTTTCACAGATTGGTAAACATGGATGTATCACAGGTGAAGAATGCTGTGGAATATTTGGAAAACTATAGCAGCACATGAAGGTATTATAGAAACATGCAAGATATCAAGAAATTCTGCTTTCTATGGTATTTCCTGTGGAGGGTGATCTAACATCACTTAAAAGACCCCATTAATTTTTTACTAATCATTACCATGTATGAAACCATATAAATAAAGCAATAAGAGAGTATGATGTCCCAGATACCACCTACTGCTCTCTGATAAAAACAACAATATAAAGTATGGCATTTCTTATACCTAGACTTATAAAATCTACCCTAAAAGTATGCCATTTTATAGCATGTGATGCACCTTTTTGTCATTATGCATTCATCTTTTTTAGATCCAAGAGATGTAGTACATAAATTAGTGGAAAAACTGAAGCCAAACCTGGAAGTAAGGGAAGACAAATGCCACTGCTGGCTTCTGGTGTAAGTGATGCATTATGTCTTTAGGCAGCAATAAAGGTAATGATTTCAGAGGTCTAAAATGAGACTGCTATGCTTATGTTCACAAAAAGTCTTGTCATCTTAACATTCTGAGCAACATAATGTCATTATCAAAGGTACAGTGTTACAACTTTATCGATAAGTGTCCATGGATAGAAAGTACATGTTCAATAATGCCACCTGTTTACTGCTTCATAAAAATTTCCCAAGTCCTTTAAAAACGTATTCTGAAGAAAAAGAATCTAACATTCATCATATAATCTTACAGTAGAAATAAAAGTTTTCTTTTGAAAATTGTTGACTTTGATTTTTTTAGAAAACAATGAAATTAAGCGATCAAATGTTAAAAACATACATTTTATAGGCATTCTATTTCCTGAACAATTTCCTCCCATATATTGGCAAAATTATGTTCTAGTAATAGAGACAATTTATTTATCCTTACATATATGGTTTTTATCTGGATAACTCTTTCACTTGGACTGGTCCATAGGTGAATTTCACAGTTTGGCATTTTAAACTCTCTGATTCGCATCTTGAAAGGTATATATGCACCTTTCTCTTTACTTTCCTAAAGTCCCAAAGTCTCCAAGGCTGCTTTTCAGCTGTTACTCAAACCTACAATTGCCTAAATCTTGGTGGTTAATCTTCGGTGTGTCAACATTTGCAGAAACACTCTGGTGCTGAAACTGTTCTACAAAAAAATACCTCCCTAGAGTCATAGGTTAAGCCAAGGCTTAAGAGTGTTCAAAATGCTTTCTCAAATTATCTGGGAAAAAAATTCTATGAAACTGTTATCTGATCATGATATTATGTTAAGAATATTTTTGACATTGATCAGCAGTGCTACTTTGTTAAGATAAAAATTGGAAATCCAGCTACACATGGAAGAACAACAAAAAGTGTCAGGACAGAAGTAAGCTACAGATAAAGATAAAGGTAAAAGAGGTGTATAGCAAGAGAATGGAGAACCATCAGATAGTTTTAGGAATCGTTATTTGGCTAACATAACCATTGATTCAGTGCCATTAAATAGGCAGATCAGGGCAGCTCTAAAATTATTCATTACATGAGGTAGCTTTATAAAAACCAACTCAGTTATGTATTTGATACTGTGCTATTTCAAAAAATAAAATCAAAATTTCTTCAGTAAAAAAGACTAACTAGTAGCTATGGAAAGACATTCATTTAGTAGACAACCAGCTTTTGAACATCTTACTACCATTTGTCTCTGCTTCTCTTTTGTTCTACCATCCCAAAAGCTCTGATGATACTGGTTCATCTGACTGTCTTTTTTCTTTAATCAATAAGATCAATTTAAGCAAGATTAGTTTAAACTGAAATTAGAGATGATTTGTTGTGTTTTATCTAAGTTAGGACTAGTGGGCATTTCACAGATAGGTTGTCACCTTGTTCTAGAAGGGTACCAAGGACCTTACAATGGTAATATTTCAGACTTTCCAGTTTTATATTTTGGTAGGAACACTGCAGGCAGAGGCCAATATTAGCTTAGTTATACTGTTCTTGCTGTATGAACTACTTCAGTTATTTCTGCACATCAATTCTTAGCACTTCAGAGGTTGGAAAGCTAACAGAATCTTGAATGACACAATAGTTTCTGTGTATATATTTCAATAATAAATATAGTGCAGAATGTATTTCTAACTTTCATCTACCTTTGATAGAATAGCTTTTATATTGCAATAAATATGTCTGATGATTCATATTCTATTTTGCATTTATATGTAGCTATAACTTTATATATTTGAAGAATACTTTAAGTATAACTATGTATACAACAATAATTGATATATATTCACCTAAATATATATATGTGTTTTTTTAAAATAGTTTGTGTTATTATAGGAAAAAATCCATCATAAATTCATCTTTGATCTGAGAACATCTTAAGCCTACTGTAATTATGACTAGGCTTATCAATCTCTGAATAATTTCTTTTTTTCTACTGTCTCCTTCTGAACCTTCGTTCACTTAAATATCCATTTATTTCAGGAAGAATCAGAAACTTGTACACGTCTCATCATTAGTAACCAAAGATGTTTTATAGAGCAGCTGTGAATGTTACAGATGTGCAAGTGTGTGCAGGCACACATTATGAGAATGTGAGAGCTTGTGCTGTATGTGAACTAATAGGCACAGCAGCACAGTAAAACAACCTCACTTTTGCAGTTTGTATTACTTCAGGGGTTTGTTGGCACAGTTTATGACAGTTATATTCATTTCAAGGCTGGGGGAAGAACAAAGCTTGAAAGACAGTTTGCTGATAAAAATTTTCATTCCTTAGAAAATTTAAGTAAAATGGAACAACTTACTTTGTTGTATTTTTTTTGCCACTGTAATGATAATTACATTCAATTATTCTTCGTACATTGAAAATACATCACACACATTTGAAAAGGATATATGAGGAGCAAATAGCTGATATATTTTTTTTCTCATTTGAATTTATTTAGGTGCAAAAATAAAAAAATATTACAGAACAAGAATGTTATTATTTTAGAAGTGTATTACAATATTAACAAAGTTAAAATCAGAAGTTAAGGTAAAAGCAAGGCATGCATGACAAGTTACAAGCCACAGAAAATACAACATAGTTGATGATGAAATATATCTAGTAGGAAAAAATACAAGAACAAAAAGGTTTTCTTTGCAATGTACTACTATTAATTTCTCTTGAACAAAAAAGATTCTCTAGAATGAGAATACTCTCTAGCAAAAATGAATGTAAATACATTATAAAGGTTTCATTTTGTACCATCTTTTATTATTTAATTTTACAAGACTTTGAAGTGTGAGACAAGGCTCTTAGGTATACTGGCTTGGCACACACAGAAAATAAAACAGCAGCAGTAATAAAATTAGACACATTCATAAAGGCGAAGAAAGAGTGAAACAACCTGAAGGATACAAGCTTTGTTCATGAAATGAAACTTTCCCTGAGGGCTCGGACAGTTGGCGTGAAGCCAACACAACTTTAGAAACCATCATTTTGCTTTATTACATTTTTCTCCTACGAAGAGCAAGAATGGAGATAAAATTCAGATTTACCTCTGCACATCCCATATTTCAAAGTTAGCTGAAAGTCTAAACATTTTTTATTAAAGAAGTACCAAGGTTAGTGTTTTAAATAACATTAGTGTATAACTGGTATGTTCCAAACTGTTATAATGGTGTACAGTAGCCAGATCACAGTTATGCTTTCCTCATTGGTCCTATTTTTCTTCCTTCCCCGTGCCTTTCACATATGGTAAGAAAAATATAGAAACTATTTTTCTTCCTAACTATCCCAACTATAAAATAGAATCATAGAATCACAGAATGTGCTGAGGTGGATGGGATCTACAAGGATTATTGAGTCCAACCCTTAAACCCCACAGGACCATCCCCAAGAGTCATACCATGTGCTTGAGAGTGTCATCCAAAAGCTTCTTGAACTCTCTCAGGCTTGGTGCTGTGACCACTTCTCTGGGGAGCCTGTTCCAGTGCCCAACCAACCTCAGAATAGTTAATCAACATTCCACAACACAGCAGATGCTGAAATAAATTGTCTTTATATACAGATATAGATATTATTGTTAATTACTATCATTAATAACAATACATGTTGTTATTTTGGTTAAATAGAAAAAGATCTGTGTTGTGGTTAGTACTGATTTTTTATTGTACCAAAGCAATAGGTCAAGCGCCATTCTTGCCTGCCTTTCTCTCAGCATGGTCCAATTTTCAGCATTTTTGAAACCTCTTTTGAAATAAATATTTTTCCACCATGTACAACATGGTCATTGTCTGGAAATCTTTACTTTGAGTGTGATAATTTAAGAAGAAGGTTTATCTTAGGTTCTGGGTCCCTAGGGCCTACTATATTTTAGTGATGTCTCATGAGAAAAAGCAAGAAAAGAACAAAAGTTGGGTTTATATCTTCTGTCTTTTTATCTATAATAGTTAACAAATCATACAAAGAAAATTATATCTGGAAGTCACGTCTGGAAAAATATTTTTCAATATTTTATTCAGCTAGGATATAATTTGGAGAGTCAAGGAATATTCTGCAAACTGGTAAATTATCAAGAACAGCTGTCACTTTCTTTATATTTACACATGTGTATTTGCAAAACAATTCACTAATAGAATAATATATTTCTCAGTGTAAATAGAACAAATGAATAAAATGCTTCCTTTGGTAAAAGCACCAAAATTGGTATTTTTTTCAAATTAAAATTCATAAAGAAAAGAGATCTGATCAAAGGTGATACCTGTTTAAACCTACTCACAGCCCAAAAGCACTGATTTCTTCCTATAGAGCATAAAAATTTCCAACTTAAATGGAGAATTGTCAATGTGGAAAGAAGGACATAACAGACATAATTATATATCTATGATATAGTTCTTTGAGTTGGACCTCATTCAGCTGGCCTTGGCCCATTGTTCTCACGTGTGCAGATCCTCTGTAGAGCCTTCCTACCCTTCAGTAGATCCACACTCCTGCCCAACTTAGTGTCATCTGCAAACATATTGAACTTGTACTGAATCAAGATATTAAACAGGACTGGCCTCAAAAGTCTTGACATGTTGCCATGACATACATATTAAAAGAGAATTTAGATATAACAGATGCATTATGAAGTGTATAGCGGTTGACACATCATAAATAACCATTAACCTTATAGTTGTTCTCAGCTCTAGAGAACCAGATTTCAGATGTATAAGATGAACCAAAATTAAGTGCAACCATTACATCTGCAATATCAGAAAGACACAGTTGAGAGCTTTTTGATGGTCATTAGTTTTAACTTTTGTGAACGATCTGCCTGTTACATTTTCTGTATTTTCTGTGGTTTCCTTCCTGTTTAAATCAACAGACCACCAGTCTCAAGAATTTCTTATCCACCTCTTTCAGAGGCATTACTTCTATTTATTTGTAAAAAAAAAAAAAAAAGAAAAAGTGCCTTAAAATCAGACTTGAATACATTCAGTTTACAGGGTAAAAGTATTTGTAAGCAATTTCAAAAGCATATATCTACCTGGAGCTATATAGAAGTTTTGCAGCTGTACATCTATACATCTAAACCTAATAAACATATTACTGAATTAGTGAGGATAAATAAATACACTATTACAAAATTTACAATAGTTAAAAACTATTGAACTTCTCATGCAAATTCACCATGGTATATATTTTATAGAAGAATTTAGATATAACATATGCATTATGAACTGTATAGCAGATGATACATCATAAATCAGCAATTGCCATTTAACAACAGAAGTTTTATGTACTCACAAATGACACGTACACTATCCTTGTGCTTATTCTCTTTTTCTGTAATATACTTTTATAAGATTATAATAAATGAAAATTTTCAGACTGCTTGCTAAACAATTCTGTATTCTTCACCAAGTGCAGCTATTTATATTCATTACTTAATACCGTGCTCTCCACACATACAAAAAGAAAACATTAAATCAACATCCAAAGATAAATTTCTATCAGTCCATGGGTATATTTTTATTCTACTACTAAAGTCAATATTCATGTTTTTAGAGTCCAGAATAACATTCTTTTAAAGTAGTATAAAAAGGATTTGTTTTAAATCACTGGAATGAAGAAAACTGAGCATTAAGTCTAAAATTTCAGTCCTCGGTGAGCCTGCCATGTTTAAATTTTGCAGGTGACCCAAGGAGCCCAACATACAGAGGACTGAGTTTCCATTCATTCAAATTACAAAGAGTAAATACAGCAAACTATTGAAATACTGACACCATTTAAAGGGAGAAAAACCCCAACCAACAAACAAAACCCAAACCCATGATCAACAAACCCCATGATTATTCTACAATGGTATTTCCCCTTTCCATCCTGTCTCCATGTTGCATAGCCAGTGTCACTTAGAAGAAAGACGCGGCAGACTCAGTAGAGGCAGTTGAAGATGTGACTTTTCCAAATGTTCACCTGATTCTTATGGAAATTTCTGCCTCTTTAGAAAGACTGACAAATTGGGGAACAGGCCTGATTTTCACCAGCCATGATTTGCAGACTAGTGTCTCAGGGCAAAAGCTGATGGAAGCAGTTAATATAATACAGCTGATCAAATAGGGGGGGGTGTGTGTGTGTGCCTGTGTGTGCCTGTGCAGACACTCTGGAACATAGGACCAGCTGTTCAGGCAACATGTAGATACCTCTCCAGAGGAGAAACGGGGCAACTGTGTCAATCCTATTCCTACTAACTATTCTAGAAGTAGAAGTGGCCGTAATCCAAGTTTACATTTTAGTTCTTTTATTAAACCTACACCTACAAGAAAATATTTAAAAATACCTAGTGGCCTACCATGCACACTCCTACTGCATAGTAGACCCAAGCCCCTGACCAATATTTGGGGCAACTGCTGCCTTATTTTCTACCTCAGGATTAACCATATGGTTCCACCACAATTCCATACAACTCTTGACCCCAGGCCTACTTTACACAATCCTAGTCATACCCCGATGGTGGCAAGACGTGGTACTAGAACGCACATTCAAAAGCCACCACATCCCAACAGTCTGAAAAGGACTAATCCTGGAATAATCATATTCATTTAATCTGAGGCATTCTTCCTCCCAGGATTCTTTTCAGCATTTTCCCACTCCAACTTAGTCCCTACCCCAGAACTAGGCGGACAATGACCCTAACAGGAATCAAACCCCTCAGTCCCACAGAAGTCCCTCTACTAAATACCATGTAGCATCATAAAGCACCAGATCTAACTCTCCAAAATGCTGTGATTGAAATCCCTGAGTTTTTAATAAATGAAAAGCCATACATTTTAAGCTATATATGGAAAAAAACTTGTGTTTTTTTTTTTTTTAAAAAAAAAAAGGTCAATATTCTAAATCATACAAATTTGTACTGTGATGAACTCAGGAAGTCATAGAAAAAATAAAAGTGTCTCTGTGGTTAGTCACAGTGAGGCAATAAAACTCACATATAGTAACTGCAGAGTGAAAAAAAAAATCAGAAAGAAAAATGCATCCTCTGTCTAGGCAGTACTATCTGATGCCTTTGTCATATGTTTGGCATTAACTTTTATGGTACTAATTGAGGCAATTGGTCCTTTTTAATAATGTAAAAATAATGTATTAATTTGAAAATACACATGTATTTTATGTTTATAATGAATTTGTACAGACTCCCAAAGCTCGAACAATCTTCCCTCTCTTCTATCGCTTTATTAGGGGTTTTGTGGCTAGTGTGAGACACTAGGAAATGCTTCTGTCACACCAATCACATAAATAGTTCCTGTAGAAGCCTTTGTAGGTTTCTAAAGCTTTCTCCCTGCTATTCTCCCTGGCATGTCTGTAGACTTGAGACCTGTGCAACCTCTTAGGAAATTGAACATTGCTAAGATAGCACAGATAAGGACAAGGCTACTTTGAGGTTTGCCAAGGCTACTTTGAGGTTTGCCAACTATCCTGAAGTCTCTCTTGACACAAGACAAAGGTTAAGGCAGAAAGAAAAGAAAAATTATATGTGCATAATTTAATTGTAAACATCTCATTTACTATTTTGGAAAGTGACAAAAATAATCTACTACTTTGATATGCACATTCTGCCTTCGATATGAACAACTCTCCTATTAAATTCTTGAAGCAGAAAGCTCTATTATAACAATTTAGAATATGTTTCTTTCATTCTATTAAACCAGATTAAAGGGGATTAGTATGAGAGATGCCTACTTTTACAATCAATCACATAGTGGTTCTGCTCCTTGAGATTATAACTTCTCTATATTTGAAAAATTTTGCTCACTTCTTTTTTTTCCCTTAAGAAAACAAAGAAGGTGGCTTTTTTTTTCCTTCTCCATATTTCCCAGATTTCACAAGCACATCTCAAATATTGGAGATATGCTCAACTATTTTTTCAAAGTTTGGCACAGCAAAGGTGGGACAAGAAGGATTAAGCTTAAAGCTTCTCTGAGAAGTTTCAACTAACGTAGTTTTAGTACTCTGTTTTTTACACAGTGCAGAAATAGGAGAAATTGAAATTTTCCACAAAGCTTCTGGAATATCCTGAAAGGCCCGAAAGGACTGATTTTAGGCATTTCTGCCAATCTATAATGGCACTTGCATTTAAGGGATTCTTTATCATCAAAGTTATTTTTGATCTACATTAGACCCATTTGAATAGTGTGAAGTCTGTAGGTATGTTTCCCCAAATAATTCCATGTTTGCTTTGTTCTGTTTCAAGTCTTAGATGGTGGTGATGCCATCAATGTGAGTTTGTCATGACTGTGTAATTCAGCCAGCATTTAGCTGACCTCCCTCAATATACAGATGAAGGACTAATCAGCCTTTTAACATGATCTTCTCTCACATCAGTGATCAGAACAGGTTTTATTTTTTCTCTATGGAAAGAGGGCTTTCCAGTTAAATCCACTATGCTGGTTATCTTTTCTCTGTGGTGGGCCATTCCAAAAAGAAATGAGTCAGTGACATGTTGAGTCTCCAGAGATTTACATGCAACCTCATCTTGCTATTTCCTCACGATATTCATACTCACGGTTTTGCACCTGAATCATATCTGAGAATTCAGTTAGAAAGATTTAATTACAAACTCCTACTCTGACATTTTCTTCTTTCGCATCCACTTCACAAATGGCTACAAAATCTCTATGTTTGACTCTGTAACATTCTTTGGAGATGATGCCAAAAGTCACAAAATCCATTGGAACTAATTCTTCAAACTTTACTTTTTCATCCTGTGCTCAGTTTGAATTCCCTTTTCCCTGCTGCATCTGAAGCTAGCAACAACCTCTCTGTTGTGATGGGATTTTAACCCACTGACATGCATAGTTGTTGGTGTGACCTTGTCACAAAAAGGGTATTTTTTTACTTTATTGGTAATGTTATTACCCTTTTTCACAACTTCAAAGGAATTTTCCCAACAATTTTGGAACTGCTTATATTTAGCAAGAATTAAGAAAGTGGACTTCAAGCCCTAAGTGAGTGTTTACCTAAGTTTTTTCTACAAATTCCTTGATGAGTTACTGCTCTATAAATTCGTCATGTAGAGTAAATTATTATTGATCCACTGAGTATATACAATGCTTGCTTCAACCTCTTGTTCAGTCCTATCATCTCCAAAAGTTTTAGTAGCATTTTCATTTAGGAAGGTAATAAAGTCAGATTGTGTGCCAGGTTATCTGGGGAGGGCAAGTACAGCAAAATTGTAACAATCACTTTCTGCTTCAACATATTAGCAACATGCACTTAAGTGTTCATTTAACTCTCTCAGTCTATTTGCTTTTCCCCATTAAGTTCCATAAATCCTTCAAAACATGTCAACAGTATGCTTCTCCAAATTTGATAATCAGTGAAAAATAACTTGACACTGCTTCAACTTCTGCCTTAGGAAGAAGAGGTTGTGTCTGCAGAGGAAATAGTATCACATGACCACAACCACAGTTTTACTTCTTCTTCCTAGAAGAGGGTAACCAGTTTCAGAAAAATCTCTTGCTTTATTTCTTATGTGTCTGACTACATTCACTTCCAATAATATGCAATAGTTTTTCATTTCCCTATGCCCATCATACCAATATTTGATTGAGCATTTTATAAGCTGTATTTGAGCTATGCATGATATCTCATACATGCTCTTGATGGATTATAGGTATATTTTTCCTAGATGAATGCTTCTTCACAAGAACCAGTTTCTAGGAAGTATCTCAATATTTCCCCTTAACATTTCACGCTTAGATTTGTAGCTTGGTAGACAAAAAAAATTTTCTGGGTTCTGAAACAAACTGCAGGAATTTTGTCTATACAGGTGTTAAGTTCATGCAGTCCTGCTAACTCCTTGTCTCGTGTATATCATATTATGCTTGAATATGCCTCAAGTGTTCTTTAGTTTTCTTTTTCCTGTTTGCAGTGTTATTCCTGTAACATAAGCCTTTTCCCCCTCATACATATTTGTCTTCCTGAAGTCTACACACACACATGGTACTTCTTCCACTAAAAAATATTAGATTAACCAGTTAGGAGACATTTAAAAAATATCACTGCAAAAGTATCATCTATCACCCAGGAAAATCACCCTGTCCTTGTAACTTGCCACGCACATGCATCTTTCTCCTTTGATCTCACATCCTAAAGCTATGCATTGAGCTATTAATATTTTCTTGGAGAAGGAAACATAAGAAAGTTTTAGCCAAAGAGACTTAATCACAACCATAATGGATGATTCTTGTTGTGAAGTAGTTCTGTATTGTTTTCTCACATTCTGATATTATGCAGCATTTTCCATCTTTACAGAATAAGAGGATTCCTGACTTGAAAGCGTAAATTCCTACAGCTGAAGATAAGAGCTTAATAATGGAGAGTAACAGGTGTTGTGGATCAGACATACAAAGGACAAGTAGTACTGGGATTGTACTAGCACTGCAAATAAGGGATGTCTGTAAGGAAAAAAAAAGGATAAATACCTATTTTAAAAAATCCCAAAACACAACACAACAAAACAAACCAGTTAAAATGTATTTTTTTTTGCCACTGATAGAAAGCACCAGCTGCTTGAGATATCAAAAACACATTTGATTTTTTTTGATTATTTTTTGTCTATATTGCAATGTGTGTCAAAATCTGCAAATTCTCAGAAAATAAATGTTTTTGTATAAGAGACAGGACTATACATATTAACTGTGCACAATAAATATTTGCATTCACAGGAAAAGAACAGGTTTTTTTTTTTACAATAACAGTAGTTATTGTATTAGATAGTACCCAAGGACATTAGTGATTAGGATAAAAACACAGGTACATACAACTTCATCATATGGGCCTGTGATGAATTTGCTTGTGGGTTCTGGAAGGAAAAGTGCTCTATAACAGTATGGAAATATGGGTAGCTCAGAAGGCCTGGAGGTATTTGCACTATGACTTATTTTTTTATGTCTTCATCTAAATATATGAAAGATTCTGAGCTGATAATAATATTTTCTGTTGTGATAGCTCATCATTCTGTTAGCCAAATTTAGTATAATAGCTTAGTACTGCACTTCTTTACCATATAAAATATTAATACAAGATTGACTAAATATCTCTTCTAAAGTCTATAGAGGCCAGAGATTATTAAGAAATCCTGGTTTTGTCTTCAGGGGGTTCAGTTTCCCTTCTATACCTGCAGATAGCTTTTGTGCACTCAGCTTTTGAAGGATGGATCTTTTTCCAAGCTAAGGGGGAGGAATGCTAATAAATCACATCTTTATGAAATATTCATTAATTCAGTGAGTTCTTTACAAGGCTGCTGCCAAGGCAGTGCAGGGTGACGAATTACATTTTACACACAGAGGAAATGGCTGACAAGATACATTGTCTATACAGAGGGTTTCCTGAATGGTCACATACAAAGCTAACCAACAAAAGTTGTTTACACTATTAAGCAAGCAAGACGAAAATGCAGCTGTGTATATCCCTGCCAAGTTCCTGTACCTCCTCTTTTATGAACAATTTTCCCTCCTGGCTTAGTTCTACTTTGTAACAGATTTTGTTCTTATGAGGTGCTTTACTTGGAATGCTAGTTGAATGAAGTCAGATGGTAAGAGAAAATTGAGCCAGCGTTGTGGCCTTTGTTACATCTTATAAGAGGATATGGACTTGCCTTAAGGTCTCTCTTATTCATGTGTCAGCAGTCATCAGCAAGACACTGCACAAAAACAAACTGAATGTTCCTTCACTACAAAGTGAAACGGAATCTCTTTCTTGATTGCCTCTTTCATCTCTTTAGCACTCTGAAAGCAACCCCTGGGTAGTAAGGACACTGGAATCAGTACAACTATGCTCCATCTTGCCCACAATTGTGCCCTAACACAACATCATGGTAGAAGATGGTGTTCTTGTGAAAGCAGTCAAAGGACATGTCTTTCATTACAAGGTGCATATCTTTTGGCTGGCTCAGTAAAGAGGAATGACACAGATTTAAAAAGACTCAAAAGTAAAGTTTGCAGAAAGTAGCCATTAAAATGTAATGGAACTCTTTTTCTTCAGTGGAGTGTACAAACTATTCAAGACCTAGGTTTTGTCCCAGACATGAAAGAAGACAACATGCAAGGACTGTGACTTAATGAGACTGCATCTTTATTAACTTGTCTGGGAACTATGAAGATCATCTTAATTTTTTCCACTTTCTGGAGAGCAAACTCCACCATATTAAAGGTGGAGTTTTAGCATGGGTGTTTGGTAGACTTACCACCCTCTGTGTATATGAAGGTGAAAGGGAAGGTTGAAAAAAGGTATATCTCCAGGTCACCATGATGCTTTTTTATTTTGGTGATACTGATATGGGTTTTTTTGGGTTTATGTCTCCATCTTATAATTCTAAAACAATATGATTTTGAGAGCAATATGGTTTTCTTAACCTGGAAATAAAATAAGCTCCTCTTAATTTTCACATTACCCTCCTTTCATATAATCATATGATCATAGAATGGTTTGGGTTCAAAGGAACCTTAAAGATCATCTAGTTCCAACCCCCCAACATGGGAAAGAATGCCACCCGCTAGAGCGGATTGCTTGGGGCCCTATCCAACCTGGCCTTGAACACTGCCAGTGATGAGGCATCCACAACTTTTCTGGGCAACCTCTTCCAGCACAGCCTCAGCACACTCTGAATAAAGAATTTGTTTCTAACATTTAGTCTAAATCTCTCTGCTTTTATTTTAGACAGTTCTACCTTGTCCTATCACTATCAACCTCTGCAAAAAGTTGCTCTCCTCTTTCTTATAAGCATCCTTTAGGTACTGGAAGACTGCAATGAGGTTTACCTGGAACCCTCTATTCTCCAGGCTGAACAACCCCAAGTCTCTCAGCCTGTCTTCATAGGAGAGGTGCTCAAGCCCCCAAATCAACTTTGTGGCACTCATCTGGACTTGCTCCAAGACAGGTCCATGTCCTTATTACACTGTGGATCCCAGACCTGCATGTAGCATTCCAGGTGAAGTCTCATGAGAGCAGAGCTGAGGGTCAGAATCACCTCCTTCAACCAGCTGGTCACACTTCTTTTGATGCAGCCCTGGATACTGGACTGCAAGTACACACTATTGGCTTATGTTCAGCTTTTCATCCATGAGAACCCACAGGTCCTTCTCCACAGGGCTGCTTTCTACTAGTTTTTCTCTCAGTCTGTACTCATGTCTGGGATGGTCCTGATCCAGAAGGTCTGTAGTAGAAGGTCTTCATTAACGACCTGCTCTCTCTATCTTATCTCTACTAATGTTTTCTTGTGAGTTTTGTCTCCCGATTTTCAGGCAACAGACCCATGTTCTAACCAATTGAGCCACCTCACTCCCCCAACTCTCATTCAGACTAATTGATCTTCATGGGGTTCTCATGGGCCCGTTTCTCAAGTTTGTCCAGGTCTCTCTGGGTGCCATTCCTTTTTTCTGTTGTGTTAGTTTCACTGCTCAGTTTCGTGTTGTCTGCAAACTTACTGAGGGTGCACTCGATCTCACAGTCTAGGTTACTGTAAAGATATTGTAGTGGGTTTGATTCTAGGCCTTCCTTGGTAACCAGGTTGTAACCAAGGAATCAAGGCCATGTTCCCAGTATTGCATAAGCTCTCCCTCTCTTCTCTTCCGGTGCGGTTCAGGAGCAGTGGCTCTCTGCTTATCAGCTGAGGCCTGCAGTGACTACTCGTCTGCCACGCAGGAGATTGGAGAGTGCCGGCTGTGTCAGGTCATCCTGTTTTTCTAAGGAATGTGGTGGGATCAGGTTTTGCTAGTTCTTTATTTTGCTAATTCTTAGTTTTGATTATGTGTATCTGTTTTTCCCCTTTTCCCTTTGTCCCTCTTCCTTTTCCCTTTCCCTCCAGGGGAGGGGCATGTGTTTGGGATCCCTAATATTGTACATAGTATTCTAACCATATATAACTGTAAATATATGCAAAAACATATATTTTGATATAATTCTGTTGGTTTCAGGTTCTTCGGTTTCTGTAGTTTTTTTCCTTTGCCCTGGGGGAAGAAGGGAGTGGGGCGCTTTCCCTGTGGGCTCGGACAGTTGGTGTGAAGCCAACACAGCTATTTCTGTAAACAATGTTTGTGTTTGATTTCAAGTCTTTAAAAAAACCAAAACCTCTGAGCATTACCTTCTGTATTAGGTAGGGGGGAATAGTTGTTACATGTGACCCTATCAGTATTTTAAAACTGGGAATATTCTTAGCTCACTCACAAGTGGACACTGTGTAGTTTTATATCTGGTGGCTAATGCGAAGAGTTTGAATTCTGAATTATGTTTGTGATGGTAAACAATGTATACTTGATTTTTTCCCAAGAATCTAGAATTATGCATTAAAGATCAGATCAGGATCTAATCACAGACTCAAGGAATAGCTTGAATGGCTTTTAACACTGTAATACAACTTAAAGAGTTTCCTGTGGCCAAATTCAGCTGATCTCTAAACATCTTGTTTGCACATAAATATGAAATACCTATTGTTTTCAAAATTGACATGGATGTAATTAAGAAAAAATATTTTTTTTTTTGATAGCAAGTTATACAAAACAATTTGTTTAAGGAACAAGAGAGTAAGTATTAATTTTTGTTACTTCACTTTCACCTCCATATGCATATCTGTTAACCTACGTATAACCCATTTATTTTGGAGAAAAAAAATGCAGTCCCTCAATCATTTTAGGTCACGTTCTCCTGAAATTCATCACATTGACATTCATGAGAGTTAACTAGCAGAATTTACAGGCACACCATCTATAGTAAAAGGGCAAACACTTTTCTTTATATAGCGGGGTCGTGAGCATTGAGCGTAGACAATGCTATTGAAATGCATGACAATTAAAAATAAGAAGTTGAAGAAGTAAGTCTAATGGGAAATGTTCTGTAATTTGTTTCAGTTTCTAAGGTCAATTTTTAACAAATTCAAATAAACTTACATTTGAATCCTTTCGACTCACCAGGGAACATCCGTCATTGAAGTACCACTTAAGCATGTCATCTGGCTTTTCCTCTGCTCCTAATCTCCCCCATCCTTGAAATGTCCCCTGTACTGAGATTGTGAATAGAGAGAGAGAGGAACAAATTTGGATATCCATGTGCCTTCAAGCATTTGTGGGAGATTTTCGTTCCCTTGACACCAGCTGGGCTGGAAAAACTGAGCCAGGAAATGTGTCCCTGAACCTTTACTCCTCCCTGTTGATTGAAGATAGTTCCTCACTGGACAAATTAAGTCCCCATGACCTTTATCAAGTTGGCTGTAGAATTCTTAAATGAAATAGGAAGTTAAATAATAGTAATTAATATTTTCACAGATTTTACATGTTTAAAGCAGAAAAAATTATTTGATCCAACTAGATTTTTCTCCAAATTTAATTTCTTTCTATGTGTCTTTCATTTTTAATCTTACTATAAATTGTGTAAGTTCATTGAGAACTTTTGAATTAGGGCTTATGATACTAGTATTCAAATATGCCTATTTATTTCTGACACCAACATACTTCTTCCCTTGTTTTACTTTGTGAAATGGCTACTGTGAATCTACAGCATCATTTTGATACTATTTTATTCACACATATTTATGATATGTTTATTTCAACAAATTCAATGTTTAAGGCTTTTTGACTGAGCTGTAACCTCACAAGAAACAGATTTCCATAGACTTTTTCCAGATGATAGCAGCATCATGCTCAGCTAAAAACATGGGGTTGCACTCCACAAATTATCAGAAGTATGATGAAAGCTTTCATTTTCCCTTTGAGGTCTTAGTCAGAAATGTAAATT
The DNA here is from genome assembly GCA_013399855.1 of Oxyruncus cristatus. Lineage (NCBI taxonomy): Eukaryota > Metazoa > Chordata > Aves > Passeriformes > Cotingidae > Oxyruncus > Oxyruncus cristatus. Next base: position 217,206 of record VXAY01006319.1, read on the forward strand.
GTCTATGTCAGCTTCCAGACCTGATTGAGAAATTCATCTAAAATTTAGTACCAGTTGTCCCAATATGTGCCAACTTCTGCAATGGCATTGAGGTTTAAAAATCTGAAATGTGTTTTAGAGAAGGCTCATGGAGTTACCTTACAGCAGCATTCCTAAGGCTCAAGAGGAATTTAACAAAAAGATCAGGCCTAGAAATGAGAGAAAACAATGCATCTCTTTAACTTTCTTTGTCTTTCTAACCAATAACTTTCTTGAAAAACAACCAGATCCAGAGGATTACAGTTTTACAGCACATTCACTCGCAGAAAGCAAAAGGCACTGGTGCCTTGTGCCATACATATGCTCTCCTTTTGCTTCAGAGAGGGGTAAAAGGGCTAAGGATACCTTCAGGATAAAGATTGTATTGAAAATCTGTATCTGCACTAATGGCATGAGTTTTGAATTAAAATATGTATGCTGATTTGGATTTATCTTTTTTATTTCTTTTTCTACTTTGGATAAGTAATTTGGGAATGCAAGCAAAAAATATTACATCATAGATAAGATTTAATCTTAAAATTGCCTTCACTAAGCACTATTATAAAATTCATGAAGAGAGCAGGGCTTGGGGAAAAAACACATTTAGAAAGAAAATATGTGTTCAACGTAACAAATAGCAAATCATGGTGATAGCTTTTATAGGTTCTGAAGTTTGATTCTTTACAGTGTGTTTTGAAGATGTAGTAGTGGCAATTTATGTCACACCTCAGAAGTTGTGTTGTTGGGTTTCTGTCTGGAATTTACTCTGTGGAATCAACTTAAAGCTGAATAGACACTAACTATAAAATCCTTCCACTGTATTTTTCCCAAAGAGCTATTTCTACATACATGTGAGTCAATGCACAATAATCCAACAAACACTAACCTTCTTGTTGCCTTTCTGAGCCATCCTCCTTGGTGAGCTCATCGTAAATCTGAATCTTTTCTTTTTTAGCATGAAAACCCTCCAACAACTCAAACACGGGAGAGGGATACAATAAGTATGGGACTAGAGTCAGTTGGTATTTTTCCTTATATGAGCAAAATATTATGCAATTGTCCCTATGTTGTATTGCTTCTCCCAAAAGAAGCAGCACATAATGTAGTATGTAATAAGTAGAAAGATTAAGATACATGAACCACTATCAATTTCCTTCTTTCAGCTCTTGAGTAACCTTGAAAGAAATACTTGAAAGAACTAATTCTGAAAGAAATAACCTTGAAAAATTACCTTGAAAGAAAGACTGGTCTTTTTTTTTTTTTTTTCAAGTCTAACCTGTGCTATTAAGCTCATTTACCTGTGAGCATGCTGACTTGAGAGAGCAACAACAATGCAAATACTAGAATTTGGAGCAGACTTCCTGACTAATCCAAGAGTAAATTTTCATTAGACTGACTGCCTTCCTTGGAGAAAGTGAAAAATACTCTCTCTTCTGCTTAGTTTGTCTTTTCCTCTGAATGTTGAGTTATCTGCAAAGATAAAAGGTGAGTATGTAATACCCAAGATGTGTTTAGTCACTGTTTGAAGAGCTGGATTGAAGGTTTATCTGCCTTGCCATGCTACTTCCTAATTCAGTGCTCTGAGGTTTCTTCCTTCTTTATTATTGCAACCGTCCTTTTGCAAAAAGACATAGAAGTGTTACTTCTAGAATTTGATGTCTATTTTGATAATTGTAGTTTGCATACTGATTTATAAGAAAGGTATTGCTTACAGAAAAGATGATCTGTGACTCATAGTTTTATTTTATTATTTGCTAGGGTTGTGATGATAGCAGTAATAATTATGTTTTGAATGTTTGGAAGTGACATTGCTGTGCAGTTGGAAGCTCAAGAAAAGAAATTATGGACATGATTTAGGCATCAACATTTTAAGTTTTATTTTTCCTTTTTAAAAACTCATTAGTAAATTACAATACAGAGATTATAATCTCTACTGAAGAATCAGAAATTCCTGACATGTTGACTCAGAAAAAAACTATCAAAAGGTCTGTTACTCAGCTCTGTCACAATCTGGAGTAAAAGTATCTAGAACAGGCTATTTCCAGTTCTAGGTCAAAGAACCATTCTGGGTCAAGGAACAGTGTTTCATCCATGTGGACCCTATCACTTGGTTTTAGGTAATTTATAGGAAGAAATGATCCTCTTCTCTTGTTCTGGTTTGCTTAAAGATTTAGGGAGAGATGCTCAGGCCCCCTAATGTTGTTTCATTTAACCAGTTTGGAAAAGCAAATAAAAAACTTTCCTTATATTTGAAAGCCAATATTTCCCTGGGTGTTGGCTGACATCCATTGCAAACATCTGGCATCTTTAACGATATAGGAAATTTCAATATGAAAAAAAAAGTAGAGCTATTACTCTCATCTCTAATTCTTCTCACACCCCACAACTAAATAGTCCCTTTAGTACTCTACCATCCCAGTCATAGACTATCCTTTTCAAATAAGTCATCATCTCAGCATCAGAGCCTCTAGGCTCTTCCATCAATCCCTGTTGCAGTTTCTTCACTCCTAAACTCTGCTTTCTACCAAAACAATCCAAGGAAAAAAATATCCAAATATCACAGATAACATTGTACTGTAATCTCTTGACCTTATTTTCAGGATTTGAAAAAAAAGAAAAACAAAATCTTTCAGCATCCTTCCAGTTAATCAATGCTGACTGATTAATGTTATCTTCCAGTTTAATCACCCAGGAAGAAAAACAACCTCACACTCTGCAGTGACCTATATACTACTAATTCTTTTAAGTTGTATATGTATATATGGCAAGACTCATTTTCTCCTATATTATAATCACCTTGACAAAAACAGATGGTAGCAGCATGCCTACAAGTTGTATGACACCTCTGACAGGAAAGGTTCACTTTAATGCTACAGGATTGTACCTGTGGTTCAGTGATGACAGTATGTCCCTTTAAGCCAACAAACTATTTAACAACTGACTGACTACAAGGTTTTTTTTTTCGACCTTTCTGTACATGAGCCTTCCTGTCACATTTTTGAATGTACATATAGTGATCTAGAGAAAAAAACTTTATAAGAATGGCATTTTCAAATTTGGATCCAGAAGGAAATAGACCTTGTGTGCTAGCTGTGGAAAACTGAGTAATTATTTACTGATGGGACCATTAATACACAGTTTGGGATCATATCAGACTATAAGTTTTAAAAGGATTTGTTGGGTTTATGGAAATTTTGGAAACATCTAATTCCCAAGGATAATTTTGGTTCACATAAAATCCCAGTGAAAAAAACACTTTGAGGGAAATCCATACGGAATCCATATGAAAATGCCTTTTAAACAGGATTCTTTTCTGTCTTAGTCATACAAAATTGTGCTGTGATTTTCTGTGGTTGCGTGTTTATTCTTGAAATCTTTATTCACTGGATAACTATCAAAAATCAGAGATTGGAAGGAGAAAATTTGTTGCCGAATATCAGTGTTTAGGAGAATCAAAAATTTGATTTTTTCAATTAAGAAACCAAATCAGTTATTTATAACTTTTTATGGAATTTTGCAGCACCTATTATTTTTTATTATAATTTATGATTTTTTTTAATCTATTCTAATGATGCAGATGTGAAATTTTAAAAAGAAAGCTACAAGTAGATATCAGCCACCAGGGATATTTTAGGTTATTAAACAAAATGCATATGTGTGCTTTTGTATGAATGTTTCTATAGACGTGCAAAAAAGAGAGAGCAGAAATAGATATCTACCATTCCATTATTGCATTCATCTGTCTGACTGTTTAAGCAATTCTCTGATGAGGTTGCTGTATGAAAATCCTACTTCTATTTTTTTTATGTTGCTGCAATTGCAGAGTTAAAGATCTAGCAGAAATCTACTAGCATTCAAAATTAACAGGTAATATTATTTACCCTTTAAAGCTCCTATATGTTCAATTACTATCTTATTTTAAAATCTGAGTGTGTTGGTTAATGACTGAGTCTTTGAACATTAGCACAAGACTGCTGCCCTAAACCACTACCATTAGCCTGCAATGCAGCAAATTGTTGACAGCTATAACAAAGCATCACATCTTGCTGTCTTGTGAGCCCAGGATGCTGAAATGCTCTCTGTTGCTGCATAGTCGAGCAAATGCTATTTCTATTTAATACTGCCACTGAAAACAATAAAAGCAGTTGGTCACCTACAATTGTTTTCCTCTATTTGCCTTCTTAAGCAATACCTATGAAATTTGCTTACCTGACAGATATTTGAAGATCTTTGTATTTAATTGGAGTCTGTGATCCACAAATGTGTGAAAAAGTAGGTGATTTCTTTGCTGTGTAAATGATCTTTTGTCACAGGGTAGCAAATACTGCTAGACGACATGTTGCTGCATCCTTACCTCATTTCCAGTCAGTGGCTGTATAAATGAGATGCAATAGTTGCTGTTTATCTACTGATTTTCATCTCTAAATTAACGCGATCTGCAGTGCAGCAGTCATTCTATGAATACAAGGCTGTAAATTTAACTGAATGGTTTTCCAACAGAAGGCTGGTTTGTTTGAGTCTTCCCTGTTTATAGGTACATAAATTGAATCTTAGTCTTATGTGGAAGCATCACTGCTTTAAAAGCTATAACCAGTGCAGATCAGAATACTGATTCACTCCCACACAGCCAGTTTTTATGTCAGACAGCTACATATGTGCAGTGGCCTGCAAAACTATCCAAATATCACAGTAATACCTTTAAAAATAGGACATTTCAGGAGAGGTAATTTTCCACAACATTCAATGACTGGAGTTGCTAAAAGCTAGAAACTAGGCTATAAAGATTATTGGTCTGAACTAATACAGCACCCACGTCTAATTTAGCTTATTTTTCTATTGGTCTGGGCTTCTTTTTTTATTGCCCCACTGTTGTAAATAGTGACCTCAGCTTTGTTATCATTAATAAATATTTTTGTTCATTTCAAGAAAGCAGAACTGGCTAATATTTTTGAAGTATTTATCAGTTAAGATTCACACTGTAGTTCTTTCTCGGGGAACATCAGAATTAATCAAGAGCAGAATGTGAAGATTTGATTTTGATGAAAAAAATGCTAATATGAAACACCTCAAGCCACAGTTTCAAGTACACTGTCAGCTAGCACTGCTGCCTCAAGCAGCAGTCCTGACCTCCTTCTCTACCTGACAGCTTATTCTCACCCTGCTTTGCTTCCTCCCTTGGGTTAGCAGAAATGTTTGTACTGCTGCTCATTGAACTAGATCAGGGAACCAATCAGAGGTAAAGCTGCTTTTTTTTCAGATTAATTTTAACTTAGATCAGATTCTCAATTTGGTTCACCACAGGATGTCATGAGGAGGAAAAGGTTGCTGGCTTGTGAGAAAGAAAAGGTAAAATATCAATTTTAAGTACTATCTTAAACTGTGGTTCCAGATTCATCAGGAATTTGCCTCATTCTTTTTCACATGCACAGAAATTTGAAACCTTCTGTTTGAGCTTAACTTCTTGATTTAACTATTGATTAGCTAAGGGTGGTTTGTTGTTTTTTTTTTCAGAACAACCAGTGAACCTCCCCAGCTACCGCCACAATCTGTTATTCACAGTAAAGGTATAGCATAGTACACAGGGAAAAGGTGTTCAGTCTTATGACATCAGCAACTACTAGAAAAAGTTCCTCTCAGACCCTTCGGGAACTCCATTTTAAAAACTTTTTTTTTTCCTCAGCTCTTTTTGCTGCTTTGCTAAAGAACCTATTGGCTCTGATGGAAGTTGCCTTCTGGCTCTATGCCTGAAAATACTCTTTGCATTAAAAATGAGAACTATGGCTTGGATTTGAACATGTCTTTACAGAAATTACTAACGTCTGACAGAAAAGCCTAGGAAGTATTTAAAACTCGGATATCAATATTCTTTGAGACTTTTAAGCAATACATAGTTTTTTCAAATAGTGTATTTGGTTTATGTGGTAAGCTTTTTGTAGTGGGGGGCTTTAGAGGCAGCCTCTGTGAAAAGAGAAGTGATTGTCCTCATTTTGGGCACAGTCAGTAGCTGGCTCCAAAATTGATCCATCACCGGCCAAAGCTGAGCCCCATCAGCTGTACCTCTGTGATTACATATTTAGGACAGGGTAAAAAGTCTGTGCAGCAGTTGTGAGAGGCAAATGTGAGAGAAACAACCTCACAGACACCAAGGTCAGTGAGGAAATGGGGGAGCAGGGAATCCCATTCAGCCTGCAGAGAAGACCATGGTAAAGCGTGTTGTCCCCCTGTAGCCCAGGAAGGACCACACTGCAACCAGTAGAGGACTTCAGCTGGAGCAGAGGGATATGCCTGAAGGAAGCTGAAGGACATTGAGAGATCATGCAGTAGGAGGCTTTTTGGGAGGAATAGTGGCCCATGGGGAACCCATGCTGGAGCAGTCTGTTACTGAAGGACTGTAGCCCATGGTGGATGCATGATAGAATAGGGAAAAAGTGTAAGGAGGAAGGAGTGGCAGGGATGAAGTGTTCTGAAATTACTGTAACCCCCATTCTCATCCCTTTTGTGCTCTTTGGGGTTGGGAGGAGGTAGAACAGACATGAATGAAGGAGTCAAATTGAACTTGGGAAGAAGTGGAGATGTAGGAGAGGAAGATGTTTTTAGTTATATTTTTGTTTCTCACTGTCCTATTCTACTTTTTATTGGCAATAGATTAAATTAATCTTTCTAAAGTTGACGTTTTTGCCCATGATGTCAATTGACCTCCATATCTTTACCTTGATCTATGAGCTTGTGCATCTTATTTTCTCCCTGTGCCCTGCTTAGGAAGGGGAGGAAGAGTGTAATTTGGTAGGCAACTGGCAACCAGCAGAAGTTAATCCACCACAGATAGTAACAGTAATAGGTGGAAGTGTATTTGCAGCAATGTGGTGAATTGGTCTTGAAATGTACATTACTGCTCATTCTGCAAAAAATTATCTGGTTTAGAGCTGAAGGTGTAATAGTCTTCTGCTTCTGTTAAGGCACCATTCGTACCTAACTATGATTAAGCTATCAGACTGGATTTTAAAACTCCTGGTTTTTTTCCAAGGCATTTGTAAATGATCTTGAGTGAAAAAGTAGGATAACTTCCATATGCCATCTTTTCTTGAAGAGGGTATGTTCTCTGGGTAAAAAAATTCATAAACAGAATGCCTATGTAAAGGTTCAGCTAAGCTTTCCAATTCTTGAAACCAATTTGAAAAAACTCGACAAACAACAAACAAACACAGAACCAAAATCCCAAAACAACAAAACTCCACAGGAATTTGATTTAAAATTCAGTTCAACGTATTGAATTTAAGTGTGTCTCAAATACCTTTCCTTTGAAACTCAGAGATGCGAATAGTTCATATTTAAAATGTTCTCGGTGATCTATCCCTTTCATTATAAACTTTAATGGGATCTTACAAATAGACTTTTGTTTTCAATAGTTCTTATTTGTCCCAGATTTAAAAAAAAAAAAAACATTTCTACTTTGTAATATCAGACAGATATTCTGAAGATGCTGCTGTCCACTAGAATAGAAAGGAAAATCTGACTTATTTTGTATAAACAGTGAGAAAAGCTGGACACATGAATATTTCAATGCCTGAATTGACTTCTCATTCCCACATCAGTTTTGGGGATTCCCCTCCTTATACCCTAAAGCTGTTGTCTAATAAGTCAAATGTGAGGTAAGTATAAGTTACGTAACTATAAGAAAACTCTTTCTTATCAGAATTAATATGAGAAAGACCATGGGACTTATATTGAGTCTAATATTAACTTTAAAAATGTGAGAGATGAGAAAGATTGTGCAAATCTGATGGAAGTTTGGCAACTGGCAGTTAAGTGATCATAGTCTCTTTGTTATGAGGAACTACTGTCTAATACTTCTCAAAAGAGTTGCTAGATGATGACTACAGTCTGATGACACAAATAAGGTGCCTTTTTGAAAACTCAAGTGAGATTAAAATTCAGATTAGTTAAGAACTGTGATTGTAGATGCTGCTGTTCAGTGTTTCTCTGTGCATTTTTACTTTTCAATCTTTAAAATGATTAATCCGAAGAGGTGTGCTGACGCAGTATGAATCTGTCTTTTCAATAAGTGGAATGTATCACTGTTTCTCTTTGAGCTTCCATTCCTCTTTAGTAGTGTTCAAGTTTGTCCAGGTCCATTTATAGGAATATTTTTTGTGGTAAGACTGTGAGAATTCTTCGTAGTTTCCTCAGTTTAAAGTGTTTTCCTCATATATATTGATATTAATGTGGTGGATTTTATGAGATTATTTCAGGATATAAAGTTTGTGTAGGCCTTCAGATATTCATTTGTATTAACATAGCTGACTGGAAAAATAGTGGTTTCTGAACTCTGGAACTTATGCATCAATGACATCCCTGAGTCAATATAGATGAGACATTATTAGGAGGTTCTCACCACTTGAGAGGTTGTTATGAGTTATATAGTTACTTCAGTGGAAAAGTAGTATCTCGGATGGACAAAACTAATCAAATTGCTTCTTTTTTCAATTGTTTCAATGTCTAGTGACTTTGCAGAAATCAAGATGTGGACTAACAGAAGATAACCTCCCCATTACACAGGCTCTTGAGGTCATGCTTGTTCACAACAAATATTATTAAGCAGGCATAAAAGTAGAAGATCATTTTGGAAGCATGAAATGTTTTGTAAATATTCACTATTAGGAGAATAAACTCATGAGACACTTTCAATCTATTTTCTATTAGTTAGGATAGGAACATGACTGTAATGTTTCTCTTGTCAGGTTAATCTTTGTAAGTATAATATTTCAGCCAGTACTTAAAGCAGCAGTTAAGGATGATCAAATATAATAGGGAGGTGAAAATTTTGGGTTTTTTTTTTATTTCTAATAAAAGAATAAATCTGTCTAGCCCCTCTGCCAGCCTGATTTATCCTATTTTCATTTTCTTTCAAAAAAAAAAGAAAAGAATACTTCAAAATTCTTTAAAAGCCCTGAAGGCAAATATTCAGGCTTATTCTTTCAGAATTTAGCATTTATATCATTTCTCATGTAGCAGAAAATAAGACAACAAGCAATCACCCCAATATCAGTTATTTTCTGCATATTGTGAGTGCCTTTCTTGGGGTAATATTGACCTTTAAGCTGACATATAAAATGATTCTATAAATCCTACTCACAGGTGGCTGCTATTATAAGACTAAAAAGAAACCAAATGTCTAATATAGATTTTAAGCCTCCTAACTGTCTAATTTCCTTGTCCAAAGGAGCAGTAATATAAATGGTGTGTGCTTTAGTTTTGTACTCTATATATACATATATATATATATGAATGCTGCAATTAGAGGAAAGGATCTCTTTGGTTTTGAATACAACCTGGTACGTTACTGTTTCCGTGCTGTTCACTGATATATTAAATACTCTTCCAGGGGACAAAATCAGACTTGTGAATTTTCTGCTTTACTGGATTGATCCAACAGAATACTTGGAAGCCACTGAAGAATTACTTGAGAAATTGTTGATGAACAGATATGAAAAAGAGGACAAAATGACATAGATGTTTATAACAGAAATTTTGCCTGTTTCTATTCAAAATTCCAAAGGGCAAACCCAGCAGAAACTAGAAAAGGATCTAAAACAATACAGGTGAGATAAGTGCATAATGAGTCTTTCAAAACCCACGAGCGGGTGAATAAATAGGGGGCTAATTGGTTTTGAAATGAGAAGCTCAGATGGCATGACTACAAATTACAAGGTTTATAAAAAGAAGTGTAGCTCTAAGTGGGCTGAAGATAAGTATGGTAATAGCATAGGGAAAGGAATTTTGAGAGTAAACGGTAAGATTTACCTTCTCTTGTTCTATTGTAAGGGTACAAACCAACTATTTTCAGGTGCAATAATATGGCCAGTAATAGCTAAAGTTGCTCTCTTCTGATATTGTACAACAAAATGAAGGAAATAGATATTTTTCTTCTTTGCCTTTAAATAGGTGCAATTTTTACAGTTAAAAAGTAAAGGAAAAATGTCACTGTTGATGTTACTAAACTTATTGTGTTCATTCTTAGCTTTGTGAACTTTCTGATCTTTTGGATATAACTTATGAAAATACAAATTAAGAGTCCAGGCCTGGAACTATTGATGTTTGCAGACTGAAACAGGAACAGCTGAAGTGTTACTGAAACCTTGCTTTCCAAGTGCCTACCAGACAGGTTCTGGTAGTGTAGAGAGAATTTTATATAGTACCTATTTTTGGTGTATCTACAAGTAGAATTAGGAAAATACCTTATTTTTAGTAAAAAAATTTTTGTAATTAATGAAGATAGTAGAAAGTAAGAGTTACTGCAAAGACTTCTTTGCCCGTGAACCTCCTTTTCTTCTTGCTTTGACTGGCCAGCTGAATATCCTGGAGTATTGCAGAGACTAAAGGATCTAGAATACAAATCTGCCTTGCAAAGATTCTGTGTCTAGGAGGATATTCTTTACACTTACTTTACTTAGGTTTTCTTTTGTCTAGCCACCTAAAGTTTTCTATAGTTGGTAAGTTCAGCTCTAATAAACCAATGTTTTTATTTGATTTTATATTTTTAAAAGACTGTCTTTCACCGTAAAGAAAAGTTCTTAGACTTCAAAGATCTACCAGTTTTCTCCAAAAGACTGTAGCATATGACAAAATGAAAATGTGTTATTTTTAAAAAGTATCCTTCATACTAGTATGTCTACAAGTGAGTACAGTTGCAAGATATGAAAGGCAATCCTACCACTTGCTTAGCCTTGTTTCCTCAGTTGAATTCTGTATCCATTTTTCAATCCTGTATACCAAGCAAGATTTGAACCGCTGAGATGTTTAAAAAGGGAAACAGCAGTGATTAAAGTCCTGGAAGTTTCTTTAAGAACTCTCTGGAGAAGAGTTTTGTCAAGAATGTCAGAAAGATAGTGTAGATACTGGAGAAAAGAGAGGTATTAGGCAAAGTCTGTCATGAGAAAGCCATCATAAAATAACTTACATCATGACAAACCACAGCTGATGTTATAAAAGATAGGAGTATGCATACCTCATGAAAACCAGAAATATTCAGCCCTTCTTACTGCATAGAAAGCCTTTCCCCCTTTCCTGTTTGGTGCAATTACATTAATATAAATTAAGTTTCTCCTGACTGAGAGGTTAATAAAGTCTTCATAACCTTGTCTGGATCCTGAACATTTACAAAGATATGGCTTATGATGGTCATACTTACAAACTGACTGCTGAATTATGACATATAATAATAATAGATGATAATAATAAAAAAAAATCAAATATTATGTCTGTCCCACTAAAATTATAAAGTTCTCAAATTCAACTTGCATCCTATGTACTTAACTGATGACAGCTGATAATGAGTTTTACCTGTTTGAATATAGCACTGAGATGAAAATAACTACCGTTTGATTTTCTTTTTCGGCCAAAGACATTATTCAATCTCTCAAACAAACCCTTTCATGTCTAAACAAGTATCCTGAATTCAACAAGAGCAAATCTAGGTCTGAATTACTAGAAGACATTGATCGTCTGTGTCTAATTATATACATCCACATATACAGAAGCACAGGAGAGCAGTAACATATATGTTACAGTAATATATCTGTGTAAATAAATACTACTGTTTCCAAAAGACTAGTGTGTAAAATAAGACTATATACAATAGGATTATATACAGAAGGAGGAAGATAGGAATGTGGTAGCTCTATAAAAATACACAAGACTCATGAGGCAGTAGATATTTAAAAATATTGGGGAGCCAGGAATGGCAAACTAGAGGAAAGTTAGGGAAATAAATTACGGTGGAAATGTGAAAGGGGTCATGAAGGTGAAATGGAGGTCACATGGAGGTGAAAAATGAAGATAGAAAATTTGTGATCACAAAATGAAAAATATGTAATGGAAACATCATAAGCCTATTCAGCACCATTCCCAGTATCTACAAATCCAGTCTCAATATGCCTTTCTGCTACAAATAAAGTGTGATATTCTTCTGGGTTTTTTGTCTGATTTTGTCTGTATTTTGACTCTATATGACGTAAAAATTTTTTTATCAAAAGTGTTTTGGATGAGGACAGTGTATTTTACTGTTCTCTGTTTAGTTTGTTTTTAAATGGAGCATGAGACCAATAAGGGATTAGCACTGCAGATGCTTAGAACCGGGGACATGGATTTGATCACAGCCTGTCGCCAACTTACAGCACAATTAAACTGATTTAGTGTTCTCACTTTTTGCATTAGTGTATACTGGTTATGCTCACAAAACCTCTCCAACTATTTTTACAGAAAAGACTGACACTCGTTTTCATTGAGGAAGTTTAAAGACCAAACAAATCATCACATTGCAGCTGTTGTGTTTTGCATAAAACTTCCATTGTGTTTCTCTGCATTTTATCTTATTCAATCTGATTTAATATTTACATGTAATTAATATGTTTGTTATAATAACATTTTTAGACCAAGTAAACAAAATTTGTTCCTCTGCTAAATCATCTAAATTCTGACATTGAATTGAATATTGTTTCTTAGAAATAAAATGTAGTTGTTGTTTCTCTAGCTATCCTACAGTGTGAACTGCATCCTAAAAAATGACCGTATTATTTTAACTTCCACTCGTTTTTGACTATGTATAAATTGAATCACCAGGCTGATTTAAACAAAACAGAAATTTAGAAAATTAATATGAAAAATATTTGAATGGTTACTTTTTTTTGATTACCTAATTTTGGGTGTGGAAAAGTTAAATTTAAGTTTTGCTTTTCTACAAATTTCTCTCTGATACATGGTTAATAACAGAAAGTGTTATACTGATATGAATAAGAAACATTTCTTCTTCCTAAATAGGATGATTTGCTTTCATTTTTCCATATCTCTTCCAATCTCCTTTCTTTAGCTATATTTTTCTCCTTCTTGATATTATTCCTCACCTGCTGTATTCCACCTGCTGTTTAGCTATTTCCACTGCAGCAATGTGGTCCAACAGGCATCTTCCATTCAGCTGACAGCCAGGCAAATTTTCTGATGGTTGTGTTTGCAGACATTTGCATGAAATTGGAGTGGAACTTCTGTGGGATCATGTCAACAACTCTTTTATTTATAATTTCTGTAAATAGCTTTCCATTCTCACAATTATTCAGAAGATTTTTTTTTTCATACATATGAGCCTATTTGCATATCTGTTGTTAAAACACCAATGGAAGAATGACTATTATTTGTTTAACCTCAATTAAAAAAATGTTACAATATACCCAAAAGCAAGATAAGTAATTTTTAGGATTAAAGCTTTTGCTGTGCAAAATTGAAGAAGAGAATTAAAATTAGTGTGAGTGATATTCCCACCAAATAAAGAGAGAGGAGCAACTTGAGGTGCTGAAATTCATACAATAGCTAAAAATTTTGAATGCTGACATAGACTAATGTTTATCTTAGAACCGCTTTGTTATATAATAGAGATGAATTATATATCTTAGAGTCACTGAGTCCATCACTCACCATCACAGGAAAGCATGAAGTGAAATCCTGCGTACCTTTGTACACTGCGCTGTTTTATATCCTGCTTTATGCTACTGTATATATCCATGTCACAGATCAATTCCCAACATGCAATAATAAAGTCACTACCAACACAGAAAGATACAATGTACCTCAGGGCAGTACTATGAAAAGAATAATGATATCACCAAAGACTTATATCCTTGTAATACTAAACTGGAAATGGGTCACAGGGTTGTTTTGTCATTTCAAGGCCGATTATTTCTCAAATAATTCCAGATGTTGGACAACACTTCATTCCAGGAAAGATCTCAGTATAAGCAATATCTGTATTCCATATTCCAGATTTTTTAGTCATCATATGAGGAAAACATAAACAAATTTTTCAATTTCTTACTCTGATGGTTCTGTCGTTTTGTTGTGTAATCCTTTCTATAGTCTCAAATTCCACCGACAAATGATTTAGAACCTTTAGATGGTAATAAAAGGCAAACCAGAAAACTTGTTAATCTTCCAGATGACAGTATTTCCTTAATCCCCTGAGAGCAGACCACATGAAATTATTCAAATGGGACAAAATAATCCCAAGCAACAAGTCATCCTGAGGCCTGACTGTCCTGTAGTTCTATGGGAAGGACCCAGAGGTCCTGGTGAACATCCAGCTGAACATCAGTCAGTAGTGCAACCTTTTAACAAAATTACTTACCCTGTGAGTAAGTTGGCACTGAAATGGGTTCCCCATAGAAGTGGTGGATTCCCCTTCGCTGGAAATATTCAAGATTTGACCAGAGAAAATTGTCAGAGGCCTTGCTTTCAAAACCATATTAGACCAGATAATCTAGATTTTTCAGTGACTCTGTAATTCAAAAAATAGTAAGGGAACACAACTTATGCTTCTAAAAGTATTAAATTAAAAATCTGTAAGGGTAGTCTCTTTCTTGTAGTTTTTCTTTTCTGGTACTTTTTCCATTTGCACTTAACTTCTGTAGGAGTCAGTCATCCATTTAAAGGATCAGGAATATCCCTTAGTATATTTACTGGTCATCAAATTCATTATGTCATGCACAAATAGGTTTATGATTTCTTCATAAGATATTGTATCCTCTTATTAGTGAGATACTTTCAGTTAATTTACCATGAGCAATTTTTTACTGAAGGAAGAGAAAAGATAGGTGAGATATTCACAAGGAAGTAAGTTTTTTTAATACAGGTATGCACAAAACTAGTGTATGATTCCCTACATTTTTTTGAGGGGATGAAAAAAGAAGCCAGCTCCTTTCTACTTTTACATCCAAGTATCTTATGGGACATGTGTAAAAGATAGAAGAAAACACAGAAACATCCTGAGAGCTCTTTGTTACATGATTGCTTAGGATAAAGGCAGGGCTCAAGGTGAATCTGTTATTGCCAGTCCTAAGAAGCTCAACTGGTTTATTAAAGAGAAAAACTCTTTATCAAAGAGGAAGATCTTTAATAATGCTCTTTAACAGCAACAAATTAAACATGCAAATACAGAAACAAGCTCATACTATTTCACCTACTGTACATTTTGAAATTGTCTTCATGGATCACTAGGCTATTTAATGGCCTTTCACCCTTGAGGCCACACTTCAAATTAAAACTGTGTAAACTTTGAGAAGTAACAGATATCAAATTATGCTTTGAATTGGTATTAAAATTGTATAACCTTAGAGATCTCCCTCTATGAGCTCAACAAACTTGCAAAATGTTTGGACAAGACAACAAAGATTCCAAACACGAAAACTATTTTTCCTTATCAGAACAGGTTGTTCCCTATAGTGAATAAAGGATTGTCCCTGTCAAAATGTGAGAAATGGTGCAAAAAATACTGTGAAAACAGGGTGGAAGGTGAGTAAAGGAGCTCTTTAGTTAGTTTTGTGAGTTAAGTCTATCTGAGAAGTCTTATTTTGCTACACCATTGAAAGGAGACGTGAAGTGAGTTTCTGCTGCCATTTATTAGGATTCTTTTATGTGCACAAGAAGAGATGGGGAAGCAAAACTCTGCTTACAGTTTATCTCAAAGTATTTATCAAATGCACAACATTTTTTTGAGATATTTTGCTCCTCTGACAGTGGATCATCTCTCTTTAATGGCAAGTGTTGCCTTGACAATGACCTATCTGAAAACCTTATTTCTTTATCTAAAGTGGGAGCTTTAGAGTAAAAGAAATAAATGTACAAACATACATGTCACTCTGTGTTCTACAGTGTAAGTGTGTTCAGTTTTCTTGTCCAATTGTGCTTGCTGACTGTGTCTCTCTTCAGCCTTTCTTGTGGATGACTGAGAGCAGTCCTATGCTAGAATATCTTTTGCTTCCAGGAAGAAAATGGCAGGGGCTCCCTCATGATGTTTTTATGATACAAGGATTTACCATGAGATGCAATGCATCTTCTCTATGTCACATCAAATTACTAAAGTGGAGTTCATAAATTTTCTCTTTCAGATAAATATTGCTCTGGGCAGCAATCCAACTCCTTATTGGAGAGTTTCACTAAACAAAGGTCCTTCTTTGGGTCTTCCACACCATTTAGATATTACTCTTTTAGTTTTTCTATTCAAGGACAGGTCGGATGACAAGTGGCTGTGAGTATGGCCTGAAGGGAACACCAAGTGGTTTAATCCCAGGCAGTAATCCCAGCTGGTGTCAGCACAAGGAAAATGGAGGGATTGCCCTATACACAATCTGTCATGAACAGATTCTACTCCAGCATTATCACTGTGGTCACTATAAATAATACAAAAGCTGCTGATGGTGGTCAGTAATAATGCCTTGTGACTGATATGTGCCAGATAGTTAAATGATAGTGTTCTGATAGTTTTATCTGATGGCTTTCCCTGGGCTAAATACCTTCCCTATTAACAAAATAAAAGTGAAAATAGCATAAAACTTGCTCACTTATTACTCTTTGCTGTAGTACCAAAAACATTAAAAAGAGAATAGTAATATATGGTAATGACAGAAATATGCAGAAAAAAAAAGATGTGAGAAGGTTGGAGAAGGAAAAATTACAGAAACTAGAAAAAACCCACAGGGCTAGAACATTTTTTTACATTAGAATGAGCATGGACTTTCCTGATCAATTTTAAAACTATTTACCATCAGCTATTTTTGAACAATATACCCATGTGTCTTTGTGATGGTTGATAGTTCTTTCTTTATAGTACAACCATGTTACTTAGGCTTTCTGGGGCTATAAAAACAAACAAAACCCAACAATGAATATAAATGACAAGTGTACCATTAGCAATTATTTCCAAGTTAGAGGCCAGTGCTTTCACAACTGCATTCAAAACTAGGTTTTCACACAGGTTGCCAGTGTGTACCTGGGTATTTTTCAAAATTAAAATTAAGCACTTGTATTCCTCTCATAGCACAGACAAAAAAACACCCCAACCTACCAAACCCACAACTAACAATAATATAAGTGACTCAAAGGCTTCAAAACAGATAAACAAACAAGATTAACATATAGCTGGTACAATCTGAACCTAAGGATCTCTCCCACCTCTCCAAAAAGGACAAAAATTAGGAGTGTGCACCAGAGAGACTATATTTTTGCTGTAGGTTGTGAGTGATCCAATCTCTTAATCCAGGTGCTCTTAATAGGTGCATGTTGTGCTAATCACCGATGTAAATTATTTCCTGGTTATATCAATTTTGTGACTGCTTTTATTCTAAGCTTTGACTTTCAGTATGATAAGAAAACAACAAACTTGAAGGACAATTCTAGTTTAAAGGGCTCAGAGCATGAAAGTCTCAAACACAACAGAAATGTTCTGGTCAAATACATGGAAATTCTGTGACATCTCCAGATTGTTCTGTGGATATAAAGCAGAGATGACATTCTTCTACACTATTTTTGTCTTTCAGTGTGAAAGTACAACCTAAATACTTTAAAATTTAGAAGAATAATTCAAGTAGTACTTTCACCAAATGTGATTTTCTAGCCCCATTTTCCTCAGAGAAACACTAGGCTTGAATATTAACACCACCAAAGTAATGGCAAAGATGGTTGGTGATGGGAAATCTTATTAGTAAACAAAAACTGCATCTGAAAAATATTGTCATTAAAAGCTCTGTAGTAGTTAATTGAGTCTGATATGAAATTTAGTGCTGGAAAGTTAATGACTAATACAGCTAATCCACAGAGCTTGGTTACTGCAGGCTCTATAATGATCTTTGCTTCACAGCAACAATGAAATTAACCTCTCTTTTGTCCTGCAGGTGTTGTGTTCTGATAATGCACATCCTTTACAAGTATGAGCAAATTATTTGCTTTGCATACAAACTGAGCATAAGCTGAATCTATATGGGAAAAGAAAGAGCACTTCTTATATTTTTGAACTAAAGAATACACACGGAACGTAAGTCAAAATTCAATAAGCTGGCATCGTGGGCGCCTTAAAAACCATTAGTGAAGGTAGGAATTTAGAAGATTATTGTTTTTCTAGATTTCTACTTCTATGATCCCACTGTCTTAAAACCTTTCTGGACATAAACTCACCAGTTAGCAAAGCTCCTCTGTTGTTTCAACTCATGATTCCCAAAGGACAGGGAATTTAAAGCAGACTGGTCCAGAAAGCAGGTTGGGGAATGGGTTTAAAAGGATCATTTTTAGCTTTTGATTAGCGAGGTATCTACTGGATTAAAGGAGGCAGAGTGCATTTATAATTTGGAGTGGAGAAAAAGAGGAGCCTCAGAACTCTTGGTATGGCATCAGAAAAACACAGTGAGAATGTTAGGAATGAAACAATAGGAAATAATCCAATAAGGCTGGAATACGTAGTATAAGAATTCACTGTACTCAAATAAAAGTTATTTTCTCTTTTTATTCATTTTAGTGACTAAATTGGTTATGCATGTCTTATTGGTTGTATGATCAAGAGATATATTTGCAGTAGAAATTGTGAGAGTTGATTATGACTTCACTGTGAGTATGAAACATTAAGAAAAATTTGAGGATGCTTCCTCTTTTTTTCAGTTTCCCAGAATGCTAAAGTAATGAAACAGGGGAGATGACAGACTAACAGAAGATTAATTGGTAGGTTTTAATAGATTGTTGTAATACTGTTCTTAATGTGGGCTATTCCTACTAGCTTCTTCCTCCTACTATGAAGAGCAGACATGAGAACAAGGTGGGAAGTGCTTACTATTATCTCCAGGACAATGATGACTGCAGCTGACTTAACTCCTACCACCAGCAGTGAGACTGTGTAGAGTAATTCAGTTTGCACGTTTGGTAACTACATCAGCAAGTTGAAAGCAACCTAATAACAGTAAATTTTAGAAAGCAACATGCTTGACTTATTGCAAGCTCAGCCTAAGCCCCCAGTTTCTACACAAGCCATGAAAGGGATGGATAAACTTGGATGTAAACAAGTATTGAATTTGCTTTTGGATGGGAGGTAATTATCCACAAATGACATTTTCAAAGACTAGCTTAGAGTCAGAAAATGAGTGGAAAACCATTCCTTTGTATAAGCCACCGGTTTCATAGGACAAAACTCTATAATTCTCTGTGTCAACATCAGTGATATATAACTGAAGAGGAAATGAGATGCTGGGCTAAGAAGCATGCAGTATTGGGACTCTCAGTCAACTTTTCTTTATTCTGAACACTACTTTTCTGCTTTTTTTTTGTTTTTTTTTTGGCTTGGTTTTTTTTTTTTTTGTTGTTTTTTTTTNCCAAAAGACATGGTAATTTTTCCCCCTTTTTTTTTTTGGTGTTTTGTGTTTTTGTTTTTTTTATTTGTTTGTTTGTTTTGTTTTGTTTTGTTTTGGGTTTGGTTTTGTATTTTTCCCTGAATACTTTTAATATGAAAAACTTACAGGAAAGAATTGAACAGTTGTGGTATATGTGTTTGCTTCTAGTTTAATTTCCTGATATAAAAATTATATGAAAAAACTATTTGATGATAGACCCTGTGAGAATTCTATTTTCCTTAGAAAAGTCTGAAAATTTGTAGATGAAGAAACAAAATAGACATAGAAAGTCAGAAAAATCCTCAAAAAAAAAATTGAAAATAATTTATTTTACAATTCTAACATATTTCTTATTGGAGAACTTAAAATTTTTTATTTGAATGAATGTCTCCTAGATCTCACACATGTCAGAAACTGGAGTCTTGAGGCCTATGGTTCAGTGCATTGTAGTTAAACATCTCACAGTTCCATCTATTTGACAGAAACAGGGGTTCATGAAAACTGAAACCAAAAAAAATTTAGTAAAACTCACAGCGACTTTGGGAGTGTCTCAAAATTTTCAGTGATTGTATGACAGGCTTGGTTGATAAAAGAGAAAATAAAATTTATCTGTATGTATCTACGTGTACTAAGGAGTAAGAAGGGGAAAGTTCATAAGGCCAGTGTACATATTTTAACAATTCATAGATATGTTTTAATATCTGAACTATTTCAGTACCTAATAACAAAGTTTTGTGGGAAGTTCTATTTCAAACATCATATACATCATATACATCAGCAATCAGTTGCCTCTTGTTATTTTCACTATAGAGTCACAGAATCCAACATTAAGGTTGGAAGGGACCTCCAGAGGTCATCTTGCCCAATCCCACTGCTCAAAGTAAGATCAGCTAAAGTAGATTGCTCAGGAACATGTCCAGCTGGGTACTGACTGTCTCCAGGGACTGAGACTCTACAGTATCCCGAGGCAACATGTTCCTGTGTTCAACCACCTTACGGCTTTGAGCAACCTGATCCAGTCAGAGATGTCCCTGTCCAGGGCAGGGAGTTTGACTAGATCTTTCAAAGATCCCCTCCAACTCAAATCTTCTACAGCAATTACACCTTCCCCTGTGTTTAAATGAAATTTTTTGTGGTTTAATTTGCTGTTGGACTTCTTAGTTGTAAGGGTGCATTGCTGGCCTCATTGCAGATTAATTTGTGAGAATCAAAGGCACAGACTTAGTTTTGTAGACTATAAATCTGGGGCCTGATCAGGTAGTCAGGTCTCATTCTTGATTTTGAAGTATAACACCACAGTACTGATATTTAAAATGCATACTTTATTTATTATTCAAATTTCTAAATTCCACAACCAACCTTTGGACACCTAATTATTGTATTTTCTAGCTGAAACAACTTCTTTTCACCCATCTGGAACCTTACCAGGTGAGTTTTATCAGTTGTGGGGCATTTATATGTTTGGTTTTTCCTTCAAATTTGTTATTGTACGGGTTGAATCGGGAAATACAGAAGACACAGTAGTCCAGCGCCGTACACAGATACTAGATAACCTCCCTTGCCCCATTCAATCTATCCTTATTCATGCTCCAAACATGCAAAGACAACTCTATCTCATCATCATTAATTTCTTATCTCTCTACTGAATATTCCATCAGTGTTTATGCTACTTTATCTGTGAAAATAGTCAGAGTGAAAAATATGTATTTATTTGGGCTATTGTTTTTACCTTATTAAACCAGATACACAATGACAGTTTCTTACCAGTCTTTTGGGATCTTCAGTGTTATTAAAGTTGAATATAAATGGACTTCATTAGCTGAGCCTTTTCCAATTATTGTTTGTAAATTATCCATACAGTGTGTTTTGAAAGGTGTAGCTTTATTAGTTCTTGTTTAAATTCTGCTTAATATCTGCTCAGATGGAAAGTATTTTTCCTTCAATCACCACTTACTTATTTCTCAAACTTAAAATAGCATTTACTTAAACACTTCAGTCTTCTATGTTAGCAGTTTTATCATTTAAATCAAATAGGAATACCTAAGAGGGGACCAAAGATTCACTGGTCCCTGAATGTTCTGTGTTGATTTCAGGGCATTTCAAAGAGATAACAAGGGACAGAAAGTACTTGTCAGAGTGTCATGATTTAAGCCCAACTGGCATCTAAGCACCAAGCAGCTGCTTGCTTAAAATTATGTTAAATTATGAAGTTAAATCTACTTTCTCCATGTAACAGAAAATTTAGTTTTCAAAGATACAGTCATGGAAAGGAAAATCAAGAGAAGTGAATAGCTTAGATACAGTGGAATCATGTCTGGAAAGATCCATGTGTCGGCAAGGAAGCTGTGACATTGCCAATATTCCCTAGGGTTTGGGACATCAGTGAGTTAGCTGAGACTACTGAGTGATGCTTTAGTTTTTGTAGAACTAAAACTGTTTTGCAGAAGGAGAAAAATTCATTTGTCTGAGGAAACTGAAATTTTTGGTTGAACTCATAGGTTATCTTTAAGGAGGCTGTGGGATATCAGGTGTATCTCTTCACTTCAGGTGGTGTCTTGCAGTGTTCTTTGTACTAGTTCTATGAAGGGCAACATCAGCTACCTTCCTGACATTTCCCTGACTGCAAGAGGATGCAGTTATAAATATGTGGATATTCAAATGGATGCCTTATTTAGAACGTGCAATTGTGTGAGCTGAAGTCGTCTGCAACAAGCTGTACTTATTGCCTTCCTCAGTGATTCATATTAGGGACATTTTTATAAAGGAATGCAAGGGACAGTTCTAGGCACACTCTACAGCGGACAACTATACAACATTAGTAAAAAGTAGGATGGCGGGGATTTTTCAGATTCACAATGAATCTGAATCACAAAATTAGAAAAAAAGGATTTATGGAGTTGCAAGTTACACAACTGGAGCCCTGCAATGACACACTTGGTTCATTAACGCAAGATAAAAATGTGCTAAATTACCATGGGACAGTCTGTCAGTTAAACCTGTTTTATTTACTCAAGTTCTGGATTCTTCTCTCAGGTAAGAGAATATAAACCCTGTTAACCTGTAAACAGATAATCTCAGCACAAGAGATTTTGTGGGGCGGTGTGATAATAAGGGGGGGTTAAATTAATTTTTCTTTTAACTGTAATAATCTGCTCTATAATAACTAAATAATTTATTTTAAGTAGGTCCAGAAAGTATGAAAGTTTGTTTTGGGGTTTAAAGTCTCTTGAAATCAGATAAATATGACAAACTTGCATCTTTCATTCACTTACAATCTCACAAATCTACAAAAGGGTGCATAAACAAAGTCATCATTATGAGCCATCTTAACTTTAAAAACTATTTATGAAAATATAGATTTATTGAATTTGTGTGAAGTTATCTGTGCAACACTTCTCTGTAGAAGAAATTTAACTGAAGTTTCTCAATAAGACTCCTGAGATTTTGTTTCAAGGAATGATTTCCTAATGCTTTATGTGCAAAGACTAAAGTAGAATGTAATTTTTTTAACCTGGCGACTGAAAGATAAAGTTTGAAATTGTCTTATTTGAAAAGTCTAAGGGGAGAACAATAGATTCAAGAGAGTCTCTCATTTATCCCAACATAATGGCCTTAACTTTTATACTCCAGACATTAACACTGGCAGAAAATGAAGATATAAAACACTGAATGCAAAACAAACAAACAAACAAACAAACAAACCCAAACAAAAGAACACCTACACTGGAGAATACTGTGGAAAGTTGATAATATATTGTTGACTTCTTCTCTGAGCTAAAGTAAAGGAGTGCCTGTTGCACTAAAAATTTTCAGGTTTACATGTGAACTAAATGCAAGAGTTTTGGCAATTAAGGATCTCATAAGAGAATGATATTCTGGCCAGTTGCTAACTTTATTTTTTTTTTACTTTTTATGTCAATGATTTCACTATTATCTAGAGATCTCTGAATGTAATTTATCACTTGGAAATGTGCTGGAGCTTTTAAAATAAGAAATTACTCCACTATTTGCAATTACAATTACATCCAAAATATAACCACAGTATATATAGTCGTTTGGAATAACTAATCTCTACAACAACTAAATTCACCACAGGATCCTTGGATGACTGGTCATCAGAATCAACATCATTTCACTGATGATAATCCATATATTAGAATATATGGATAGAAGAAAGACAATTGTCATTTTCAGAAAAATGGATTTTTCTTTCATTCTTCCTTCTGCAAGATTTATATTTGACTGTTTCCAAGACCAGTGTCCTGCAACAGATGCTGCCAGCAATACTGAATACTTTCAATTAGTAGTTCTCTACTTCTCTCGTAGCTAAGCAACTGACCTGTGGTGAAGAATACATAATGATTTTGTGCATATCCACCTTAGAGTACCAGACAGAGCATAGGCTTCAAAGCATGGCTTTGTTCACCCATATTGATGACTTTGGCTTATCCTTCTGTAAATTACGAAGTGTGTTTACTGTGTGCTTAATGTATATAAGTCAAACACAGAAATAAGAGGCTGTATATATATGTGGCTTTATCTTCCCCCTTCACTGAGATTACTATGTTGTTAGCAAGCAAACATACAAAACTCTATAAAATCAAGGTAAATAAAGATTTAATATCATCAATATACAAAAAAATCATTATTAACTACATAATAGAATATTTTGGCTTTCCTTTTTTTTAATGATTGTGAGTAATATGATCTCATTAATAAGACAGTCTTTATGTAATGGGAATCTGAGAAAAAACAGCAGCTGGAACAGGCTTAATCCACATAAAAGAGAGAAGTTCCTAGTTGTCAGGGGTATGGTAACATGGAAAAATAGCTGAAAGAATAACCTTATCCATTATGAAGCCTTACAGTACATTGAGTCTGTACCTCATAGCTGGTCAGTACTTCCTAGAATCCCAGATTCTAGCAAATGCCTGAGAAGATATCTCCCTTCAGCTTTGTTTGATCAGAGGACTAGGCTGTTTCTGGTCCAGTGAAACTTTCACAGTTGTAGTCCCTTTATGTGTCACCTATGGGAGACTGCAAAATGAGAAGAGGATCAGGATGGTCTTATATATAAAGTAAAATAACAGAAATTCCTTAAGTACACTTGTCAAAAAACTCACAAAAAATCCAAAAGGAGCAGAATAAACCCAACATTTTAGATTACTGAGATTACATTACAGTGGTAAAAATAGGCTCGATAGGGAACAAAAGAATATGGCCAACACAGATAATCCATTTACAAATGCAACAAACTTAAATGTAAAGCTAATTGTAAAAAATCGGTTTGGCTCAGTAGTAGATTTTGCACAGCACCAGTTTAAAGAGTGTTTGGGTTAAAGTGGGGTTCAGACAAATCTCCAAAATAAAGGACACATGACACTAACTGAAATAATTGAGAAGTGTCTCTGAGATGTTTGTATCAGTAGCGAAAAGTACTTGTAGACAGTACTTCAGCAGTTCTCCTTTTTCAGTTAGCTCAGGTCCTCAGGGAGTTAGGCACTGTAATCTACCACAAAACTAATTCAAAGGGAGGAGAAAATGTGTGTTGTCAGAAAGATAGGAGAAACTAAAAACTACTGCAAATCTGTGAGTATCTATGTAACAGTTCTTGCTTTAGACTAACAGTATTTATATTTCTCTTGGAATAACTTTTTTGTTTCTTTTCTTAAAAAAACCCACAATTGTCCTGCTGGTTTTTGAAATACTCTACTGATGACAGCTGTAACTTTGTAGTGAGTTGACCCTAGATGGACACCACGTACTCAATAAAGCTGCTCTGTCACTCCACTCCTCAAACTCGACAGGGTAAAGGATACACAACCAAAGGCTCGCAGGTTGAGATAAGATCAGGAAGAGATCACTCACCATTATGGTTACAGGCAAAACAAACTCGACTCAGGGAAATTAGTTTAAATTATTGCAAGACTAGGACAATGAGAAATAAAAACAAATCTTAAAAACCCTTACTCCCATCCCTCCCTTCTTCCAGGACTCAACTTCACTCTCAGTTTTCTTTACATCCTCTTCCACATTGATTGGCACAGCAGGGATGGGGAATGGGGTCTGTGATCAGTTCATCATGTGTTGTTCCTGTTGCTCCTTTCTTCTCAGGAGCAGGACTCCTCACATTCTTCCCCTGCTCCAGCATGCGTTCCTCTGTCCATGGGGTCACAGGTCCTGCCAGGAGTCTACTTCCCACTGGGTCACAACCTCCTTCAGGCATGCACCTAACCTGTTCTGACATGGGATCCTGGAAGGTGGGTTTCTGCTCTCCTGTGGACCTACATGGACTCAGCCACCTCACCTTGGTCTTCCCCATGAGCTGCAGAGGAATCTCTGCTCTGGCAGCTGGAACACCTCCTCCCCTTCCTTCTTCACTGCTGTTTGCAGAGCTGTTTGTCTCACATTCTCACTCCTCTCTCTAGTTGAAATTGCCCATATACTGTTCACCATCCATCCTGTGAGAGACCAAAATGTTAATGGTTATGACGCAAACAATTGGCCATTTGCAAAAGCAGTAGTTGCTTTGCTGAGGCCAGGTTTGCACAACCCAAACAAAGGGGAGGAGAAGAGATTTTGGATGTGTGGTGGCAAAACTTCTGATCTGCATAAGAACAACCCAGGCGCAGAGGGAGTGAGCACCCACCACCAGACGATGACCATGAGAACTGAAATTTGCTTAGCAACAAGCTGGGTTTTGAGACAGATAAAGGAAAAATCCGATAAGTAATAGATCCTGAGAGGTGTAATAATGCATTTGTCATGCCAGTGTCCTCCCTCCTGATAAGGCTCAGGTGTAAACCCCGCCCCAGGAGAGGTATTGGGACATTTACATGGAGACTTGAAGGTATTCATCTGTTCCGAGGGGAATAACTGGCTCAACTACGCAGACATGAGAAATAATGGTCATGTCTTAGAAGGGGTCATAAACAGTCGAAGACCACTGAAGTTCCCCCAGACTAATTTCTGGGGCCTTCTACCAGAGTACTGTGTATAATACACGGTGTTGCATCAGACAGAGTAAAACTCCCCCTCCAAGGGAGGTATCTGCACATTGCCTGGACCTGAATTGAACTTCATGTTGTGTAGGTGTCTCAGTTTAATGAGACAGAAGTGTTTTGCTAAGGAGGATGAGTTATGAGGAAGACCAAAACTCCTCCCTCTAAGCAATTGTAAATCTGAAATTAAGAGGCTCCAATTGAGAAAATGTGGAGAAAGGAAAAATAATACCCCTTTATTAAAAGATATATATGTATTGGCAGAACAACAAAAGAACACAAAAAACCCCCAACTGAACAATAATCCTACACCCAAAAATCCTCTTCAATAAAAAGTAAACAGTTCAAGTTTGTGCTTTTTAGTGCCATTCTAACCACAGTCAGCAGGGGGCGCTGTTGGATCACTGGAGGTGCAGAGCCTGCAGTCCTCAGGGTTGGCCGATAGGGGGCGCTGTTGGATCACTGTTGGTTGCCCTGTGGGTGCCCGGAGGGTGCTGGAGAAGCCAAAAACGGAGACCTTCCCTCCCCCTCACCGGGAAGGGGAAAAAGAAGAGAGAAGGGTTCTTCCCAAAGGGAACTCACGCTGTCTGCAGCTGGCCGTGTGACTTCCCCTTCCTTTGCCGATGTGCACAAAAACCGCTGCCAAAAACACAGGAGCCAAGGGGGAAAAATAATTACCTCCTTCCCAAATAATTCCTCTCTGATGAAGTCCAACAGGTCCACGCTGGGGCAGAAACAGGGTGCTGACAAACCAGGGTCAGAGGAAAAACAAAAACAAACCAGCCAGCTGACCAGGCTGAGAACAAAGTAGCCCCCAAGCTTTTCCAACCCACACCTTACCTAGAGTCATTACCACTATCCTTGGTGGACTCAGACCAGGCCAGTGTCAGGTTCAACTTGTACCTGGCTGGCGTTGGCTCTGTTGGACATAGGGGAAGCTTCTGGCAGCTTCTCACAGAAGCCGCCACTGTAGCTCCCCCACAAACAAGACCTTGCCACCCAAACCCAATCATTTATTGAAGAAAACAATATCTGTCAAGTCTCTTTACTGTATACTACAATTGCAATTTCCTACTGACAGTGTCAGAGTTTGACTTTTCAGGGTGTATATGTTCAGAGCTATCTGTTATGTAACTTACTAGCTTTATATAAGTTTGTATAAACAAACAGCATGTACTAAAACAATAATAATAGAAAAGCTAAACAAAAACTGGTCGTTAGTGATATTGTCTTTTTACAAATAAAATAAACTCAGCCCATTAGGTGAACCAAATGTCCTCAGGAACTATACGTCAACAGCTTGGTAAGGTTTTTAAAGCCCTAATATAAGCAAGAAAACATCAGTGTTTTCCACAGCTTGGCTCTGCGACCATCGTCATTATCATTTTCGCATCACAGCATCCTTATAGACAATTAAGCACTGTACAGCTGAAATGAAATATCAGGCATCATGTCCTGTCTTTTACTAATTTTTGCAGATCTTAAAGTCTACATATATGAACAAAAAAAAAACCAAACCACAAAGAACAATATTGTAACAAAATACTTAAATTTAATAATTAAAAAGAAATCATATAAATTCAGAAGTCAGAGAGTCTGAGGTGGCTTTCTCTGTACAGTTAAATAAAAATCTCATGTTCCTTTCTGCAAAAAGCAGTCTGAATTTACATTGGGGTTTAAAAATATTGAATTATTAAAATAAATAATCTGAAAAATTATTTTCCCATGCAAGGCATTTTCGTTACATTAGAACAGAGGATTTAATTTGGGAAAACTGATATAAAAGCCTGAATTAGACAGGGAGATCAGGATTCTATTTCAGTCTGGGACTGAGTCCCTTTGTGATGTGGGGAGAATAAATAAAACGTGGTCTCCCTTAACAACTGTTGCTCACTGTATTTGTCTCAGACTTTTCCAGCAGTAATGGCTATAGGATATGCTAAAAAAAAAATAAAAAAAAAACCAAAAAAAAACCAAAAAACCCCAAACTTGTAAGGATACCTAGACTGCTCCTACTGCTTCTGCCTTATACAGAGAAGAATTTTGCCCTTCTGTGAAGGTAAGTGCTACCTTGTTGAAAGAACTTTGTCTGACTCCTGGAAGTCTTTGAAGTGCAATGGTGAAAGAGGAACAAAGTGGAATAAGTGCTGTGTTAGAGTGAAGGACTTTAAAAAAAAAAAAGGAGAGAGAAAATCCTCAGCAGCCTGTTAGGGAGTGAAGAGTGGAGAAGAAAAGTAGAATGTAAGTAGAATGCAATCATTCTCAAAGGAAAACACTCAGCATATAATAATCTAATTTAAAATTATGTCTCATTTTTACGAATTTTATTCTCACTTTTGTTAGTTTTAAAGCTCATTTTTTTTGAATTTATTAAATGTGAAGAAAATGTCATTGGTGCTCTTCTGTCAGCTGTCATAGTCACTCTAAACATTATCAGCCTGTTACCACCAGAGCAGCTGTCTGCCTTAGAGTGTGCAGATCACTTCCTTTCTCCGGCTGCTCTGTCCATGACAGGCTGCTGTCTCTCATGGGTTTGCAGTTGCTGCTGGATAACAAGCAATGGCATAGCATTCCATGCTACATCAAATTATAGAGCCCTACCAGAATGTGCTATTCAATAAAGTCATTCAGGGGATAGGAATAGAGAACTTAAAACCTAAAATTTCTTCCCATTTTGATTTAAATTTTCCTAAATTTAATCCAAGTCAAGGAGAAAGCTCTTTCTGTTAGACATTGCTCGGTCATGAGGACGCTGGAGTTGAACATTTCTATTGTATGCTCAGGATGGTAATACTTTCCAACAGGACTCGTGCTAGAAACAATCAGAGAAAAGTAGTGCTAGATGAATAGCAGCAGGAAGCTGCAATCAGAGTAAAGGGAAAATTGGGGTTAGATTGGCATTAGCTACTAAAACAATGTTCTTACACATCTACATAGCTTGAAATACAGGAATAGGTTGTAATGAACCATCTCCACCTGTACATCTCCATTCATACACAAACGACAGATGTATGTCAGCACTGGTTTTAGTGACAACTCCCATAGAATAAGAAACTCATTGCTGTAGAAGTCATTATTCTGAGTTTTAAAGTGTTTTCTTAAACTTACGGTATTTGACAATTTACACAGAATTTTAGAATCTCCTACTTGGTTACTGCAACAGTATCCCTCAAAACCTTTAATTGCACCTCCCATTCATTACCACCTTAAAGGGGTTTTGTTCTTTCAATGTCTTATTTTGACTGACTGTTGAGGTCCAGGCAGCAACCAAGATGGCCCCAAACAAGCAACCAAGCGCTATGCAGCCTCTTGCTCACTCCCAGCCCCCAACCTCCAGTAGCACTGGGGAGAGAATTAGAAAAATAAAAGCTAGAAAACTCATAGGTTGAGATAAAGACAATTTACTAGGGAAAGCAAAAGCTGTGCATACAAGCAAAGCAACAGAAGGAGTTAATTCATTGCTTCCCGTGGGCAGGCAGGTGTTCAGCCGGGACAGCAGGGCCCCATCACTTGCAAAAGTTACTTGAGAAGACAAATGCCATCACTCCAAATGTCATCCCACTTCCTCTCTTTCCCCCCAACTTTATATACTGAGCCTGTTGTCATATGGTCTGGAATATCTCTTTGGTCAGTTAGGCTCATCTGTACGTGCTGTGTCTCCTCCCAGCCTCCCACGCACCCCCAGCTTCCTTGCCCGTATGGAAATACAAAGACTAGAAAAGATATTGGCTATATGTAAGTTCTGCTCAGTAATAACAAAACATCTCAATATAATCAACCCTGTGTTCAACACAGATCCAAAACACAGCCCCACACTAGCCACTGCGAAGAAAGTTAACTCGACCCCAGCCAAAGCCAGTCCACTGATTCATTATTCTTAATTGTAAGATTATGTTATTATTACACATTATAAGAAACCTTGATTCCATGGCATGAAGAAACCAAGAAGGGAAGGATGAACTTTTTGTTGCCAGGTAATTGCTGGAGCAGTGGTTTGAACATTCTGTATGAAGACCAGGATCAAGATAGCTCTGTAACATCCAAATGACTGTAGTACTTTTTAAGTCTGGCATTCCACATTTCTGTAGAAGGAAGAAAATGAAAAGCAGCCTCCTGAAGAAGGATAGAATAAGGTCTGAATATGATCTCACAGATATTCTGATTTCAGAAAACTGCACGTGTCCCCAGAAAGGGAATTCTGTTCAGGAAGCAATCCTTTGAAGGAAGGTTTTGATTTCATGATCTTGCACTATATCCTGACTACTTTTTTTTGCATGAGTCAGATAGTACAATCTCTTGGAGTTCTAAAACACAGGCAAAAAGATGGTGCCTGGAAATAGAATAGATGCATCACTACACATTATTGATTTCCTTGTACTAAACCTTTATCCGGCTTTAAAAAAAGGGTATTTGATATGAAGTGTTAATTTTCCACAGCTGTGGCAATACCTGAAGTAAGAGTACTAGCACTGAAGTATCCAGCACTCCAGTACAAACTGGGCAGCTGTAGGAAGTTGCTGTGCTGTTTATCCACTGAGATGATATGGTTAGATTTTGGTAACAGAGAGTGGGGCAGCATCTTCTGTTGAAGACTTCTAGCTGGGAGCCTTTAGGAATATATGAGGCTATTATAGGTCATGACCAAACTGTGAGGGTTCACTGAAGTTTGTAATATCCTTTCCTGGTTCTGGCTAGGACAAGATTAATTTTTGCAGTAGCCAGGAGGAGCATGGCTGCTTGAGGCTATTCTATGTCATTTTATGGGAACAGGGAAGGGCTCTCTTCCGGGTTGGGTTGCTCAAGTGGATCATTTTGCATGCAAATCAGTTGCTTCTCTCTTGAACACTTTTGTCATTAATATTGTTGCTATTACAGTTTTCTGTTGCTGTTTCCAGTAAATTGTTCTTACCTCAACTCATGATCTTTATCTTTTG
Source organism: Oxyruncus cristatus (assembly GCA_013399855.1). Lineage (NCBI taxonomy): Eukaryota > Metazoa > Chordata > Aves > Passeriformes > Cotingidae > Oxyruncus > Oxyruncus cristatus. The sequence goes on from VXAY01006319.1 coordinate 248,349, forward strand.
TGCCTCTAATTCTCCTTTCCAGCCCGTCACAGGTGAAAGAAGAGGAAGGGGAAGTGAGGGAGCTGTGCATGGTTTCAGTGGGAACACTAAATTGGAGAATACCGTTCCTAAGCCACAACACACCCTCTATCTGCTTGCGAACAGTTTAAATTACATTCTACTAAATTTCATTATATTCCTTAGGGTCTTGCAGGAAATAAGTATTATTTGAGATATTCTCTTGAAATTTAGTTTGAAGTGTGATAGTACAAACATTTTCAAAATATGGTCTTCTTGCATATTCTATGCAATGGACTGATGAAGACTTTGTTTAATGTATCATGTAAATTTGCTGCTGCAACATCAACAAAAAAGCAGGAGTATATTATCTCATTCTGCTACTGTGTATATTTCATGGAAATATGTATGTGATAAGCACTGATGTAAATCATTAGACCATGCCCTATGCCCATAGAGCTTTTTCCCTTGACTTGTCTCAGCACTGAATACCTCTGTAGCTTGAACAAGGAAATAGGAAACACACAGGGAGAAAACCAGCAGAGATGGTAAAGCAACAGAGATGATTTATGTTCTTGTTGCTGCTACAGAGAGCTGAAGACACGAAGGAGTCTTCCTAATTTGTTGACACTGTGATGATTAAGAAAACAAAATATTTTTCTTGTTAGAATATTTTCCTATAAATGTTAGTGGGAATAAGTAAATGGGATTTTCTATGTGTTTTTTTCTTTTTTTTTTTTTTTTTGTTTTTGCACACATAATAAACCATTAGCTCCTGTTTAACTGTAGCAGGAGGAGGTGTTTCTGTTAACTGCAACTTTACTCTCTTCTTAACTGAAGGGAATACTTAATGAACCCATGCAAGAAAGGAAAGATGAGAGTTTAGAGATGAATTCAAATTCATCAACAATATCCAGATTCATAAGAGTGAAAGAGTAAATACTAAAGAGATGAAAACATGAATAGAAAAGTTGACATGAGTTGTGAACTAGCATTGCTGAGTGACAAAAGTGGATATTTAGCTCTGCCTTTATTTCTTCTTGGTACAAAATTCAATGGCTTTTTTTTTTTTTCTAACAAAGACGCAAGAGAACACACTTTGTGAAGCCAAGAAAGCCTTGAAGACCTTCTGTTTTAAAGCAAGTTTTTATTATAATACCATACCAACAAAACCATCAATCACTCATTTAGATTTTTTTTTTTTTTGATTTGGGGTTTGAGGGATTGGTTCCACTACACATTACATGTTAAGAAAAATAATAACCCATCAGCAAGAACAAAATGAGGTTTTTAATCACCTTTTGGAATCAATCTTGCTGTAAACTTTGCAGAATCTAGTTTGCTGATTTTATTCATTCTGAGTTTAGCTTGTGGTAAGCTATATGAAGCAGTAATATTTGGAAAGAGTTACAATGAGATGTCATCATTGTTAGTGAGAAAATTGCTAGAGCAGTGACTTCTTCCGTGTTGGAACACTGTTCTTTTCATTTTGAGGAAGGGAATCTTTTTTGTTGATGTGAGTGATGTGAGTGAAGTTTGTGAAGATTCTATGATGAATGTGGATTTGAATGATAATTTGTCAATATGAGATTCACAGAGGCAAGGATTGGAACATTAGTGTTTGCGTGGCAACATTTTGGTAGTGGGGAGCTACAGGAGGGGCTTCTCTGAGACACTGCTAGAAGCTTCCCCTACATTTTATAGAGCCTATGCCAGTGGGCCCCAAAAGAGACCCACCGCCGACCAAGGCAGCAGTGGCAATGGTGGTGCCACTGGGATAACATAGTTAAGAAAAGGATGGGTGGTGAACTGTGTATGGGCAACTCCAGCCAGAGAGAGGAAAGTGAATATGTGAGAGAAACAACTCTGCAAACACCAGGGTCAGTGGAGAAGGAGAGGGAGGAGATGTTCCAGCTGCCAGAGCAGAGATTTCCCTGCAGCCCATGAGGAAGACCATGGTGAGACAGGCTATTCCCCTGCAGCCCATGAAGTTCCACAGTGGAGCAGAGATCCATCTGCAGCCCATGGAGGACCCCATGTCACAGCAGATGGATGCACCCAAGGAGGCTCTGAGTCTGTGAGAAACCACTCTGGAGCAAGTTCCTGGCACGGCCTGTGGCCCCATGGAGTCAGTAGTCCGTACTGGAGCAGGTTTACTAGCAGGACTTGTGACCCTGTGAGAAACACACTGCTGGAGCAGCTTGTTCCTGAAGGGCTGCATCCTGTGAAAGGGACTCACACTGGAGCAATTTGTGAAGAATTGCAGCCTGTGGGAAGGACTCATGTTGGAGAAGTTCCTGGGGAACAGTGTCCTGTGGGAGGAACCCCACCCTGGAGCAGGGGAAGGGTGTGAGGAGTCCTTCCTCTGAGGAGGAAGGAGCGGTAGAGACAATGTGTGTTGAACTGACCACAACCATCATTCCCCATTCCCCTGCACCACTGTTGACAAGGACATAGAGAACTCAGGAGTAAAGCTGGGTGCAGAAAGAAAGGAGGGATTGGAGGGAGTTGTTTTTTAAGATTTGTTTTTATTTCTTATTATCTTTCTCTGATTTCATTTGTAATCAATCAAATCAATTTCCCCACATTGAAACTTTTACCTGTGACAGTAATTGGTGAGTGATCTCTTTCTGTCCTTATATCATTCCATGAGCCTTTCTTGTATTTCCTGTCCCCCTGTCCAGCTGAGGAGGGGAGTGATAGAAAGAATGATTTTTTGGGCATTTGGCATCCAGCCAGGGCCAACTCTGCTCCTTCATCATGTATGTTTCATGTCTGATCAGGAAAGGGTATCTCAGTATCAATCATTAATAATCATCTCAGCTAAAAATGCCTCCATGAGAGAGTAAGTGGCAGTGATATATTTTATTATACTTACACAATTATTAACTGACATCATATATACAAAAATATAACTTTTTCTCTTCAGTAGATTTGGGAAATTCCTAACAAGATAATAATGATCACACTGTTTCCCAATTTAGTAGAAGTGACCATGCAGATATCTTGTGTTATCTAGAATGGTCAGGTATTTCCTTACCACTTTGTGTTTAATTTTAAGCTATTTTAATTACTAATGCTAGAAAATGTAAATACCTCTGCAGAGGTAAAACACAGTGGACTAATTATTATTATTTGTCGCATTTTCATGTGCATCGTGATACATTCAGTTATATATTACCTACTCTCAAAGCAAACCATTTTATATGCAGATTTAAGGTAATGAGCATTCAACTTTAAAAAATGGTTCTGGTATCCTGTAGCTTCTCAATAATAATATGCTCTTACATTATAACAGAGAAGGATGGATTATTGGTTTTTCAATTTGCATCAGGCATATTAATTGTAGAGTAGGATTTCCACATAAAATATCAATGTACTGGAACAAACTGTTAATGTACCAGAATATGAACTCTTACATTCATTTCTTGAGATTTAAAAGCAATCTTCTTTTTCATATATCTGAATAGCATTTTTTTTAGTCTGTTAATGAGAACAACATAACCAATGTTTTCTGAAAACCTTAATTATCTTAAGTGTTAATAGTGCTTTCCTAGTCATTGTACTGGCGAACAATAAAGTAAGCCATTAGGGAAAGAAAATAATTTACAGGATATGAAAAAAAACTTTAGAGCAGCTTTTAAGAAACATGCCATGGAAGATCAACTTTTGTTGTACTAGCAAGCAAGGAAATACTGAATTCAAGTTTCACTTGCTTAGGGTTTTTTGTTTGTGGGGTTGTTTGGTTTTTGTTTGTTTTTTTGAAGTGAGGGGGGGGGCAGTTTTATTTGTATTTTTTTAGCTTTTGGGTTTTTTTGTTTGTTGTCTTTCCCTGGCACCAGAGATTCTTAGACTAATGAAAATGTACTTGGAAATGAAGTTCAGCTGGGAATTTACAAAGTGTTTTTAATGGGCTAGAATGTAAGTTTATGGTTTATGTATTACGAGATTTGTTTAAATTCTACACACAGAATCTGAGATTTTTTTTTTTAATAGATATTAATAATACAAAACAATTTTGCTGTATAAAAATAAAATTTAATTCTTTAGGAGCAGGTAAGTAAAGAGTTATGATTCGTAACACTACAAAGGGGGTTGTTTCAACCATTATCTTATTATTTATACACCTGAGCAAGTACATATCTTCTCATTCATTTTCAAATACTAGGCTATTACTACTTAAAAAGATGCAAATTAATTCCTTCTTTGTTTATGCTGTTTTGTTTTATGACTGCTTTGTTTCAAACTACTAATCTTTATTGGGCCTTCAATTTTTTTTCCTTGTTCTTAAAAACAGTAAATGAATCCAAGTCCTACTTTTAAAGCCAAACAGAAAGAGAAAAATATTTGAGTTTTCATGTCACAGCTGCAGGCTGTGAATTATCCCACTAGGGAAGAGTGGAAATACCATCCACATAATCCAACAAGAGGCCTGATTCATTTTGTATCTGAAGCAATCATTGTGGTCTTACAAAGCTGAAATGAGTTTCCTTTGCAATCTTCACAGGAGAAAAAAAAAAAGAGTATCATCCTTAGTAGTTCAAAGCAAGATTCCACTTTTTAATTTATTTTTACTCTTATTTCTCATTTTTAATTTTCTTCCTTAGTTTCCTACTATTTAACAACTAACTTGACTTTACATATAATAATGGAATTGAATTTGAGGCGATATAAAGAGGATATAAAGAAGAGCCAAGCAATATCTTCCCAGCCCTACCAATCCCACATAAACTTGTGACAAGTGATGTAGTTAGAGTATGAGAACCAGACCTAACAAACTTTGCCTGTTTTTAAGGCTCCTAGTTATTCCAGAGCAGTCAGAAAAACTTCATGTCTCACAGACAGGGGTGTTAATTACCATCTGTTTAAGATCCCAGTGGAAGTACCTGCCTAGGGTCCTGTCTAAATATTCAGGACTCCACTCAGTATGCATAGCCACTCTTTATGTAACTTCATACAGATCATCAATAGTGAATAATGAAGAGAGAGATATTAAGTTCTGCCTTTTAGGTTCTTTACTCAAGGCTGTAGGGAGGTTTTTTCCTCTTGGGATCCTAATGCTTGAATTTTCCCTTGAAGAGCTTTAAAGTGCTCAGGATCCTTTTTTTCTTTCTTTTTTTTTTTTTTTTCAAAAAATGAGCCGGATTAATTCAACTGATTAAAGCTGAATTTAAAAAATCAGCTACTGACAGATGAAATGATGACTGCAGTAAAAGTCTTCTGATTGCAGTACTGGTCCAGAAACTGCCTCAAAATATTCATACATTTGCTGTCCATTCCTTCACACAATTCCAAGTTACAAGGCTGTGTTTCTTAGGGAAAGAAAACAGAAGGGAAGAAGGAAGGAAGAGGGAAGAAGAAAGAGAGGGCCAAAGAAAGAAAGGTAGTTGGTTTGAATTCTCTCTTGAAGAAGATGGAATTAAATATATGTTTTCAGTAGTTGGTCTAGGTGATCTTTGTAGGTCCCTTCCAACTGGGACTATTCTATTCCATATCTCCAGTGGACATCTTGTACATGAGATTACTGTTTTTCTTCTACATGAAGTCGAAATTGCAATAATATATTTAATATATGTGTACAGGTGCACTTTGAGAATGCTTTCCAGATTAAATCTCTGGATAACTTCAAGAACAATTTCAGGATACTGACCAATTTTAGGGCTGGGTGATGTAGTAATCTTCTCAATTCCATCAAGAAATTGTAAGGATGTAGAAGAACTCATATCTTAATCTGATCTTACAATTCTTTATCATAAAAAATTCATAGATTTCAAATGTTACTAGTAAGTAAAGATTTGAACTAAATAAAACACTAATTTTAATTGTAATTACTTACATTTTATTTTGAAATATTTAAAATCATCTAAAATTTCAATACTATATTGCTGCAATCTTTCTCTACATTTAAACTGAGATTTAAACTCAAGTTATATTATATATGGTTCTGAATCTTTAGTCTGAATCTAAATGTGCTTAAATTCATGAATGTTTCAAAATTAAAACGTCAGTTGGTGCTTATTCTAGTGATAGCATAAATTTGGCTGAGAATTCAATGAACTTACACAAATTTTGCTAAGAACAGTTAAGTTCTGAAGAGATAAAGGCAGTATAGCCTTAGACATATATAGGGATCTTGTAGTAACCACTGTTTTAAGCTTCAATAAGGAAAAATATAAAACTGAAAAAATATATGTCAGCTCACCACTTTTCAGTTTACTCATAAATCATAGCCTTAACTGTATTTTGTTATGTATATTAAGCAGCTGTAACCTCTGGAAAACCTGCCAGGCATTGCCAGTGAACTCACACTAACAGGCATCCTAAATAAAAAAGGAACCCGAATACAGGGTAAATAACTGTTCTGAGAGCTTTGGCATGGTTCTCGTTGCCAGGGAAACCTCTTCTTTGTCTCTACGTGTTCAGAATGGCTGCTTCATTAGACACTGAACCTGATCTTCACTTTACACTACCAAGAAAAAAAAAAAAAGGGAAAAGCTAAGAGTTCCACAAATCTTTAAGAAAATGCCAAGAATGAATAGGGATAATCTTAAATAAATTTATGTGTAATTATAATGATAATTATATTCTGTAGGGGTAAATTTGCCCAGGCTGCTTCATTCTACATTTATCTGTAGGTGAAAGTGAACAATTCTGGATTATCTTTCACTGAATCAAAATATATAAAAAAAAGCAATGTGAACCACCAAACTGATCAATTGCATATTTTATCTAAAATATATCTCTTACTTTTAAATGTTGCAAAATATCTATTTAATAAAGTCATTCAGCTTATTTAACTGTTTGAGACATGTTTTTTAATGTTACTGCAGCAGATTTTATTCATGGAGTCAGACGCATAAAATGTCAGGGAAAAAAACTATAGAGGTGTATTTATTACTCTGATCATAAAGAGGAGTGGTGAAAAAATAGTAAAACCATGAAAATATATAGTGACAAGAAGAGTTACTTTATGTTTACTACTAAGTCTTAATCAAGATACTAAAACCAGCACCACATAAACATCTGAAGTGCAGCAGAACTAGATGCAGTTTCAAGGACATTACTCATTGGTACTTTAACTGTGAACCCAAGGTCCCTCAGGAGCTCAGCTCCTGACCTTGGCTGACGAGAAAAGCCTTTGAAAGCAGGGCCAGAGCTTAACCTCCACCCTCTGTGGCTTATAAATATCAACAAAGGGAAGGGATTTTAAAGTCCCAACAACTCTGTTCTCTGAGATGAAAAATGAAATCCAGATTACAGGTGAAACAGTTAAGAAATGCCTAACTCTCCTACTCATATTTATCAAGAGGGAAAGTAACCCAGCTAGACAATTTTTTCTTTTTTTTCAACTGTACCAGATGTGAAACTGAGTATTTAGGTGCAAAAACAAGAGACCACCTGACCAGTTGGTTACTTTCCAAGAATATAAAGAAATCACATGAACTAGGTTTACATGTTCCTGCAGCCATTTTCCTTCTTACTCAGTGATAAACAATGTTGAATGTCTGACATCGCCTAAGTAACAACATTCAAATTAATACATTTTTTTTAAAGAATGCTTTTCATATAGCAAACATTTCAGTGAATTTTTTTCCTCTTCTCTGGGATAACATTGTTAAAACAGGATTTGCAGATTACAGATAGAAGAAGAGAAAAAAAATGGCTGAGTGTAATCACCTATCCCTTACACAGCAAGAACACACAAACAGTTGCTCTCCTTGGAAAGTTGATCTTTATAGTTCCACTGTGAAATGTTCTCAAAATTTGATGAAAGTTGAGTCACTAACTAGAGAAACAGTTTTTCCAAATGGGGACCTGAGCCAGAGAAAGCTATTCTGATGGCTCCTGTAACCATCAAAGTGTTTTGCTTTCTGTATTTTAAACACACATAGAGAAGAACAAGATGAAGATATAAAATAATACACAAGGCAAGAAGTAGCAGCAATAAAGGTACTAGAATACTGTTTGAAGTGGGCCTGATGTGCAGGGTTTGAAGCTACTGCTCTTTGTACCACTGACTAAATAAATTTTGGTAAATATAGGGAAAGTAAATTGTTCCTCTTGGCTTCTCTTTTGAGCAAATACACACAAGGACACCAAGGTTTAAAAAAGAGTATTGAAAAATATGGCCAGAATCTTTAAGCATAAATGTGTGAACCTGGATGTCTGAGAGAAAAGGTAATTAATTAATATATACAGTTATAACTGGGTAGTAGTTATTATAATCACTCAGTTTTGTTATGATAGTCTAACTGAACTGGGCTGGAAACTCTAGGACTTCAGTGTGAGCTACATTTTAAAGTCCTATTTATGTTCTGAGCTACCAAGCACCACATTTTTTCTTGAATTAGTTTTTACTAACTGAATTTCTTGATTACATTAACAGACCTAAAATGCAAAGTCTTGTGTCTCTTAATTTTTGAAAAGGAGTTTAGAAAAATTACTGAAGAGATTTCAGTATTACTTACTGAAACTTACTGATCTCTCAATGTAGAAAGAGAAAAATATTTAAGAAAAAATATGTATACTTTTCAGTCTGAAATATTTTCCAGAAATATAAGGCCTACTTTCTTACACAAAAGCACAAAAAAAATAAGGAACAGAGATTCAAATGCAACTTTTGATCTAGCATAATTTTAAGCTTTAAAATTACTTTTAGCCTTCATATGAATTAGTTGCTAGTATCTAAGTGCTAAAACCTGCACAAATTGCACCGCTTTTATGGTTCAGGACCTTGCTTTAAAGAAGGAAAAACTTCTTTCGATGCACTTTGTAAAATTTCCACAAAAACTGTACATATCAGTACATCAAAAATAATTTCCTTTTCAAGGTACCAAACATTTCACACTGCTTTATTTTACATACAGTTTTGTGATACCCAATGAAGCAGTCTTATCAAAGTTTAATCCCTTTAAATATTACACACATAGTATGCAGGTCCTAGGGTGGAAATGGATGCACAATCGCCATCATCATCGAATCAGAAACTTCCAGAACTAAAAATATAAGCACTTCTAGTTGGATGTAGAAGACCATGGAGGAAAAAGGGCACATGCACAGACTGCAAAAAAATGTTAAAAGTCTCTACAAAAAAGTCCCTAAGTTATCACTAATGTGAGCAATTATGTAATTCCTAGGTAATTCCAGGCACATGCAGTAAAAGGAATGACATTGCTTGCTTAAGGTATGTACAGAAATGACACAAAAGAAAAGCACAGGTCTCCTGCCTTAGCTGGTGCTATAAGAACATGGTGAGTACCCATGTTTCTTTTCTGTGGCTTTTTTTTGTCTCTTGAAAAGCCACCTTTAAAGGTGCATGTGCATCTTCTTGCTAAGGTACTTACATTAACAGGTAGAGTCAGTGATGGGAATATTAAAGTTTGTATTTGAGTCCAGTGAGAAAATTGTAGTCTGTTGTCTCTCTGCTCTGCATCTCTATTTGGTGAAAATAATCAGCTAAGTCACTTTCTCAAATCTGGAAAGATAAATCAGAAACATAAACTAGAAATTTGGCTGCTAAATGCTGATTATGCTACCAGAGCTCCAAAATTACACCCTCTGGATACTTGGAATGTAACTTCACTTTTAAATAGAAGTATTCTTACAGTCAATTGATATTTTTAAACACCATATTGTCACCGCAAAATGGAAATCACCGATGACTCTCACAAAAATTTGGTACTGGCAGAGCTGTAAAAGTATCCTCTCCAAGTGTTAAGCCTTGGGATATAGTGTTTATGCAGTCTAACAGCCGTTCTTGTCTCAGTATAACATACATGAAAAATCTTGAATGCACTTCAGGGATTATTTTTAGTTTCTCTTTTCCCGTCTCTCCATGCCTTTTAATTATGTCTGAAACAATAGTACTACATGCATATTTGTGATTGTTATTCCAGGTATTTGAAAGGCTGCAAAAAGACACTTTCCCTTCTGGGTTGAAAATTTTAGCTTTACTTGCTTTGACACTGCAGGTGAAAGCCAAAAAATTAATAAAAAAAAAAGAAATTAACTTGTTGGTAGCAACCTACCGTTGTCCGTCTTATTCACAATCACACGGAGGCAGAAAGTAGCCCTGACACTTCTATGGCTGCTCCAGCCCATTGTAAACAGGAGGTGGCAGTTCTAGTCTTTGATCCAATATGCTGCAGTGTTATAAAACGGCAGTAACTAGCTGGGGAAGACATTTCCACAATATGCAAGCTAAATAGCTTTTCCAAGGCTAGCAGGAGCCGCTTCCCCTTTAATCCTGTTTTGTAGGAAGCTAAAAAGTGTTACAGAGAGGAAAAAAAAGAAAAAGCAATTGTGCAGCTTTCTGACAGCTCAGTATTGGTACTGTGATAGAGATTCTGGAGCTATCTGTACTGCATCCAAGGCATTTTTTCTTTTTCTTTTTTTTTTTTTTTTTTTTTTTTTTTTGAGTGTGCAACCACATAAAAATTGTCTTTTAGGGCTTTTGTGGAAATAAAATCCTCTCTATTCATCTTGTGCTCTGTCTCATACATTAGCTTCACAAATCTTTCTTATCACAGAAAACTCTTTTATTCTATAACATTAAAATTCTGCTTAAAGCTAAATCGATACACCCCTCCCTCTGTATATGACAGGTGAAATCTAGCAGGAGTGGATCTAAAATCCAATGCAGCCTATTCAGCAGGTCATTATTTTTTAATTTCCGATGCTTTTCTGAGATACCCTTGAATTGCTAAGAAGACATTGCTTTATCACTGAAGTAACTTCGGGATGAAACCTCCTTTGCTGACTCTAGTTATGGAAATGAGAGCCTAAACCCACATGTTAATGAATCCTATGACAGTAAAGCCAAAGAGCAAAGTAGAGCCATTTGAAAGTCTTTCACCACAGAAAAAAAAAGGAGCAGAACAGGGGAGGTAAGAGGATGTGAAGAATGCAGTCTGACATCTAAGAGAAACAATACAACCAGCATTGTATTTACTCCTTTTTAATCCAGTTCTATGTCTGATCACAAAAAATGTCATGAATCACAGCAGAAATATATTGCACAGCTGTATTGAGAATTTTATAGATGGTCTGGAAACCAGGTGGAGGTGGCAACTACTGAAAGCACCCAACATTCAGAATCATGCAGAGCAGCACGTGGGAGTCTCCATGAAGTTGTCTAATATAATTGTCAAACAACACCCTTTCTTAAGAAGAGTCTTGAGATGCTTCATTTCGATCAAATAATTTTTACCCTTCTGCTATTTCATCTACATCATCTCTGCGAGTAACTTCTCTGAGTAGTATTCTACTCAGAGAATACTGCTTTGTATTGTGGTAGTGAAACTAGGGCATAATGTCATGGCCATGGATAACAAAATATCCTGCTGTTCCTATCCTGTCATCCAGTGGGAACTCCTGTAGTCAGAGATTCAGCAGTGTACATCAATCTTCACAGGGTTACACAGGACATCTCTAACTCAATTCCCTTACATCCTCACAATGGAGTATGTCCAATTGCAGAAAGATAAGACACAAGCCTGATATTGTTAATCAGACAGGCACATCCTCTGACATGTTTTACAACAGGAAGAGAATCCAGTTCATTTCTTGTAGCTATGGAAGGGAAGGAGAATGATAAAGGCAGTACTGAACTAGAGAAGAAATCTGTTTAAAATTGTAGAAGTACTGTGGAGGCAGAAAAGTAGTACAGATGTATTGACACATATCATTCTGCCAGGATCTTTCTGAGAGATTCAGGGAACATTTAAGGGGTTTGCACACAATGCAATTCTTACAGTTCAATTACTGTGTATCAGCTGAGCCATGGTGACTGTCCCCAGGAGTGCCTTATGGCCAAAATCAGGTGCAGAACACTGCTTACCCTTCTTTACTTTCTAACCCAGCTATGGTTAATGACCTCACATTTACTGAGTGCTAGAGCAGCATAGATGAACAGGCTAGTGGTTCTTCTGATGTATTGTACCCCAAGCTTTGTTAATCTATGTTTCATTTAAGTATTCCCTAAAAAAAATATTAAGGCAGGGAAAAATCATCACTGCATACCCTAATTTAATGGGACATTTGGCAAACCAAACCTCTCACACAGAAGGAGATCTCATGGTAAGAGTTAAGAGGCTGTGCAAAGATTCACAGATGTTCTGGGTATAAAAAAGAAAAAGAAAATGACCCAGGTTCCTAAACTTATGTTCTAAGCAGAGGTAGGTACCTTCCTGTCTGCTATAAAGATCCATCTATTTAATGTTTGAATTTTATTACATTAAGACATTTTCATAATCTCCCTCTACCCATGAAAAATAAGAGTAACCCTTGACAGCACCACTTACAAGAACAGAATTTACTTGTCACGTGGAAGGGATTTGTAGCCAGAACTTGAATTTAGTTTTGCTGTGTATATGAAAAATCTAGACATCATGGACCAATTTGAGAGATGTTTTTTTCCAGTTACTCCACTAAAAATTGTATCACTTCTACATAACTATCTCAAATTTCCTGGGACTAGAATCTCCATGGATCCCTATGTTGCATATCCCTGGCAAGTGTCTCGAAGAGCAACCTACAGAATTAGTATTTTTTTCTCCTCTTTCCCATGTATGCAGTAAGGACATCTCTATCTCTGAACAGCCTTCACCTCAGAAGACCAATTAGCCTTTGGGAGACCATGGAGACCAGGGCTCAAATTCCTGCTGTGTAAGAATTGGTTGCAAATTGCACAAATTGAAGTCCCATGGTGACATGCAGGCAGCTGCACAACTCATCTGTGCTCTAGGCAGACAAACACAACCAGCCTTCCTGTCAAGAGGGGAAAGAGTTGCCTATTCTGGGAATCACATTTTGAATGTTTTGCAAGGTCTAGCAGTGGTTATGATAGCTATGTAGCCTTGTAGATGTCCCCTAAGAAAGGAGGACAGATGAGGCAGCCTGGAAACTGGGGCAAACAGACAGCAATGTGGTTGCTCGAAGGCAGTTCAGAGATTACAAAATAACATATGCCATTCTGAGAAATCAGATCTATAAAGTTCTTTTTGAAGCTCAGGTGTGTAAACTGTCCTGATAGCTTCAGTGAGACTACTGAGGAACAAACTTAAGTGTGTGGTTAGGTACCTCCAATAAGAGACAAAATATAACATAGGAACTCCACTAGATTTTTAAAAGGTTCGAAAAAAGCTTAAAAAGAAATACAAAGACTTAGACACAAAAAAAGTTGCTGAAATTTAAAAGGCCATTCTATGTCAGCTGAGACTCACTAACTGTTCATGTGAATTCTTTCATTGCAGATGTCACTAAATCAAATTATTGCAATTTTGCAAGAGCAAAAGCCCACATATTGACAGGAGAGAAGAGGGGAGGAGAGAAGATGAAAATCATGAGGAAGGGAGAGATGCAGAAGGAAGGGAAACTACCCACCATCGAGAACCAAATAATTGAGAAAAAAGTCAAGTATGAAATCATGGCTTCTGGAAGCAGAGAGACAGTACTTGTAGACATGTTAAAAATACTAACTTAAACAAAAAAAAGGAAAAGTGGCACAGAATTCCAGGGGTTGGAATTCTGTTGGATAATCTCATAAAACAAAGTATATTTTTTATTTCTGACTTCTTACCAACTCAGTATTTGTAAAATGTAACCGATTTTACCTGACATTTTATTCCTCCACATTAGATACGAAAATTTCTTAGCTTCCTCATTTCACTAGGTTCATTCTAGAATTTCATGCACAATAAGTAGACTTGTACAATAACTTATCAGAGACATTTTCTTCTGCAAAAACATTAAAAAGACTTTTTTATTATTTTTTTTCTCCTTTTCTTCCTCTAAACCACATAGAGTCATAGAATCGTAAGACTGGAAAAGACCTCTTAAATCATTAAGTCCAACCATTAGCCTGGGACTGCCATGTTCACCACTAAACCATGTGTTCAACTGCCACATCTACATGCCTTTTGAATACTTCCAGGGATGATGATTCTACCACTGCCCTGGGCAGCCTATTCCAATGCCTGAACATGCTTTCAGTGAAGAAAATTTTCCTAAGATCTAACTTAAACATCCTCTGTCTCAACATGAGGCCATTTCCTCTTTTCTTGTCAGCAACTGCCTCGGAGAAGAGGCCGACCCGCAACTTGCTGCAACTTCCTTTTAGGAAATTGTAGAAAGTGATGAAGTCTCCCTTGAGATGTTTACATTCCCAGCTCCGTCAGCTTCTCCGCATAAGATTTCTTGTCCAGACCCCTCACCAGCTCTGTTGCCCTTCTCTGGACATGCTCCAGAACCTCAATGTCTTTCTTGTAGTAAGAAGCTCACTGCTGAACACAGGATTCGAGGTGTGGCCTCAACAGTGCCCAGTACAGGGGATGATCACTGTCCTGGTTCTGCTGGCCACACTTTTTCTGATACAAGCCAGGATTCAACCGGGCTAATGTGTATATAGATAGATATTCTCCTCCACTGTCTCTTTGGTCTTGCCAGTAGCATACTTACTTTTGTCACCAATTTCGTTTCATGAGCATTAAACTGTTTAATTAGTTATGACTTATCAGAAAGGCATAATCATACCAATTATTGCTCAATTTCATCTGTTCTCACTTAAATATCAATTTTTGTCTGCTGCTGAGATATCAAATATGTTTTATTCCCCGGATATCACAGTAAAAATTGAAACTGCCTTTCCTTACTTCTATCAAGAGGAGGAATCAAAGTTGTGGTTTTCTTTTGTTTTACCTCTCAATTCTTCATGCAGTTTCTAACTGTTCTAATTTTGTTTCTTACCTATGAAGGGTTTTATGAATTGTCTTGCTAAATAAATGAGATCATTGGCTAAATTAAATCAGGCTAAACATTTAACCAATATTATGATCAAATGTACATTTTAAGCGCAAGTCATTCTTCATAGAAACAGTTGGGTTTCCTGTTTAAAAACAAATTCATAGATACAAAATTTGTGAAAAAACAGGGAAAACAGATTGCTGTAAGTAACTGCAAGTCTGCAGACTGTTATTTGCATAGATGTAGTGTTGGTAGCAGTGACTTATTTCCCCTTTAAAATAAAATAAGAAAAGAGAACAACTCTTTAGTGGTATATCTGCTTTCTTCAGTCATTAATCACTAGCATCAAAACCTCATAAATATGGTGAGAGGCACAGAGCAATTCCTATATTTCAGAAAAGGTCAATCAAAAAATAGATATGGTAAAAAAAGTCCAGTCAATAAATAATCTTATAAGACTAAACATTGCACTCATTCTTTTCAAGTCACTCATTAGTCATCTACAGTGCCCTCAAAGACATTTTTAATGTATTATTTCAAAATTCTTTTTTTTTTACTGAGAAGGGAAATATTTTTAGCTTGCAAAGCTCCATCTATAGTCGAGGTCTGGTTCACCATAAATGAGTGATTTTCCAGTGGACAAGAAACTACTGTAACAGGAACGTTAATAATACCTTTGAATATCTACTTACCCATTTCATTTTTTTGAAGAGACTTACAGTTTTATGGGGAGATACTGGAGGAACAAAAAGAAGAAGGAAAGAAGAGATAGGAAAGGGTATTTTGTGGCTAAAACTGGTTGAATTATTATTGTTCAATATTTCGTCTTTTAAATTATTGGTTAAAATTACAATCTTGAGCCCATTGCTTCAGTTACAATAGAAGGAGCTACATCTTTGTATAACAGGTCATTCCTTTAAGGGTAAAATTTTTGAAGATGGTTAAAGCACTTAGGTAGCACTTTGAACTTGTAAGACACTAGTTGCCGTTTGGGCATTATGGAAAATTTCTGGAAATGGCTTAGATGTCTGTAATTTTTTGAGTTTCCTCCCTGTGCACTTGGTATCCAACAAACATTAAGAAGCCTAGTATAAGCATCTAATTTAAAAGTTTGTCCTTTATGAGTACACTATTCAACATGCTCCTTTCATTCTGCATTGAAACTATTCACAATGAATTTATTCAGCTATTGAATGTGTTGTAATAAGTTGCTGAAGAGATTTATTCTTCTTTAAAATCTAAGAATTTAAAAATCTTAATTTTGATAAACTTTTAAATTACTTTCAAAATGTCTGCATCAATGAGCAGTTTGCCCTATTTAAACTATTTGGCTATAATATTATTCATAGGATGTATTTGATCTATTCATATTTTATCTATTCACACAGGAGATCTGCTCTTCAGATGTTTGATGGCAGTTTTACAAGGACTCTAATGACAAATATCCAAATATAAATGATTAATAAATCAGTTATGCAGTTTCAGAAAAATATTCTGCTCAGTGTATTAAAACAAAATTGAAGAAACTTTACAGTTGGGAATATAGAGGCGGCCAAATACTTTAAAATAATTTGTAAAATGTAAAATGAATTTGCTAATCACTGTAACAAATAAATACAAGGAGAAATACAGGGAATTCAGGCAAAATAAGAATTCTCTAGGGCATGAAAGAACTAATAAGAATGTGAAAAGACTGGAGTTTTTTTTCTGAAAGGAAAAAATGAATCAGAAATGTATATTAAATAATGAATGATCAAAAAAGCGTAGATGCAAAAAAAACCCCAAACAAATTTCCTATCCTGGTTCGGTGGTATAAGAACAAAGAGATAATTAAATGGTAGTAAAGTAAATAAAGGATATAGTTCCTCTCAAAAACATTAAGTCACCCAGGCAAAGAGAACTGAAAAGTGCAAAATGAAAACTGGAAATGCAATTCTTAGTGTGGATCAGTGTGGCACTTTTACACAAGCAGTCTGGGTAGAAGAGAGAGCCTGACCCACCCTATACTGGAACTAGAAACACGAGGGACACTTCAGGCTACATACAAAGGCACATCAGTGCTTCTCATTGGGTGTCAGATAGATAAAGCAATGAGTGGGATGGCTCTGTAATGGAAGGGTCTATCTCACAGGTTCATGGGGCTTGATTGTACCATCTGTCCAGGTGGAAGATAATCAAACTCAAACAAGGAAAAAACCCCAGCAATATTTATTTTGTTCTATTTCCCTTATGAAACTGTATACATTTTGTCGTGCAACAACTTTTGAAACTAAGGCTAAGTGGAAGAAGGAGCTATAAACTTGAAAAGAGAAGTGCTGATACATACCACATTACTCTGGTGGTCGTGTTTGGGAAATATTCTTATGAACTATATTTCAAATTAAGTGCAAGTCAAAAAGTTTTGTTTCTTGTGAGAATATATTTTTGTATCTGTCAACCATTTCTATCTCTCTCTCCAGATGTTAATCTGAAAACTGATATTTGCACAGAAGTAGATATTAGAATTAGTATTTTTTTACCATTACCCAGATTTGCTCTAAGAAACAAAACAGAAATAATTTTCAAAGTCTCCAAACATAACATGCATGCATGCTTGATTTGTAAGGATATGGAGAAGGTTAAGTTCCAATGTGAATCTTCTGTAAGCAACATTTTTGAGAACTTTTTAGAAGAGCTATGAACACCTACTCTCCAAATCTTCATAAACTCAGTTCAGAGAGAGAATAAAAACATTTTGGCATGATTGAATTTAGAGCAGCAGCAACTGGACCTGACTGGGTAAATGCAACATTTAAATTATTTGGCTATCAGCTCAGACTTGATAACATCTGCTGAGTCCATGCGAATTGTGAAGTGGATCTCTTTCTCTGAAATTTAGGGACACTACCACAGATAATTAATTCATTATTGTGAACTGACTTCACAACAGTTTAATTAAGATTGCAGATCAGCCTCAGGGTTGGCTATTATTATGGCATAGATGATAATTTAGAAATTGAAAAGCACTGATCTGGACATGATAGATTAGTCACTTGGAAACAGCCTCATCTTTTGAAAATCTCTTGCATGATTTCCTGGCATCGTGCATGCAGCAAAACCTTTCCGTATATATGCTAGTAGTAAACAGTCTTTGGAGAGAGGTTTTGAACAGCAGAGATCTGTAAACACAACTTTCAATGTTTAGTAACTATATAGTCACCAACAGCTTAGAGAAACACAGAAGGTGCCTGATATAAAAATCAAGATGGCTAACCACAGTGCCCAATTAAGAGAGAAGTACTTAATCTGCTCTTTCTAAAGTTGAAACTGCCAACTTGTGAACCACATGAAAAAAATGATTCAGCATGTTGGTCTTAGAATTTCAATTTGAAGCAGCCAAAAATGGACTCTGAATGAAAATTATAACCATTATTAGGGAAGTTTTTATAACAACAGGAAAGCAGACTATCAGTTATGCTCCAGTCCCTGTGTCTACCACACAGTGTGAACAGGAAGTGCCGTTTCTCTACCAGACGATTGAAAATAGAAGGTGATGAGACACATGTTTGCCATGAAAGAACAATAAATACAAACTTACAGAAAAAGAGAGCTGTTCTGTTTCCACTTGTTCTGTTGTATTTATTTGTTTCTGAAGCTTGATTACTTGGGTGTAGCAAAGAAACAATTCCCATGAGCTATTTTCTCATTTTGAGAACAGAGAGAAATAATACCTGCTGCTGCAAAGCAGCAAGCGTGACTAAGGCTGGGGGCTGTGAGGGTTGAACATTTTTTGTAACTCTCTAGGGTCAGCTCCCCTCTGAAGATACTTACCCCTAGGCATTCAGAATCTATCTGTTGCTTTCAGGAAAAAAGCTTTCTACAGATTTATTTGCTGTAAAGAAGACTGTGGAAGAAAATAATGGTTCATTCTATTCTGCCTCCCATATCTTCAACCATTTGAGTCAAATTCCAGTTACATAAAGTTTGTTACTGGTGATACCTAAGTCAGGATTAAAAAACTCAAGCAAAATAAAACTAAACCAAACCAAACCAAACCTCCCCTTCTTGACCTTCTTATACCCCTCAATGTGGCACTCTACAGCAGAGTAGAATTTTAGGCAAGGATTCTTCATGTTCTTGGTGACTATTTTTCAACAAAAAACCCTAACTTTTTTCCTCCTGTTTTTTCCCCACTGCTTGCAGACAAAAAGTGGTGAATCTGCACATTTGTAACATTCATTAAACATTAGAGAGTAATCTGAACATTACTCAATTTCACAGAAAATAAACCCTATTTTACGTACAGCTGGAAAATTAGAAACTTGATATTACTTAACCACACGTTAAGTAACGAATGTAAATGGTGAAGGAAAGACTGATGTGAAAGGTGATGTAACACTTAAAAAGAGCTATTTAAGAAAAAAAAGGGTTAGAAGTGTTTTGTTTATGCTACTATTTACAGATTTATTAATTTTTTGAACATACCAAGAATTAGGATTTAATTAACTTGAAGTGGGAAGAACACATGCATATACTTGAGTTTTCACCTGTACTTGCAGCTGTTTGAAAACCCATAGGCACACAAGACTGGTAATGTATCCGTGTACTTGTAATATAAAAGTTACCTAGTAGACTATTAATCATTTGATATTAATTTCATAGGCATCACACTCCAAGGACATTCAGCCAATAATCTGTGTATAAAGCTTTGATCATCTCCTGATCAGGCTAACTTTACTATTGATTCCTTATTATAATTTATTTAACATAAAAGCTGTTACATAAGATGGTTAAAGTTTCTTAATGAGCTAACCGATTAGGGAGAAATGAATTTGAGATCACTTTGAACCCAAAGAACCAAATGAGGTTTGGGGTCCTGGAGGAAAAGAGTTGAGCACAGTTCTTTAATTAATAGGATACTTTGGTAGAAAAGATATTCAGTACTGAACAACTTTGATTTTTGCATGGAACTGGAACATAAAATGAGCCCATTCTCTGCTTTTACTTATGCTCTTGACACTGAGCAGAATTTGCCCCATGGCAAACTGAAAGCCCCTCACACTAACACAGACTAAATTTCAATTGTTCATTATTTTTAGTATAAGATGAGAATAGAACTACTTAATCAAATAAAGTTTCAGAGAAGGGGACAGAACAGAGAAGTGCTTTAAAGTATAAAAGGAAAGTTTGCTTATGGCAGTCTTCATCACATCTGTTCTGTATCCATTTCTAAATCAGTTGGACCTAATTAGATTTCACAGCCCTTTTGCACCTGAATACATTCATTTACATGATTTTTGATCTCCAACATAAGGAGGTCACAGCAACAAAAATTTACAGAGGAATGGTGGGAAAATTTAGCAGGGAAAAGTGTTTAGAAATCAACTCTTACTAAAACAGCTTTTAAATTTTTCAGTTATCTCTGTCTGAGTGGCCCAAATTTCCTTTTGTTATTTCTTTTTCAATAAAGGTTTAAGGGCCTCAATAATGATCCTTACCACTGCTTTCCATACTATCAGTATATAAACAGTCAGCGTCTCTGACGTCTTGACTTGTATGCAGTTGTGTAACAGCTGAGGATTCAGCTAATTGACACAGATTCAGGATGAAAAATAGCTTAAAAAAGAAGTATTCCTAATATTGTGTGCTGATATTTGACAAAATTGTGTCAATCTTTTATATATATATATGCAAACCACCAAATTAATTAGGGGGATATGCATGCTACTTCATTACTGTTGCAGAAAAGCCATAAAAATATAGTCCTTTTTTAGTTTTAAGTGCCATTATCATAAATATGACATGATGTAGATAATAGGAGAAAAATAAAAATAAAAGCTAGCTTCAAAAGTAACTGTGTTTTTTAATATTCTCATCCCTTAGGAAGACCTTCTTTACTAGTAACTTATGAGAAAAATATGATTATGTTAAGTTTTTTTATTTTTCATCACTCCTCTCATAAGAATATGGATGATCCACCTTTGAAAAAAAAATCTTCATTTCTGATGATTGTTTTTAAATATTTTTTGAATCTTAAAAAATAGTTTGACTGAAACAAAATATCTATAGAAGTACAGTGGAATTACAATTATCATTGTCTAGGATTAAAAAAAAAAATCCTGAGAGTAGTTTCAATGTCACTTAAGAGACAATGTAGACTATAACCCCTATATGTCTGTTAACTACTGAAAGTCTATCTTGAAAAAACCTTGAATTTAAAGTAAGAAGATGTGTCTTTAAGACAATACACTTTGGTATGGTCAGTGCTCCTTGAAAAGAAATAATTTAATTCTCCACTTATGCAACACTAAATATAAAGCCTTAATTATGTTCTGTGGCATTCAAATGAGAGATTTTAATTCTTAAAGAATTCCTTTTTTTTTTTTTTTTCTCTAGGAAGTCAGAGAAATTTCCACTTTGATCCAGCCTCCTAAGTTCGTCCTCCTAAGGTATCAATTCAAGCTACTAAACTGGAGTTCAGTTCACATTGCAGTCTGCCATGTGTTTTTTCTTTCTAAATTGCCTTCACTATTTCTGAACAGTTAAGAGACTGCTATTTTTCTGCTTCCCAAGTGCAGAATCTTGACTTTTCTGCTGTCGTTCCATTTCAGATATGACAACAAATGAAGTAATTTCCTTGTTTCTGTATGAGCTTATTCTGTGTTAAAGGTGGCTTTCACTTCATAATTATCACAAAAAATTAAATGTGTTGTCATATCAGAGAAGGGCACTCCACACTATTGCTGTCTCAGAATAGCCATATAACTAATAGCCAATATATGGGGAAACAATTTCCTGAAGGTTAAAACAATAACCAAAATCAGAAAGTACCTCATAGCCTAAGTATTGATCCCCAGTTTTGCTGATAAAGTTATAGAAACTTTCTAGCCCTGTACCCTTCAAGGTGTCTTCTTGACATCACAGGTGTCAACACTCAAAAAAAATCCTGATTTTGACAGAATTTTTTTTTTTTTAGGAATTTTGCTGTATTTTGGTTTTATACTGGGTTTATGTTGGGCTCTTGAACTATTTCTGGAGAGAGACGAGGAAATGTTAACGTAACAGAAGATGCTGGGAGAGGATATAATATTGACAAAGGCCTCCCTAGATTTTGTATGCCAATCAGGAACTCTCTCTGCCGTACTGAATCTGTTGATATATTAGTTCTGTCAGACTTTTTGAACCTACTAACACTTCTCATGGGATTCATCATATCAAAATCTAGCCTTTTCTGTCAGAGGAATATTTCATCTAATCAAAAAGTTGTCTGATGGCATTGTTAAGGTTAATGGGAACTTCAAGTAGAGTACCATTTTAGCTCTCTTCAAGGAGAGTTAAAACAGGAATTTGCTTTATTTTCCATGTTAAATATGTTACTCAATTTTTTGAAGTTTAATGCTTCAGACAACAATAGAAATTATCCTTCAAAATTATTTAATCTTTCATGCACGCCATTTTAAAATTCATCTTTCAGTATTAGGAAATGTAACGATGATCTAGTCAAAGATTTTGGGGAAGATGAAAGTAATATCTCTAGCACAATGACTTATATTGGTGAATGTAAACTGAAACAGAATACTGTCAAAAATTAAATTTTCAATTGTTTGAACTAATTTTACCCAGAGGCACCTTTTCCCTAATGCTGCTGCAAACAACATAACAGGAATCACAGGGTTTAAAGGATAAATCTTTACTCAGTCAGACTACATTCCCTACCGTTTTGCCAAAGATGACGGTGATGTTATGATGTAATTCCATTAGTTAGATAAAATCCTGTAAAAAAGAACAAAAACTTTGATTCAGTGTTGCTCTAGAGAATGGGGAAGGCTAAGGTTTAAGTAACAGTTTGTTAAATAATCAGTTGTAAATTCAGCAGCCTTTATTTTAAATAACTCTGAGGATAATAGCTTCAGAAACACAATGGACATGAACTCCAGATGAAAACTAGGACCATTTTTCTCAAAGTAGAGTTTAATTTTGTTATCAGTGAAACAGTAACTGCCACAGAGACAGGCTTACTAAAAAATGTAATTTAACTGTGAATTACTAACTTATTAAAATCTGTATTTAATTTATTAATAAGCATTGCACTTAAAAGCAAACATAATTATATATATACTTACAAGGCAGTTTCTAAGTGATCTTTAAGTAAAAAGAATTAATGTGTTGCAAGACAGCTTTTGAAAACTCAACCTGCATTTATCAAAAAGTGTAATGAATAAAAATTCTATTTCTCCTGAAGGAAGTAGGAAAAATAACAATCCACTCTTACTGAGTTGGGTCTAAGTTTTCCTACATGATAGTAGACAATTTGCATGGAGTTGAAACATAAGTAATGTTTTAAACAATGATGCATGTGCCAGATGATGGATATCATCTTTAGAAGCATAATTTTGATGTCAATAACAAATGGAGATCAAAAAATTCCAGCTTTATATTACATTACATTGCATTTTATTGAATAGAAGCATTTGAAGAGGAAATACAGATCTAGATTGTGTTAGGGATCATTTGATACAGACATTGAGAGAAACGTGAAAATAATTTTAAATCATTTTCATATTTACTTATAATTGTGAACAAACTTCGAGGGGGAGGACTAGTTAGTGTAGTTGTTCCTGCAGTCTGAGATAGACTAGGGTAGTAAGTGAGGACAAAGTGGCATGAGAAAGTGTAGCAAATTTAAGTAGCAGGCCTGTCACTGTACAAAACCTGAAGCACTTGTTTTTCCTGCCTCTGCATCATGTGAGTGTAGGAAATGCACGCATAGCAGTGCAGCCTCTCAAAAAGTTCAGGCAAGCTGGGTGGACAACCAGCACAGCAAGGCATTTCAAATTACAGTGCCGAAGTTGTCCTGCTGTATGTCTCACAGCAGGAGAAATTTGGTTTCTCCAGACTCCCAAAGGGATGTATGAACCCTTGGATAAATCTTTCATACATTTCTTCAGCATTAGTTTGTGCACATAATAATGACTGATCCCTTGCAATGGAACACTGCTGTCTTGATGTGCACACATAAATTTTATACAAAGTGTGTCTTAAAATATAACATCAAGCTGATATTCAAATACTAAAGTTATTCACTAGTAAGTGTCTTCTGAAGAAAAGCATAACACAACAGGAAACAGCAGCAATCAGAAGACACACATACCTAAAAGAAAATTCAGGTGTATCTGGCATTTTGTAAATGTAAACAGATTCAAGTTCTTTCAAGAGAGATGAATACCTGCTGTGCACATTCTGGGATTATCAGGATTCCAAAAGCATGTGGAAGAGTTGAGATTTCTGAAGCCTTTCATAAATATTTGACTTAAATTATAAGGTGGAATTCTGACCCTGTCAAAGCCTGTGGAAAAATTCCCTTTGACTACAAAGAGCTTGGTTTCCAGTAATCAGGATTGTTTCAACACCTGACAGGTCTGTGCTGAGAGTGAGGGAGAGCAAATGTTTCAGGTGCAGGGGACTTTTAGCACTGTTACCAGAAGCTTTTCCAGTGATGATTTCATATTGATCAATTTCTTTAAGCAGTTGCAATTGTGGAAATCAAAGGACAGAAAAGGAAAATATATTTCTGGTTCTGATGTATTTAAAGTAAGATAAAGGGATAAAAATGTGTGCTTACTTTCTTAAAATCCTTTTTGTAATATCAGTGGTGTAGCCAAAACACACTGCAGGGCTAGAATGATTGTGAAGAAATTATGAAATATTTTTAATACCTTTTTTGTTTTTATTTGTTTTGTGTTTATAAAATTTCCTGAAATTTTTATTTTGTTTTCAGATTTATGTATTTTCATTTTCACTTCATTTGTCCAAAAGTATTTAAAAAAAATAGTTTTAAAATGCTAATTTATTTAAAAAAAAAAAAGGGAAAAAAAAAAGAAAAAAGAAAACTTCCTTCCCAAGCCAATGTAGGCCTCTCAAACTCAGGTGAACAGTTCTGGATTTAGAACTTTTATATAAAAGGACATTCCTCTTTCTATTTCCTCTTAAATGCTGTAGCCTCCTCGTTGAAGGTGCTGTATTTTTTCTTAAGAAGTAGCTTTTCTCATAAAGCACAACGTTGTGAAGCAAGACTGGATAGAAAGAGAACCAGAAAATGCTTAAAGGAAAATATTAAACATGCAGTCAGCTACCCACAAAGGTTGATAGGATTTAGCATTTAGCACATACCTTCTATTAACATCAACAGACAGACTTAATATAAAAGAAATTATGTTGGTTTAAAAATTAATCAGTAAAATATAATTTGTTCTTCTATATTACAAAACAATCAAGTAAGTTTAGTTTTTTATGTAACATTTTGAATAGAGCTTTAAAAATATATGGCTTACACAATATACATTTTTATTTTCTTTGACATAGGTATTTTTTATCTTGTTTGACATTAGCAGGGTAAAATGGATCAACAAAATATTCATCTTGAGAAAACATTGTGGGGTTTTTTTCTGGAATATTGATTATAATTTTTTAATCTTATTTTGATTTTCTTGCCATTTAAGTAGGGTCTTACCCACATTACGAGATACAGTGATGAATATCTCACATCATTGAATGATTTTCATGTAAGCAAAAAGAAGTCAATTTTCACAAAAATAATGAAACAATTAAATATTAAATGTATTTTAAATGAGTAATTTCCAGTTAATTAAATATTTCCATCTAATTTTTGGAGTCAAAACATGAGTTGTTTTCTTCATGAATACAAAGGTTTAAATGTGGGGAGAAGGTGCTATAAGGTAATGGACAGTAGTCTGTAATGGTTTGGGAAAGTTTAACTGATTCAGGCTGTTCCCTCTTGTAAAAGATGTTCAATTCAATTCTGCAATGTATTCTTTACCCCTAGTTATCTTAACTTTCTAGATTTATATAGGAACTTATAGTTTAATATGTACTGGTACATTTTGGATATTTTGATTTCCTATATCATTGAGTTTACACCACTATGAAAGGCAGCTACATAAATATTCTTGCAGTTAGAATTTAAATGAACAGAAGCAATTTGTTTCCCATTCCTCAGAAAACTTGTACAATTCTCCAACATTTTTGCTTTCTCCTTTTGGTTGTTCTTGCTTTACGTACAAATTTGTATCATTATTGTCATGGATTTCCTGTTTTATGGTATTTTTGAAGTTGGTCTCTAGCTCCATGGTCACAGGAACTTTTGGACTCTTATAAAAGCAGATAAAAAATATGCATATGAAAATATTATTTAATTCAAGGTAAGACTTTCTTTCCCGATAATTTCAAGTTAGTTTATTTGGTGGGATCATATGAATGGAAACATTTGATTTCAACTGACTTTGAAGGCTTACTGCATGCTTAGCTTTATGCACAAGTTAAACATTGTGGTGGATTGAGAATTAGTGCTTAGCATCTTGTAAGAACTTAATCCCTCATTCAGCATATACACTTTAGACTGCTCTGAACTTTTTGATCATGTATCATATAACAAAAGAGAAAGAAAATTTAGGACTGATAATCTACCCTGCCAGTTGCCATGAAGAAACATCAAGTTCACTAATGTTTGGAAATTCAATTCCCCTCCTGACAAAAGAGAGAAAGGAAATTATTCAACATCCTTGATTAGAGATTCTTGCAAGCTTTATGCTGTGTTAAAGAAATGGAACCAATCCAATTGTTACAAAAATTGAACCAAAATCTATAAATATTTTCCTACAAAATCATCTTTACTTAAGAATAAAATACACTAATCTCTTTTCCTCTCCTTGTCTAATTCGGTTATAATTAGTTTAATTTATAAAGGAATGTTATACACAGATTTCTGTAGCTGTGCTAACAAAGATATATAGAAGCAGAAATTTCAATAAAACTTCACAAACAATTCCGTTATAGCTTGTCAAAAGCACAAAGAACCTCAGCTATAAGTTGTTCCATTTATATGTCAGTTTTGTCAACATCAACCAACTAAAAGCATGGACCCACATATTGAATCTCAGCACAAAAGAATAAATTGAAGATTCAAGTATGAAGCTTTTTCTGTGTTTTTAGCCCTGACATTTTTTACTACCGTACAAGATTTTACAGCAAAAATAAGAACTGCTAGAAAAACCCAAAGGTAAACTTATACGTTATTCAAATATTAACAATGTATTCTAACCGAGTAGACAGCTTGCACAGTTTAGTTTCTCCTTTTTACATAGTTTTCATACAAGTTGTAACAGGATAATAATTTAAAAAAATATTAACTGATATTTATAGATTGTTTCTACTGTGGTTATAATGCTATTGTGTTTACAAGGTCCACTGTTTAAAAATAATGGATTTTCTGTTTGTGGGAACTGAGTTTTTGGTTTTCACATCCTTTCTGACCAGTGTGCTAAAGTTCATATGTGCATAGGGTATTCTCATTTCAAAATTCACTAGCCTACACAGTAAGTGAAAGTGACACCATATAATGGGCACAAAGAAATTTGCAGCCTACAGTCACAGATAACCTGACAAAACCCTTGCATTCTCTTCACCCCATCTTTATGGTGGAAAATCAGTTTCAGAGGGAGAATCAATTACTTGATGAGGCAAAAGTATGTACTTAAGTAACTTTTTAAGACTAACAGGATGAGTTACTAATTTCTCATTTAATTTGCATTTATATATCTTTGCAGATTTTATAAAAAACGCATAATACAAATAAACAAAAAAATCAAGGCAGTTGCTATAAGTTCAAACCAATGTCTATTATTAAGCCAAAAAATTACTTATAATTAGAAAATCAAGGTCACATGTGGGAGTGAATTAAATCACAGACCATCCAATTAATACATTCAGCAATCAAGTCATTAAGTTAATACAGGATGCAGTCAATTCTTACAAGTCTCACTACAGGAACTGAATTAGTTTGTTCAGTTCCTTATCCCCAGTAGAAATAATCTCTTAAATTTGTTGTAATATAAAAAAATCCAGATTTCTTTAGAACATTCAATCCTCAGGTCAAATGGAGATTCTTTTTTTCCTGAAAATACCTCTTCGTAGAGGACACCTCCCTGCTGCCCCTACTTTTCTTTTTATTCCCATTCAATCTGCATTCTGCAATCCTGAATCTGTAAGAGTCAACAGATTATCTATGTTTTCTTACAGAGTCAAACTAGATTCTCTGATAGTTCATGCAAACATTTAAAGGGAGACCATTGCTATGGTACACCAAATAAAACTCCTTTAAATTCCCAGTATCATCAAATTATTCTCAGTGCCTTCCTGAGGGACAAGGATTATTCTTTATAGGAAGGATATATCATATATAAAAGGATGACAAAACCAAAAGTGAGGCCTATAATTTTTATGCTCTGTGGCCTTTCAAGGTGCATGCTATTATAATCTGTGTGGTAGTTTAGGAACAAAACTTTTGTTCCCTTTGATGGTAACAGGGGCGGGGATGATATTTACTGAGAAACATTCATGTTACTACTGTAGCAGGAGAACACCCATCTGTGGGTAAACTAAGCAATCACTGTTCTATAAAATTAAATAATTTGTCAATGACTGATGTTTGGCCTTGCTAAGATGGCGAACTCCATTTGGCATGAATACAGAAGAGATTCTGGAGATTAAAAATATTTTAATGGAATACAGTAAACCAAATAGGCTTAACCCAAGAAATATAAAATAAGCTTCATTTGGTATCTTTTTGGCTTTATCATAGTCACATCTTCACCAATTTAAGCTTTGTTGATGTGATATTGACTGGAACCCAAGGTACCAGTTGGGGAATGGGAATGCTGAATAAGCTGCAGTGGAAACTTACAGTTTCTTAAGCACTTTCTAAAATGGGTGTTTATAATGTAGTTGCATTTTTTCTATTTTAAACTTTTCATACACAATATTTTATTGCTTACAAGTAACAGCCAATCAATGTCTTAAGTTGCTTAGTTAATTACATTAAGAGAAGTCTACATAATTATCTAGCTATAATTGCTGTTTCTATTATTCTGGTGTTCTATTTCTTTTACAATATGTTTGCTTTATTAGCAGTGCAATTTTCATGCAAATAAACACTAGAATATTTACATTTCTTCCTTGCAGTAAAATACTCTTAAATATAAGACATTGCTTATTCAAAATCATGATATCAGCTAATTAAAAACATTCTATGGCAGAATATGTTTATAATTCACTAAGAATAATTGTTTCTCTTTAGTCTTCTGCAGCTATTATTATGATAGGAAAGTATTACTGTTCTAATAAGCCAGAGTCCTACCTGTTGGGTTGCACTTCCTGTTTCCTGCATTTCACAATAATTTCACAATGTGTTCTGAGTTGGAAGGGACTCACAAGGATCATTGAGTCCAACTCTTCAGTGAATGGCTCATATGGGGATCAAACCCACAACCTTGGTGTTGTTAGCACCATGCTCTGACCAACTGAACTAGTTTATGGAAGACAACTATGAAAATGCTGCTCCCATATCTTATTATCCAAACAACATGGTCTGTTGTGTTAGAAACAGCTTCTAGAGAGTATAACCAGCACCGTTTCTGCAGATGAGCTACATTTTCTTCATGACCTAAACAGATGCAAGCTCACCGGGTCTTACAAACCAAACAACAGGAGGCTTTATCACTCTGCTGCCCAGTCTGTTAGAAATCAAAGCAAAGAGAGAGGCTCTATGATATTAACATTTTCAGTCTGCTAGCATGGTCAAAGGGTTCCCAGTAGGGTCTGTGCATGGTCAGCAAGTTTTCCCCTGCATGCAAAGAACCCATATACAGCAGTGTGTTTACAATTCTGTCTGTATGACCTCCCACAAAGACAAGCCAGATATACCATTTTAAACAGAATTAGACCATATGTTTCAGTTGTTATCAAAATAGGAAGACTGAGAGTACAGACAGTTTGAAAAATCCCCTTTATGGAAACTCTTTATGGTGTCAGACAGAGTAACTATCCGTAATCTAGTTCTGAAAATATTAAAAATATTAACAATAAGACAAAGAGGTCCTACTCTCTCTTTAAAGAAAATGCTGCAGAATTTTAGCTAAAAATATTTTTAAACCTATGACTTGAATTAGAAATCTAAATAATAAATAGATCTATACTTACTACCAGACATAGCTATAAATAAATGTCACCAAATATTCATGAATAATTGTGATTATAAAACCACCAGAGTATTTTTTTTCCCCAGAAAGCATGTCTAAATAGAAATAAATTCAATGAATGTGTGATCTGCTTGTGGATAAGCCTTGAACAGAAGGAGAGGTTAACATTTTTAGCTAAATTTTGCATTGCAAATGGCTCACTCAGTTTTTTATCATTTGCATAAGTGGCCCTGGTTCAAAATCTCACTGATTGCAATGGAAACAATTTTACAGGTTTGTTTTTGTTTTTTTTTAACCACACTACATAAGGTTAAAAACTATAGGAGAGGGGGAAAACCAGTACAAAATCCCTGTTAGAAGACCACCTTTCTATGCTTAATTAACATGGCAACATAATTGCTTTTGTAAATTAAGGTCTATAGCTGACTAGCTGGAATAAAGAAGTTAGAATTTTACTGAAAACAATTTCAAGTTGCTGACAGAAATCCTAGCTACTAAGACGCAATATTTTATCCCCTTAAGCCATGCTTTGTAAGGAGAAGAACTTCTCTGAGTAGCAATCTTTGGATAACTTTTTATTTCAGAAATGTTGAAGCACAAAATCATACCATTAGCTTAGTGACTTTGCTTCTGTTTAGGGAAGCGGTAATGAGCTGCCCAGAGGTTTGCAGCAGTGGGTTCTAAGATATGGAAAGAGGAAAGGAAGGACTATAAATCAGTTTTTGTGATTTTTCTGGATTATTTATAAGACTTGCATTTTTCAGTAACATTACTTAATCACTGCTGTTTTAAAACTATTAATAATATCCTTCCTAGTCAGATGAAAAGCAACAGACACGGAACTGCAAAACACCAAAACAGAAAGTGCTAAGTAATGTAACATGTATTAAAAAAAAAAAGAAATAAAAATTCAATCAACAACTCAGATGCCTATTATCTCATTCAGTCAAATAATTCAGAAATGTTATGACTTGACCTAAGAAACAAATTCAGATCTTCATCTTTATTCATTAACTGACCATTACATCAGTAAAAAAAATCAGATTCAGAATTTCTGTCTACTTTAGAGCCATGAATGGGATTTTTCTAATAATTATTATTTAAAACTGATACTTTCATAGGGTTGTTGTAAGTTGCAGAGCTGTACAGTGCTTACAGAGATATATCCCGCAGATACTTGCTTTTTTCTTTTTTACTTCTTGTCTTTGCATTATACTTACACTGTTATATAGTCATCATCTGGTCAGGATGGATAATTTTGCTGTCAATAAAGCCGCAGTTAATGACAATATGAGAACATTTACAAGGTCCAACAAGACTTATGAAGCAATAAGAACATAGAGTGCAGGGTTTAAAAAAAGAACAATCAGCTAGCATCCTGTCAAAAGATTGTTAGTTATGGAGCAGTTGCTAAATCTGAATTAAATTCTCTGCAGAAACACTGCTCGAAATTTGGGATTTGCAACATGAAAAATGCAATTTTTTGTTTTGTGCTTTCCTTATTTAACAGAATTCACTAGTTTTCTAGGTTTTTTAGGTCTTACTGTGATTACTTAACTGGTAGACTCCTCACAGATGAGTGCAGTTCATATATATTCAGAAAAGAAAATCTCATTGGTGTAGTTTTAGATTTCAAAAGATTTTCAATTTTGGCTGAGAAATGTGAACTTGCAAGGAATTTCACATATATATATATAGGAGCAAAGTTGAACCATTTGCATATGTATTACTTCCTAAATTTGGCCCTAAGTCAGCCAAAGCAACTGAACTCCTTTGAGCAAAACTGAATCCTTGATCTAGTTTCAATATTTTTACTAGAAGAATCATGACCAAGTGTCCCTG
Source organism: Oxyruncus cristatus (assembly GCA_013399855.1). Lineage (NCBI taxonomy): Eukaryota > Metazoa > Chordata > Aves > Passeriformes > Cotingidae > Oxyruncus > Oxyruncus cristatus. Next base: position 279,962 of record VXAY01006319.1, read on the forward strand.
TGGTGTAATTCAATTGTACCACCTTATTTTAACCTAAAGTGAGATCTAGATGTAATTTACAATTTAAAATGAGCTGTAGGTTTGAGTCAAAGTATCTACTACACTAGAAAAACATGTCTTTTGAATACAAGATTTATTTTCCCCCCTCTTTTTATCCACATTTATAAATGAGCAAAAGGATATTTCTTCAGGTTGGAAGAATAATCAAGGTTTAAGAGCCTTGCATTGTGCTTTTGTTCAGAGGCTTTTTAGGTAAACTTGAGCAAATCACTGCCATCTCTCATGTATCATTTATTTAAACCCATTTTTTTTAATCTGAAAAGGGTTTGGAGAAGATTAATATATAAAAAATGTTGACTAATATAGTTAATATAACAGGAATAAGTGTCTCAGAACTACTGGGGACTGATATAATCAGAAAAACAAAGAGTGTTTAAACTTTAACTAAATGCATTAAAAAGACATTATGATCACTCAATGTTACCATAACTTAGGGGTTAAATCGATTATATTGATTGCAGCTGTGACAGTGTAAGGATACAAATAAGGTGACGCTCGTAGAAAGTTATAGTATTTTTTTTAGATCAATTGCTATAGCTTGTATCCATAAGCTCTTCTGTGATGAGAAAAAGAAGAAGCAATCTTCAAAGCTAAGCACAAGTTTTATAACGAATGCTGTGAATGTAACAAGGCTGGATGAAAGAAAATAGTAAATAGAAAAATTCTATTAAAGGAGAAACATGAGATGAATTACCATGATTAATGTGATTACTATCTCTAAAGTTCATGATTTTGGAAACCTGATGATGTTACTTTATTTTCCAAGCCAATTTTTTGTAGGCTGTTTGTTTTGATATTTTTTAATTTAGATTTTTTCTTGAGAACAAGTACTGAAATGACAGAGATGAAGGTAACTGAGAGGGTTTTTTTGAGACATTAGGTGAAAATCTAATCACCACTAAGAGAACTCTAGCACATTTTTTACATAAACTTCTTCTAGTGTGAGGTGATTTCTTAATTCTATGCCAGTAATTTACATGTTTATAAGTAACGACCTATTTGCATATGCTGCTCATTTATAGTCAGGTTTGATTTGGTACCTAATCTTGGAAATTTTGTTTCTCAGGACAAATGTAATTCTGAAGTCAAGAGGTTGAAGACCAGTTTCTGGGAATCTTTCTTCTCCAGGTAGGGTAGCTCTTGATATATTTTCACATAACTGTTAAATGATTCTAGTATCCAAAACAAGTAAATAACTTAGAAAAAGTGTGAGTTCAACACTTGTTTTCTCTGTATTTTTGAAGTCACTCTCTACAAGATATTTGTGCTCTATAAGAGTCTGTCTGCTGGAAAAAAACTTTCTAGATTGTCGAGATGGGAATCACAACTATGTTCCCCAGAGCACACACACGTGTTTTAATATAGGCCTCTTAATAATTTAATGTAGTAACAAGACAGTTTCACAGAATTATTACATTTGCAATACACATCAATGACAGAGCATTTTCCAATATAATGTGTGATAACTCTTCTTGATAAAGTCAGTAAAAAAACCTCCAAATACAAGAATTCTCTCCACATACAAATGCAGTGCTCATTTCCACAAAGGACCTCAGGAGAGAGTAGGCAGTCAATTCAGTCAACATTTCACTAAGTTCACTGGAAGGCTAAAGGCAGATTTATTCTAGCATTCCCTAACCTATAGTTAGTGTAGGCTATACTCACTGCTACCAAGCAGAAGATCGAAGCATTTCAATCGGATTTTCTCCTGATCTCTCAGCTCAGTTTAGCTTAGATATTTCCACTGCTAGGGTAGTTTCATGTTCTCTGAAATGACTGAAATTCAAATTTAATTTTGTCTTAATTGACAAAAACATGAACAATCTCACACTCTCTATAGCGCAATTTGTGTTTCAAGTAATGCTAAAACAAAAGCTACAAGACATTTCAGGAAAACATACCTGAAGAATTATTGCACCCAGATGCCATTAATTTGAAATGGAGACAACATTACTATCTGAACAAAAGCTACTGCAGCAAGATTCGGGGCTATGCTCCCTGATAAGAATCATGAAAAACACAGGAAGAATGATTACCTGAAACCCATGGAAGTTCCATTTATTTTGTTTTGCTTTTCAGCCTCCCCCAACCCCCGCTGCCCCTCCAGCTTTATATTCCTATCTCTTTAAGAGCTTTTAGTTATGGAACACCTGATTCCCTTCTATTCCCAGCATAATTTGGCATATCTGTAAGACAGCTTAGATTTAATGTACTACTTAAATCCTATTCTTACTAAACAATCAGGAATATACATTTTAAAACATTAATTGTTTTTTCCTCAGCAAGGTAGCATTTTAAATGGATGCTTGTTGGGTGTGTACTTTATGCTATTTCATAATTAGTTTTATAAAAAATTTTTGGAGGAAATATTTTACTCCAATTTTAAAGTCAGAGCTGCTGGAAGATCAGCAGTCATTGTCATGAGATGACAATTAAAATAATAATAAACTTTAATTTAATCAGTCAGTTATATAAAATTAATTTCCAGATGGAAATCAGAGACTAAAATGAATAGAAAATCCGCAATATATCACTGGATTTATTCTATTCTAGGCAAGATTAAGAGTACTTGAACAACTAAAAAAGTGTTTGGATCATTCAAAGACGCTTGCCTAAAGGCATCATCAGGGGGAAGAAAAAAATAATTAAAAAAAAAATCACACAAAACCCCAAAACCCAACCCAACAAATAAACAAATCTCTGTTAAATGGAATTCCAGAAGTATTGATTCTAAGCTGTTTTCATAGGTTTATTTTTGCTGTCTTTGTCTTTGAAGTCTATGTGGTTGCAAACTACTTCAAATTTTTTTCATTCATCATGTAATTTTTTGAACAACTGGAGAGACATTCAGGTGTACAAATTACAGACATCTGTGCAATTTCAGATCCTCTAAAGCATTTAGGATTTCCTTACAAAGTTAACAGATATGGCCCTGAACGTACATGAGGTATGTCTCCTTTTGAGACAGCTACTGGAGGATAAGCAGGACACATAGGCTGATTTAACTGGTCCTAGGCAGTTTAAGCAATTAAAACTTACCATCGACTTTCAATTATTACAAACCTTGTATTTTCTTACTAAAATTTGCATTTGATTGTCTTATTGTTCACGTTTTCCACACATCTTCCCCTCTGCTGTTCTCCTTTTGACTTCCTTCGTTATGATGAATTCTGAAAATGCGGCATCCCAAAATACTCCAGGTGAGACCTACCAATGCTAAGTAAAATGAACTATTCCTCAAATATATATTACCTCATTTTGGAAACATTTTTTTGTGTCAACCTCTTCCAAAATTCACGTATTTTCCTGAATTTATAGTAATTTTAATTTTCCGAAGCCAAAGTATTTTCTCAACTACTGTATAGAGCTGTATTGACCTCGAGGACAGTGATGATAAGGTTGAGTGCCTATGGAAAAGGCTAATAAAGCAGACATCCCAGTGGGAGTCTTTTCTAGACCACCCAACCAGGATGAAGAGACAATTGAAGTACCCCATAAGTGGTTGGCTGATGCTTTATGATCTCTTGCCCTTGTTCTTGTGGGAGGTTTTAACTGCCAGATGTGTGCTGGAAACTCAACACAGTAGAGAGCAGGCAGTCCAAGAGGTTCCTGGATTGTGTGGAAGATAACTTCCTGACACAGCTGATAAGTTAGCCTACCAGAGGTGGGGCCCTGACAGACCTGCTGTTTATGAACTGACAAGGGCTGGTGGGAGATGTGGTGGTTGAAGGCCATCTTGGACACAGCAACCATGAAATGATGAGTTTTCAATTCTCAGTGAAGTAGGGAAGGGGGTCTACAAAACCTCTGCCTTGGATTTCTAAAGGCTGGACATTGGACTGTTCAGAACACTGGTTCAGAGAGTCCCTTGGGAAACAGGCCTTAATAGCAAAGTGGACTAGGAAGGCTGAACATACTTTAGGAAATAAATTTCAAAGGTACAAGAGCAAGCCATCCCTAAGTGCTGACAGGTGAGCCAGAGGGGAGGACGACTGGCCTGGCTGAATAGGAAGCTTTGGCTGGAACTCAGAGTTAAAAAGAGTTTCTGACCTCTGGAAGAAGGGACAGGCAACTTGGGAAGACCACAAGGATGCCATTAAGTGATATAGAGAGAAAATTTGAAAGGTGAAAGGTCAGCTAGAATTTGATCCATCCTCTGCTGTGAAAGATAATAAGAAAGTGTTTTTATAAATACGTTACCAACAAAAGGAGGGCCAAGGAAAATCTCCATCCTTTACCGGATGCAGGGTGGAACATTGTGATCAAGGGTTGTCACCAATGAAAGTGTGTGCAGTGTCCTTTCACCAATGAAGATGTGTGCAGTATCTTTTGTTTTTAAAACTTTGACCAATTATACTGTAACATGACAGTATGCTAAGAGTGTAAAAGAAACACTGGAGAGCAATAAAGTTAGTTACACGTTCATTATGCCTTGACCAAGACTGAAGTCTGTGGCACATTTGTCTGTCTCGACAGTGACACAGACATTTCTATGAGATCTTGATCACTTGAAACAGGAAACAAATTCATCTGTTTCAGGCCTCTGAGTACGTCCTCCTCCTCCCTGTCCTGCTGATCTGGTTGACAGGCTGTACTGGATCCGGCTGAGAAGGGGTTCGTTTCCCCACAGCAGTCCTCACAGTACTGTGCTTTGCATTGGTAGCTAGGAAGGTTTTGATAACACTTCAGTGTTTTGCCTACTGTTGAGCAGTGCTGCCAAAAGCATCAGCCCTGTCTCTCAACATTTCTTCCCCACCTAACCAAGTGCAAGATCCTAGGAGGGGTCACAACCAGGACAGCTGTTCCAAACTAACGAAAGGGATATTCTTTAACATATGACATCAGCTCAGATATAAAAGCTGAGGAAAGGAGGAGGAAGGAGGGACATTCATTGTTTACAATGTTTGCCTGCTGAGCAACTGCTACAAGTGCTGAAGTCCTGCTCCCCAGGAAGTGGCCGGATATCAGTCACTGATGGGAAGAAGTGCTTGTGCTCATGCAAACTTTCACTTTTTCTTTAATAAATTGCCTTATTTCAACCCATGAGTTGTTTTCCATCTTGTTTCTCCCTTGTCCGGCTGGGAAGAAGAGTGATAGAGCAGCACAGTGAGTACCTGGTGTGCAGCCAAGGTCAGCCAACTATAGTCTTTTTGGTGCCCAAATGTGGGACAAGACAAAGGCAGTTACATGTATATGGCATGCTATAGTAATAGTAATTATCGAGTAGCAAGCTCCTGTGTGGGACACAGAGTTTGTCAGCTGCACTACTTATCTTTATTTTGCTGCGTTTGGGAACATACTAGAATAAACAATGGCTCTGTGCTTTACCCTTACACTGATGACTTTGTCATGATGGGGGAACTATCTTCCGGGGACAGTGGAGACAATGGACACTCTCCTCTCCCTGCCCGAGATTATTATGAATGGTTTTATAATGAAGTCTACCACTGTCTTTGCTCATCGTTATGTAAGCTGTTTAATACAGTTAATAATATTAACTAATACTGTTGGCACACTATGGAGTTCATGGAATCTGGTGTTATCCTGGTGTGAGAGAAAACAAACTTTAGGTGATGATATAATGAGATGTGCCCTGAGACATCTAGTTCCTGGGTGGCAGGGTGTGTGGAAGGATTTGTACAGATTCCTAGGGTGGCTAACAACTCCCACTACCTGGGAATTCACACCTGAACAGGTATCCAACCGTAGCAAACTGACACAACACCTGATGAAATGGTGCCTTGCCTACCCCAATGAAAAGCAGCAGCTTCTTGCCCTGTACTGGGCCTGGCCAGTGCCTATGAAGCCACAGTTCAGTATTCTCAGAGGACTGTAGTGGTGTCAGGAATCCAAACTTTAATGGAGGACACTACGGTTGAGACAGGGAATCAAACCACAACAACTATGATAATTGCCCCAGTAGTGGAAAAGAAAAAAGAGATAAGCTGAGCCACAGGTCCCTATAATCAATTTCTAAGGGAGGAAGAAGGAGAAGGAAAAGGAGAAGGAGAATCAGGATGGGAGAGGGCAGATGAAGAAGCTGGTACTTCAACAAAGAAATTGAAAGGAGGGAAACAAATCAAACAGGGTTTGTGCGGTAGCTTGTGCGGTAGCTCTTGGCTCTGTTCAGACAGGATCAGCCATGCAAAATATCCTCTAGGTGGCAGGTGGGGAACATGGTCTCACCTGGAGCCTCTGGTACGCAACATCAGGAGAAACCCAAGGCTGACGTAATGGTTTTAGAGCCTGGGTTATCAGTGATCAGAAGCCCACTACTGAAAAAGAGATATTAGCACCAGAATGAAAACAACAACCTTGGTACCCAGAGGAGTAGTGAAAGGATAAGTGTAACATGAAGAAAAGGCATAGAAACTAAGTGTGTATGTTACGTCAATAGAAAAAAAAAAAATTAAACTTGTATACAAGTACTCTAACTGCATTGTCATTCTTTTTTTTCCTTAATAATGCTTGTTTCATTCATAAAATTAGGTCTACAGTAGTGATGACCTTTGAATTAATTTGAATTAATTTTTCCATTACACTAAATGTAAGTGCTTGTTTCTGCTTACACATATGTGTATGTGTGTGTGTGATTTTTCCCTTGCCCTTTAACAAGATTCTGAGCGTAACTCTGAAGTGAGTTCTCGCACTTGGCTTTCCCAACTAAAGCTTTACTGCAGCAGTTTTGTAGCTGCAACAGTGCTGGTTAAGTATGTCCTGACCTGTCACAGCCCCTCAGACTGCCTTCATCCCAAGTCTGTGGCATTACTCTGGACTTGCACTGGACTTAGGCTGAACTTGCTTGTTGTTGAAGGTATCTGATCCTGACGACACCGAAGGCTATAAGTTTACCTGATAAGTCTTGCCTCCTGGCTGTCCTGGCAGACCTCCAGCCCACCATGCTCCATGCGTGGGGGGTTACTGGGGGATGTCCTGCCTTGTAGCTCCCATGAGAGCCCCCACCTGACAGCTCCCAGTGCCCTGAACCAGGGAGCAGTGTCTGGTGAAAGCAAATCATCCACGTGGGCTTTGAGCAAAAGCTGGTGGCATAGCAATGACTTTTGTGTTTATTTACATAAGTTTGTATGTCAGTAAATGAGACAAGGCAATGTGAATACAGATTCTGGTGAAGTTTTGTTCTGGTTAGTTTTTTAATTTGTTTTTTTTAAACAGAAGGTGCTGATAAAGTTTTAAAGGAAATGGAGTAAGTGGGTTAAGGTAGATAATTACCTCAGTCAAGTATACAAAGAAAAATCTGAACGAAGGGGTTTTTTTTCCTATTTTGTCAATTAAAGTTGAGTGAGCTAACCAGAAGTTGTGTTCTACGATATTCTTTTTCCCATTTGGAATACTGTATACAAGTTAGTATTTGCAATATTCTATTAGAAAAAGTAAATGCTACTTAGTTATAAGCTATTTATATTATGCAATTCTTCTTTGTTGAAAATTAGGAAGTTAAGATAGGCCAGAGATTCAGCTAGCAATGAAAGTTTGGTTAAAAGGGGTTTATTTGTCCTAGAAAACACAGATTTTAATAATATTTTCCTCCTTTATAAATTAGTACGAGAAAATTAATCAGAAGAGCCTTGATTGGCCTTAATACATGTGGATTTTAATAGATAGAGGCAAAGAACACATTTTAATAAATAAAATTTTTATAAAAGTTATCATTATCTGTAAACAGCGAAAGGAATATTATATAATTCCATGTGGGAAAAAAGTCACTAGTCTCTGAATAGTCCTACTTTCTATAGACTTAATTCAGGCTAAAGCAACAGCTACTAGGAAAAAAAAGGGTGGCTTAGCACAACTGTTCTTCTATAAGTCTAGTCAGTACCACGATTACAATCTAATTGGGATTTTGGCATTTAACAGTTTTCTTTAGAATGAGTACCTTTTGTTTTGCTAATATCACATTTCTTAAAATTTAATTGTCAGTTATTTATAACTCTCTTGAATCTATTATTCCTTGAATGCAAAATGTTAAAAGAATGGAAATTTCTTACAAGATCAGAAAATTAACCAACCCCTTGAAAAAGCAGTGACTTTTCTACAGTACCTAGATACTATTTTAATTATGCCCTGGCATATTGTTTTATGAATAACACTTATTAGATGGCTTGATAATTCAAATTAATTTGTCCTCAAAGCTTTAAATTTAAATTTAGTTCTATTACTATATATCCTTCTTTAGGAAGACACAATTTGCATATGCCTACCTTCCAGAAAACCCCATATGCTGCAGTCCAAGGCATAAAATTTTGCTTAGATACCACTTTCACATACAATACTTGCTAAAGCTAAAGTTTGTTTTGGTTTGCCCCTCCCCTGGACATTAATCCTTTTTTGTTATAATTTTAAAGAATCTGCAAAACTGACAATATTTTTAGTCCTAAATATTTCTTTCAGATCTTATTAAATATTTCATTTCTTGACAGATTTTTCAAATATTTCTTACAAATTTTTTTTTAAAAAAATCTCTATTTTATTAAGTTAATCTTCAGCCAGGTCTAGAAATCAATGACAGGAGGCAAAAATTATATAGTCTTTCCAAAATCAATAGTTTACTTGGGGATGTGTAATAAAAAGTCTTCAGTTATTTTATCTACTCAAAATCCGTGAAAAAGCAAGCATGGGTCCTTCAGAGAGAGATGACACAAATACTTTCTTACGGACACTTTGAAAAGTGGAGAGCATACTTTGGTTAGATTAGAAATAAGAACATGGAAAAAAAATAGAAACAAAGAGGACTGTATTTCCTTTCTTATTTTGTCTTATCTCCCTGCAAATACCTAATAACTTTTTTTAAGTGGCAAGATGACTGCAAAATGGAAGAGTTAAATTCTGTTGAATTATCTGAGGCTGAGGAGACCTTGTGGATTCAATTTTGTCTCTTAGTTTAATTTCTGACTTTGACACTGTGAAGTCAATAGACTCACCTCTGTCACCTGGATAGCATTGCATGCATTTCTTGCTGTTAAACATCTCCAACTATCATCATTAAATGTTTCTCACAATCTATATTCCCATTCTAGTTCTAAGCAGTTTCCTTGGATGTCAAGCAAATATTTTGATTATAAATGTTCCTTGCACTTTGAAGTTGTGTTCTACCTCCCAGAGTGCAGAAAGTTAATATGAAGAGAAGGGTTCCTTTGTAATCATTCATTTAACGTTAGAAATTTCCTTGACGAAATTGATAGTACCCCTTATTGCTATGATCTGAAGAAGGAATTTGTCCTTTCTGTCTTGTCCCGGAAACTTGCTTCCATTGCATAATGTTGAGTTCTGCAGGAAAAAAAATCTCAGCTACCTCTGTTTAAAAGTGCTCAACGTAGTATGAAATGCTCATAAACTCGAAGGAGAAATTAAATGAAGCTTTAGTGCTTACAGCATCTTTTTTTAGGGAGTAGAAGTCCTGTGTTAGAATCTCTCCTCCAAACACGAAATAGATGAGGGACTTTAAAATTATCTGCCTCACCTTTCAAGTTGTCATCCTAACCACTGGATAGTGGGTAAAATACAGTACTAGGTAGCTGTGTTCTGTTGTTATGTGCTACATAGATGACCATGCTTAAGGACCTTCTTCACACATAAGAAGTGAGGCCAGGCTGAGTCCTCTGAGTTTCTGAGTAGACCAAGGTCTAGACCTTGAAGGCCATCTTAGATAATTCTGTTTTTAATTTTCTTAGCTTCTGTAAGTTTTCTGTATGGAAACCCAAAAATCTTCTCCAGGGATGCAGATACTATTAGGTGTTAAAACACCTAAAATGACTGAGTCACTTGTTGTATTTTGTAGCTACACTTTAGTCTTATGAGTCACAACAGACTAATTATATATAACCCATGAATTTGAAGTATAGTTTGTATTATGGCATTTCATCATGTCGAATTATAGTGGTAAAAACATCCAACCTGGTTCTTCCCAGAAGAAATCTGTAGCCAGAAATACTCAAATCACCTTTTAAAGATGCTTATGATAGTGTATTGTGGTTATAATTTCATTGTACCTTCCCTAAACAAAATAAAAGAATCTCTGCCTCTTTTGAGCAAGATCATACCACTCACTATAATTGCACTTTAATGTTTGTAAGCCCTGTTTGTTAAATCTACATTGAATTTGAAGAACCTACTAATATAAGATGTTGGTGTCTTTTGTGTATTGGTGAATTTTTTTTTTTTTTTTTTTTGACTNTTTTTTTTTTTATTTGACTACTTGAAAAGTGAGATACAGAGTAGCTGCAGAAATGCTCATTGATTCCATTGCTCATTCGCTTCTTGTTTCCTTTAAACACATTATATTTAAGGAGATTTCCAGAGAGGACATTTTGAACAAGAATACCCATAAACTATAAAGTAAGGAATAACAACAAAATTGATAACAATCAATACACCAAATCAGTACAATTTGTTCCTTGTGAATCCAAAACATACTTTTTCTCTCCAGGTAAATACAGCAGTTCTCACCCAAAACTGAGTGAAATAGGAAAACTGCTGAATATTTATCTATAGATAAAAGCAGTTTCTGTTCACATCAGGAAAAGGGAAAGTTGAATTAATAGTTATGTTTCCAGTGTAAATTGGTACCCATGTAACTACCAGTTAGAAACTTAGTGTTATTCAGTGACCTGAAAACAACTATGAAATCTACTTCATAGTCTAACACCATGAATCTCAGGAAAAAAAAACATTTTTAACAAAATTTCAGACGATTTTTGCAAAATCAAGATTACAGCATCCTCCTCTGAGGACTGAATATTCTATGAATTGACTAATTTTACTTGTACATAAGAGTTCATTCTGAACTTTCCCCTTAAAGTAACTAAGTATAAGTAACTTGAAATTTTTTTCTTTGTTTTCTTGTGTGCTAATTCAGAGAATCTGTAATACTTCAACACTGTTCTTTGAACTCTTTCCATACACTTGCCCCTCAGCAATTATGCTATAAAAACCTGTGAAGGGTGGTGACTCACCACTTTCAAATTTCAGGCACATAGTAAAATGTTCACCTCCTGCACAGTGAGGGTGGCTATGCTCCCTGCAGGCAAAACTGCTTAAAAAAAACCTCACTGAGGATAAAACAACCCCATCAGAAGCATATGCTGCAAAGATAGCTCAGCTTAACTACAAGATGCCTCACATATTATTCCGAGATGTCAGTAGCATTTTTATCAGTTGTTACAGAGGAAGTTGTCTCCTACAAAGATCCAAACTTTTGTTTATTTACTTTATTTTTTCCCCTGCTTTCATTAAAAAAAAAAAACAAAACCAAAAACTAAAACCCACTATTACAGTGACTGTATATTCCAGATATTTATATGAATGTGTGATTAGTTTGGGACCTGTTTTTCCATCACTTTGATATTATATTGTACACATCATAATGGAAAACTTTGAAAATTATTTTTTTTTGCTGTATATTTTTAGAAAGTAAAAAACATACATCTTACCCCCTGCATGTTCAGTTATGACACTATGCTGATACCAAAGAGATCTATTTGTATGTTTTGGTGTGTCTCCCATGCAGATAAAAATGTTAATTCAGATTTTTCTTCTGACTTTACCTGTAGGTTACAATATGTTTTCCATTCAACTGGATCTTCACTTAATTAAGACTCAATTTAATTGTCTAAAATTATTTTCTAATAGTTCATGTGAGTTTCAAAAAGTTTAAAAAGTTCACAAGAACGATAAGTGCCCAGAGTGTTTTGAATATTTAATGATGTTTATAGATTTTTCTTCACAAAATATGTCCCTGTCAATTAGTAGTATTGTATGGCTATTTTTGTTTAAACCTAAATGTGTGTCAATACACCTTCTGCGTGTGATAAGCTTTTATTTCTATGTAAGAAGTAATTTCAGATACAAAGCTTAGGACCAAGGAATCTAAATCTGTCAGGATGTATGCAATTTCAGCTCAGCATATAATAAATTATTTTGTTCTGTATATTAAAAAATATAAACAAGTATTGTCTGGATCATTTCAGAGGCAGAGCACAAAAATGCAATAAAATTATTTCAGACAAAAATTAATTTAAATCTTACAATATTCTAAGCCAACTTCAAATTCAAATATTTGATTTATTCAAGGGTAAAAACAATCTGAATGAAAGGTTATGGTTATCATGTGTTCCACCTTTAAAATGTATGAATAATAGGAACTTTAACTTCAGCTGTATTTATCCCCTCTTGGCTATCATCAAATCATTCAATTTCATGATGTACAAATAACTAAATCATCCAAATTAACAGCTGAAGCCTGGTTTATAACAAAGACACTAACAAACAATCAATCTTCTGACCTCTTTATTCTCAATATACTTTTTGGAGTCTCTGTATAGCAGCTTCACTTTCAGTAGATCTCAGTACAGATCATTCCACTGCCCAGTGAGCACTTGCAAATCTGGCCTCTTAATTTGGCTCATAAGTGAAACCTGAATTGTTTTGAAAATCTGTCCCTTATGGCCCAAAATTTTGAAGTCCTTGTCTAATATCTACTCAAGAAAAAGCCCCCATCAAGCTGTGACTTGAATTTTAAGTTTACCACAGGAGACTCAGAATTAGGAATCACTGAGATAAATGTTTTTTTTTAATTATTTTAATTTAGTAGACAGCATGTGAATTCCCTCAGGATTACAATAGGCTCATAGTTTATGTACTTGTTTTTTTTAAAAACACATTGAATCCACCTTTTCTTAATTAATGTAATTAAACAGCAAAAACCCACATATGATTTTAAAAACAACCTGTACCAAACGGGAGCAGAGGGTGTCAACATACCTAGTGCTTTCATCAAAGCAGTACATACATTACCTTTGTTATATTATTTACAAGTAACACCACAGAAGAGGAAGAACTTCATCCTGTCTCAGTCCTCTGAGTGTCTGCTTGCCCCATTTGGTACACCTGCAGCTAGCACATATTCCAGTTAGTACTTCTTTTAACACATCATCTGCCAGGGAAACAAGGGGAGAGCAGGAATAGCTTAGCAAGCAGCTGCTGGCAAAGAATGAAAGGTTTCATGCAGCGTGAATCAAGGATTATAGTGTGAGGTTGGCAGCTGATACAAAGTTTGGAAGCAAGAATCTGTTGTTTCAAACCTTGAATTTTGAAACTTGTTTGTATAACATAGGTAGTGAATTTTAATCACTCGTAGTTAGGTCAGATATTGCACAGAAAAAGAAAAGTAGGTGTTCCAAGTGCAAAGAAAAAGAAGGATCACTGTTAAGATAATTTGGGTTTTAAGAAGACATTACAAAGGTCACTGGAATCAGCAGGTATAAAATTAGTCTTATGAAAGAAATGTGTTATTATTGTGTTTGGTACTTAAACACTATGGCCATTAAACCATTATGGACTGAACTCAGATCCTCAAGCTTTTTTCAGTTTTCCAGCTTCATGTCATTAGATGCTCCAAAGAAAGTGGCAACACTTTGAGCTACTCTTACTGTATTTCTGTTCAATTTATTTGTATTGATCTGTGTAATTTATCTATATTTCTTTTTTAACACATTATCTCTCAGCTCTAATTCAGAACATTGATGAATAATTAAATTCAAATTAAGGTAAACCAAATTCTTAAATAATAATACAGGCCATTAGAATCTATTGTCAAACAACAAATCCTTTTAAGGTCCCCAAAGCAAAATTAGTGCAATCTAGTATGCATGGGGAGGGGGGAGCAGAGTGGGGGTAGAAATTAATTCACAGCAAATTAATCTGCAGTTCATTAGGAAACACTAATGTTGCTTTTGGGAATGAGGAAATTAGCAGGATTATAATTATAAGCAACAAGTGTCTTCATAAACATCTAATTGCTTGTCAAGGATGTACAGTATACTATGGAAGGCCATTAGGCAGGATTGATGCATGCCATAAATCAAGTTTTCAGTTGTGCAACAGACTGTGTTTATGAAGTAACACCATTTCTGAGGAGTCATTACACTGACCAAAGCAATTTCACAGGTGTCAGCAGGCCTGGTGAATTGTAATAAGAAATTAATTAAGTACAATTTCTTTCTTTTTCTGTGTAGATTAGGCATCCTATCTACAGCTATAGCCAGACAGTGTTATCAGCTGGATCCCCTAGTAATGACAATAAACCAGCATTAGACACTGAAGGAAGAGGTTCAAAGAGAAGATCAGGGTGTCTGGTCTGTGTCAGGGTTTGTTGTGTTCGTGCGAATGCAAGCAGTGATGTGGAAGAGGAAGAGAGGCAAGCAAGTTGCCAGTAAGTGACTTTCTTTAGTCGTAGCAAAGAGATTGGCTGCCGGGGGAATCAACTAAGATACTGTCTCCTATGGGGGCTTGTTAGGTTATACAGCAGACATCCTGCAAGAACCTTGAATAACAAAGAAGCCTGGCAGTCAGAAATCGTTATGGTACCTGTGGCTGCTTCAACCAGTCTCTTCTAGCAGGGTCAGTTGATGGGATCCTATAAAGAGCATGAAAGGGATTTAGAAAAGCTACGTTGCCTAGAAACTGACTGAGCCTCTTTACAGGGGAAAAATTTCTAAACTCAAAACTCTTCAAAGCCTTTTCTGTTTCTGGTATCTTACAGACTGTGTTTTGGATTCTGATTCCAAAGGGTTTTGTGGATGCTGAATGAGATCAGTTGTTTGTAAAACTTGCTTGATACAAATTTCATGAATGTAAAATCCTTTGATTCTAGAAAAGCTTGAAAGAGAAACATTTCTACATGCATTTTATACCTGTTCCAAATTTAATTTGCACTTTCTGCCTCAGTTTTATAATTTGTCATGTATTTTGTTTAAAGGCCTGCATCAATAATTCAGACATTTGCAAGGTGACAACAGTGACATGCAAACACAAAAATAGATTCATTTCTGCAGCTGTATGGATCTAGATTAATGACTACTGTGTTTCTTTTAAATGCGCTCTAGACAAAATTCTCAGACAACAACAAATATAAAATATCATGCCTTTAAAAACCATAGAAACATAAAGAACACATTGAAATTACTTCTAAATTTTAAATATTCTTTACTGCTTTTCTTTAAATTATATTTGTAGGGACTACAGAGGATGGGAACACAAAAATAACAAGGGTGAATTACCTTCTCAAGGTTTAACTTTCAGTGTTATTGAGTCAGTTCCTGAAATATTCTCAGGAAAAGGTCTTGTTTTACCCGACTAAGGGCTAAGCAGGGATGGAGAAATTTCTGTTTTGGTGACCTGAGCTGAAGTGGGAAGTAAGACCTCTCAGAAGTAATCAACTCTTTCTAAATGTAAACTATATAAGTAGATATTACAAAAGGGATATTAAGCTAATCCCAGTGAAAGAGCACTGTTTTTCTCCAGTATCCTCTGAAATCATGCACTTAAACATATGTATTTTACATTGAGTAAAGGGAAATTTGCGTATGGCAGCTGGGAAATTCTCACACATCCTCAGCATGCAAATTTCATATACAGTAAAATACTTTCTGGTTCCCTTTACTTCCAAGGAAAAGAATTTGCAAGGTCTGATAAGACATTCAGACTCTGAAGGAAAGTTACATAGACAACAGAAATTTGTGTATTGGAATAAAAATATATCGACATAATAATATCTACCAAGATATATTGTTAAATAACAGCATTTCATATTATATAGATCATGATAATGCTGGGTTCAAAACCCTCTGGATTGATTAAGGGTGAAAAGACCTTGAAGCACATCTTCTTCGAGAGGCATTTGATTTTATTGGTATTTGTGACTGAATTACCTTAAGACTATCTGGAGGTCTTGTTATTCAAAGGAAGTTATTTGTTTATAGCTTTAATATACTTTATATATCATCACTATTTTCCTCTGAATTAATCTTATTTGAACCAGACATTAGACTTTTGCAAGGTCATTCGAGTTCTTACAGATACTTTCACCAGAATAAGCAACTTGAGGTTGAGTCCAGAAGCACTCCTAAGCAATGAAAACTTGTTTCCTTCACCAAAGTTTTCTGTCATAGCTCTCTATGTTTATACTTTGTATAGTAGGATTTCTCTCTTTTAAGCTCAAAAAACCCATATTACTGTGCTAGCAAATCTGGCTTGTGCATGGATGAGAAAAAAAATACATCTGATGCTTTGTAAATAACAGAAATGAAGTTCATCTATAAGATCGAGAGAACTTCCAAGTTTCAGCTTAACTCTTAAAGTTGCCTGACAGATTCTTCTTTAGTTGCCTGAAATATTAGTTTGATGAAGTAAAACATTTCACTACTTCAGAACCTAATTGTGTTTTTCTTTGATAAGAGTGAATTATCTCAATAATAACTCACTACAAAAATTAATTACCAGAGAAGATATTTAAATATCTATTATTTGATCAAGTACACACACAGTTTTTGCCCTGTTTGTCTGAAAATGAATATAACAGCATAACTAATCTGGATTCCTAGTTTAATGCCAAATATATAGATCATTGTGAAAACTGTAGCACATTAAAATCAGAGAAAACATCAGCCCTTCCTAATGGTCTATTAATGTAGCTTCAAACACAAGTATTTATTTTAAAAATCTTATTGAGAAATCACATCCCACAAGCTAATATGTTAGAAAGATGTAGAAATTATGTTATTAACAAGTTTTTAATATACAAGTGAATAGGAAAAAAACCCATACCTGTTTTATTCTTGCATGTACTGTGATTGCGTCTCACATTTGGATAATTGTCCATACAAACGACATAAGGGAAAGCCTGTTTATACAACTTATATGTCAACAGGCATAAAGCTAGACACAATTTTCATGAAATACTGAACAATACTCAGGATCAAAAAATTGAAGGTTGATTTTGGTTTGGATAATTATTTTATATTTTGATTTCCCATGAGAAAAAATGTCACTATGACTTGTTTCTTTTCATTCACAGTCTGTATTACAATCCTAAATATTTATCAAAACAATATTAAAAACCTATTAGTACTTTTGTTGAAATGTGTTATTCATTGCTAATTACTTTGTAATAAAATGAAGTTGCAATTTTCATTTCCTGTTTAGAACACTCAATAATGTATTGCACAAAAACAACAGAAATTTGCCCAATTGCAAGTTCAGGAACATTAGGAAAAGTTTGTGTAAGCCCTTTCAGTCTGTTCAGAAAAATAGTTACAGTGTAAAAAAGAACAGGAATGGCAAAACACTTAGCAGCAGAAGAAGTGGTTTAGGTATCTTGCATTGCTTATCAAATTGTGTTAATACTGTAGTAAACTGTATGATGAGCTGAAAGTGGCCCATTTGCTATGCATAGCTTAGGAAGTTCCCTAATGGACAACTAGCATTTAAATGCGTGTCAATGCATCAAATCATAGAAATGGAAATATCGATCTAGAATAAAGGGCATTTAAAAATCACTATTAGAATTGTGAAATGTCAGAAGCCAGCTATTTCAAAATGGCCTTTACATAAAAGCCCCTACAGTGCTTACTTCTCAATAGCGAGTTATGGAGATATTTGTGCTGACCACATTCTTGTATAACCTCAGAATGTTATAACCTCGGATATTCTTGCCATACTTTCCAAGTAGGATAAACCACTTTGATTTGGGGATATTTTTGCTGTATGACAGACTGAAAGATGTTCATTTTCCCAGTTTCAAGCACGTGAAAAAAGTCACTAAATATCATACTGCTCTAGACTTGTTCTGCTTGACCAAGGGAGTACTGCAGATGAGAAAAAGATACAAAGATTCAGACTAGAAAAGTAGAACACATAGCACTCTTTACAAGTAGCCCCTGTGGCTAATAGCATTGCTATTAGATACAGGTCACTTGCTCAGAGGGAATAAGGAATATGTTCATTCAGGCAGTCAGCTGAATCAGACTGAAACTCTAGGGGAAAGAGTGCTGCAAGGTTGGCATTCAATCAGGTTCACTTTCCAATAGACTTTGAAATGCCTCATTCTAGTTATAACCTTAATGAACAATATATGGATATGAAAATTAACTATACAGATATTTATAATGTCAAGCTATAGTTCATCTATGTTTTTGCTGGTGTAGAGATAGGTACAATTTCTGAAGAACTTATAATGGAAAGCTAGGAACTTGGTTTTTGCTAGGAAGGTTTTCTGCCTAAATGGTAACTCTTTCTCAAAGGCAGTTTCAATGCTTTCCCCCCTCACCTAGCGAGAGAAGTTCTCAACCTCTCTCTCTGATATGTGAGACCAGAGAGGTAGGAGCCCTAAGAGACATACACAGAGGTCTTGGGAAGGCGGAGGAGAAACAGAGAGGACAAAAGAGACCCTGAGGGGGCAGGAACCTGCTTTTTTCCCTGGAGGGGAAATTTTGGTTCATTAACTACCCCAGAAGCAGCTTTTCAGAAGTATTGAATATAAAGAACTAACTCAGGGAAATAAAGTTTCTAACAATAACAGACTCCATACTATACAAACAGATCTGCAAAACTCATTGAATGTTTACTCTTTGAAAGGAGTTTTATTTTGTTGTGTGGAAGAGAGGTGAGCAACAACTCTCTTCTGAGAACTCAATTTGATTTATTTTTTTTAGTATAAAATCTAGAGGAATGATGGTGGCTGTGGTTGCTGCCTTTCGGATTTTCTTCTGCATGTAAATACTTATCCACTCAAGCCTTAGAAAATACATTCTTATCAACCATATTTTAGCTGGATAGGTTTTATTTTGCTCTCTTCAGTACAAGGAAGTATTTCCAGTTAGTGTTTCTTAGTTTGCCCATCACATAATCACTTGGTCTTAACTTTCATTCTAGGGATATTTTAGGTGAGCTTTCTGGTCTGCTTGGTAGCTGCGGATCAAATACATTATTTCCTATTGACTATCTGTTTCTCAGACCTGAGAAAACACACAGATTTTTCTGAATTGAATTCGTCGTGTTCCTCCCTCTCCTCTTTCTATTTCTGTAGGAAATTTTACCATTATATTCTTATTGAGGTCTTTATTTTCCCAGACCTTACCTGCTCTTACTACTCTTTCATCTGAGCTCTTTGTGCACTGTGTGATATACGTGCATTCATCTGGCAAATTCTAGTAAAGGATATCTCAAATTTATTACCTCAAATTGTCTACAGTCTAGATCATCTTGTTAGCTTCTCTTATGGTGGGGTAAATCAAACCATTTCACTGAGGTCAAACAAAACATTTGGCAATGCCTACTTCAAAAATGCAGATGTGCAGTCAAGTAGTTTTTTTAAAGGCATGATTGTTTTCTACTGAATAAATTATACCTGTCTCATATCTTGAACTAGAGGACTGTGTTTTTCTTTGACCCTACTTTATTTTCTTTCATTGTGTCCAATGTCTCTTGATTAACGTGTCCTACCAAATATAGTCTGAAAAACACAGAGAGCTATAAAAATGCATATCTACAAACAAAACTTTAGAAAAACCCTACAATATGTCAAATAATACAGAAGTAAAAGAGCCTGCATTCCAAAAGGTGAGTTAACACATGTGGATGTAGTAAATATGATGTTATCTTCACTGATTTTGTGGGTTTGTCACATTGGCAGAAGATTGATCTAAGAATTTCTGAAATTAGTTTGACTATAATGTGTAATTAAAGAGAAAACTAAAATCTAAGTGTCAAAAAAATCCCATTACTTATGCATACGATGCATGGAAAATATAAAAAAAAATCTACTAAAAATTCAGTAAAAGCAAAGCAGTATTTCCCCAAATATTTTAAAAGGAAATTATTTTTTATCGCTATTATTGAAGCTTATCCCAACATTCATGTAAAAAAGTAACCTCAGGACAGAATGGAAGTTTTGTTCTTAGGACAGTTGCTTAACTACTGTAATTTGTGTGTGTCCTGCTGTAGTTAACTGCTTCTTTGGTTTAAGACACCTCCACATAATCTGCTATTTTGATGCTGATATCAATTCTCTAACAACTACTGAGCATTCTAGCTGTGCTGTATCAACTACCTCAATATCAAAAGTTTCTAACAGGCTGAAAAATAGTTTGCCAATTGGTTTGAAATAATCACCTCTCCTGTAAATTAGTATAAGGACAAGTTGAACCCACACTTTAAGTAATACGATTGAAGAAGTTAAAAAAAAAAAAAAATCACTTAATTAGAAAAAAATTATCTGTGTCATTAAACATTTGAATTCTAATCAGTGATGGCATGCATTTTTATGTGTTTTCCACAATTAAAGATTTTTGTTTTAAAAAAGATATTGCACATTACAAAGTGGACTGTTGCTAGAATCCCAGAATTAACCAAATGCAATAAGCATTCATAAAAGCCATATAATAGAGGTTCTATTAGCACTTAGCAGAAGACGAATGGAAGATAATCAAATAGCCTCAGTTCACATAAAAAGTGGAAGAAAAAAACCAACCAAACTTTTCCTATTAATATTGGTAACAAAAAAATAGGAATTCTTAGTGTGAATAATAGTGTGGAAAAATAATTGCAACTTTGACATGTACCATCTATAATGATCTTGAAACTAAAAACTGACACTTCTCAAAATTATTTTTATTTTTGGAAATATTTTTGTTTGAGAATCCTAGCTATAGAAATTCCTAAAGCCACATGGATTTTGTGTTACATAGTCACCTTAAGGATAAGAGTAAGGATAAGATTCATCAGCAAGAATAAGAGCTTTTACAGGAATGATTCCTGAGTTCCATCCTAGTAATTTTGTCCCGTTTGATTTTAATTTTTGGTTAATAAACCAGCCATTTTTAGTTACTAAATCCATAATAGAGTGAGCAATTAAAAGTTTAATTGGTGTGTTCCTTTTCTTGTAGTTTTTCTTTACTTTAATTAATGACACGATAAATGCAAAAATAATAGATTTGACTGCCCATGTACCTTTTCCTTCTTTGTTGATTCTGTGGTTGTTATTTACTGTGTAATTTTAAAGTCACTTTCATTTGACAGACTGTGAAACACATTTGAACCAAACTGCAGTAAGCATCGAGTACATGGATGATCAAATATAATTGCACTGAATTCTTCATAGAACAACTGAAAATTGAGACTGTATACTGCAGACTTCTAAATTCATGGAGTTATTACTACAACAAACTGAAATAAGGTATTCTACTGCTTCTTTTTTCCTGTACAATGGCTGATTATTTTGAAACTGCCTTTTCAACTTTAACTTCATGCATTTCTCCATGTCTTTGTACCGGAAGGACATAAAAAATAATTAATTCACATCCACCGTCTCTATACCATTTATTAGTCTATAAAACTCTATGATATTCTTTCCTTACACATTTTTTTTAATATTGAAAATCATACTTTCAACACTGTTTTTATACCCCTTATGAAAAAGCCTTGATTTTCCTCCAATGTCTTATTTTTATATTTGGGGGGGGGGTTATTTATTCTGCCATTTCCTTTGAGACAGAGAGGTCTGAACTGCACACAAAATTCTAGAAGTGGCTGTGAAGGATGTATGCAGTGGCAGAATTTTTCTTTGTTCCTTTCTTAGGAAATTTGAGGTGTTTCTACGGTAAGTAAAGATTCTTAGTTGCATCTGAAATTTTCAAGTCATATTTACTTCTAATGCAACTGATGTCAAATACATTAATTTCACTCCCAGAGTGAACCCAAATTTAACTTTGTATTTAAAAAAAATAAAAAAAGGAAAGAATAATGTTGAAAAGAAGCAAAATATCAGACATATTTAATGAATAAATTTAACATTCACACTTGACTGATCTCCACAATTTTATTTTGTCAGTAACCGAGTGAAAACACGCAATATGTAAATATCTTCTTTCAAAGTAATCAAAGCTTATGATATCAAAAAGTAGAGTTCCATAGGCATTTGGGATACTTAACATTTTTTAATTAATTAATATTTAACAGGGGAAATTTTTTATTTTATGGGCTTGTCTGTTCCTGACCTATATGAGAAATTTTAAGTCACCTATGTTTTGTTTTGCAAGCTTTATGCCTATCATGCCTAAGGGGTGGTGTTGTATTCAGGTGTAAAATGTTTCAATTTTAAATAATATTTGAAGTGTTCAAAAGGATATTAACACTAAAAAGAGATGTGTATATGCATTTAGGTCTCTCTACACAAAGTAAATAAGTCCATAAAATTAATTTTTTCTCTCAAATTTCCAAACGTTTTTATGCCTATTTTACAGCTAGGGAATTAAACTCCAAGAATTGAATTTTCAGGTATCTGTACAAGCTCCTTAGCCATAAGGCATGTTCAGCTGTCAACCTCCCAAAGATAATATTTCATTGGATATTGAAGTCTACTAACACAAAGAAAGGCCAGTATATATGGCTATATATTTATACACATAAATATATAAATGAAAAGCTAGGGTTTTTTTTTAAATCTGAAGTACCGGTAAAATACTCATTCTGTTTGTGGTGTATGATTTACAGGTTATTGTGATTCCATGAACCCATGAACGTTTAGGTAGTAACATTCTCTAACAGATAATGTCCTTGTGGCTCCATAATTTGCTTGTTTTGTTTTGTTTTGTTTAAAAAGTGGAAATGTTCTCTGTGATATTTGTTTCTCTCTATGTGTGTTTATGGGTTGTGGATGAATATTAATAAACATGATAGAATGGTCAACCGTCAGCTGCTATGCAAGTTCTGAGATTTAATTTGAACAGGAATAAATGAGATTTTATTTAAATGAAAAACAAATTAGACGGTCACGACGCTGAGGGATAGTGAGAGAACAGCGCAGGGCAGATTCTAAGCATATCAAAAGGGAAAATACTTTCTCAATTAAAAGATTATTTTGTGTTTTCTGCTTCTGATGTTTGCTTTGATGGAGTCCTTTATCCACCAGTAGGCAGTTTATAATAATAAAGTTTAATACTCTGGTCACATTCTCTGTTTACATGATCAATGAATAGGGCCTGCTCTCTTTAACTGCCTTATGGAAAAAAAAATCCTATTTAGTCTTTGTTAGTTTGATATGGATTCCCCCCTCTTTTATGCATCTCAAAGTTCCTGGATATTCTAAGTAAATTCAGGAGTCACTCTAATTTGTACTCCATGACCTGTGTTTTTTTTCTGAAATAAACTATGCATGGACTACTCTTTGTAAATTTATTTTTTTAAATACACAGCAAATTCACATTTTGTATTCAAAAAATTATATCAAACTGCTAATTTCTACAAGAGATAACTCTTTCCATCTGAAAATCTTCAGTGGTAAAAAGCATCTTTTTTATCTACTTCAAAGCCAAATTATTCCTCTTTCTTGTCTCTAACATTTAGACTATGTATTCATAAAAAGTCTGGAGAGGAACAGCATTTTGATGGTTTCAAGCAATAATATGGCCACTTATGTTCTGTTATCTTGGTTTTGTTTTCTTACATCTGAAAATGCCAGTCTTCAAATACAAGGGTATGTCTTACATTTCTCAGCCCTACCCATGGGATCAAAGGAAGAGGGATGATCTGAAAGTCACCAAAAGATAATGAACGTTCAAAAAGCCCTGTGATGCTACATTTAAGAGAGATTGCTCCAAATATCAATGAATAACCAATAAATATATTCATTTCAGTGAAGTCAGTTATAATTTACGTTTACACAAAGGAACTTAATTATCAAAAATGAGACATTTTTATTCAAAATATTTGTTTTTAAAAGCGTTGCTGTACTTGCATGGACCAACAGCCTATTTTATTGCTGTTTTACTCTTCCATCAAATACCTCTGCCACAATTCCACTTGTTCAGAGGAATATTGTTGGACAGAAATTGCATACAAGAAGCTTTTTGACCTTTCTGATTCCTGCCTATCTGAATTCAGCTGTTCATAAACAAACTCTAAATGATACTGGCATTTTCTTTTGTCCCATCAGATGTGTCTATTGGATATATTATTTCTTTAATGCTAAGAAGATATCTCTGGGGTTGAACATTTTTCTGTTACATAGGCTGGCTAACACAAGGAGTTATATTTATTGCTCACTATTTAAATGCTGTAAGCAAGTTGGTAACAAAGTAGGATGTGGTTAGAAGCGATGAGATTACTGTAAAGTTAGGCCATATTTTTAATAGAGCAGGTGACATAATTAGAAAAAGCAGTCAAACTTTTGTATAAATTACCTTTTCTCCAGGTAAAAGAAATATTCAAGAATATCAGAATGCACTAGTTTCTCTTAGTATAAAAGTAGATGAATTTGTATATTCTTCATGACGGTTTCCGAAATCCATTTGTTCCTGTCTTACATATGGCTTTTTATCTGTTTCCCTCCCTGATTTCTGAAATATCCACAGTAGTGCTAGGAGATTTATTGATCTGGTTTTGAAGGATAATTAATGTTCACACAATCACTGATCATTTTATATTTCTTTCATATTAACTTTAAAATTTGCCCTCATGCAAAATGATTTTCTCAAATTTCAGTAAAGCATACATTGTGGGGTTAAAAAGGTTGTGCTTCACTCATTTCTCCTCTGGCATACCTAACATAAGAGCTATTTTAATATGGTCAAAATATGAATTAGGCCTGAAGTCCTTTTTCTAATGATATAAACCAAAAATTCAGAGATGCTACATTTTACAATGAAAATATTTCCTTGCCTTGCTCATTAGTGTGAATTTAATTTACAGTTGAGCTAAAACTTGATACATACACCTTCAGTACCTGCATACATTACCTTCCTCATATCATAAAACTGCATTGCATAATTTCTGGAAATGCTGTCCCCAAGGGTGATATTATAATGAGTGTTGCTTAGTATCAGCTATTAATTTCTCCCTGATTCAGAATGCAACTTTTTGAGCAAAAATTTCAGGATGACATAACTGTAGGAGTCTAATAAAAGTGAACATACTCAGAATGAGTATTTTTACTGCAGTTTAATGTACTGAAGAGAGAGCTAACCTGAACCACTGTGGTTAATGTAAGAAGAGAATGCAGCAAGCACTCTCTCGTCAGAATTTGTGTGGTGGAGTGACGTCTTTGCAGCTTCACTCCTTCAGTATACCAACACAAAACAACAGCACATGGGAGAGTTGGAAAGAAAATCTCAGAGTCTATGATCTACAGCAGACCATTAAGACAGAGAGCAAATCAGTTCACAAGAAAGTAAACATTATGTCAGACAGAATCCTGTAATAAAATTTGTAATATATACATAGAGAGAGAATATACGTGCTTCACTCTCTTCCCGATCAAGTGACCAAATATTAGAACACACCAAATGACACATAATGCTTTAACACTGAGCTACATGCACCTGATGCACCTAGCAGACAGACAAACAGATCAGAAAAATTGAAAACACTGCTGAAATACATCCTGTCTTTACTCTCACCACCACATTTCTAGATCATCATCAAAAAGTGACTAGAACAAAGCTTGATAATGATGTATTCCTTATTCTGCACTGGGAAGAGATCTTGCCAAATGTCTTCACTGACATAAAAATAAATTCTGAAACTTTTTGTGTTTCCTGATTCTTTCTTTCATTTTCCTCCCAGTTCTCTTATCTTGTTTTGATTAGCAAATAAATAAACAAATATTTAAGAAAGACCAAAAAAAAGAAAGAAGGAAAAACCAAGCTCACATGGGAAAGAATATAGGTAGGAAAAA
Source organism: Oxyruncus cristatus (assembly GCA_013399855.1). Lineage (NCBI taxonomy): Eukaryota > Metazoa > Chordata > Aves > Passeriformes > Cotingidae > Oxyruncus > Oxyruncus cristatus. The sequence continues at coordinate 305,547 of VXAY01006319.1, forward strand.
ACCCTTAAATCTTGAACACAAAACTAAGGTTATAATAAAATTTGTGATGCTTTCCTTGCTATAAAAGTGGAAAAAATCCCTGAAGCACTTTGTTTCTTTTTGGAGTTTTCCCTCTAGAATGCCAAATATTTTATTTCCTTTTTACTCACTTGAATGATAGCTTTAAAAGCTATATTTATACTTATTAATCAAGTCTATTGCCTCTTTTTCTACAGAGGACAAGAGTAATTTTCATAGTTAAAGTTTGCTTACTTTTTTGTACTCAAATTTAGTCATGTCCTACTTTTACTTTTTGCTTTCTTTGCTCTTCAATAACAGAATGAGAGTCGATTATTTTTTTGCAGATAACTTACAGTTGCAAGCTTAGTTTGGTTTCTGTTTGTAGCTGTACTACCAAATGACTTCTCTTCTTAAATATTCTTTATTTCCACTTGATATTCTTTTCATCATAGCTTAATTTGCAATACCTTCTTGACCATGAACTTGCACATGAGTTATTACAATGTAACACAGAGATACAGTATCATCATGGGCAGATTCATTTAAGCAGCCAATATATCTTTTAATAAAGGTTAGTCAGTTCAGTGAAACTACTGCCTCATAAGTTTCAGCAGAAGCCTTACAAGCATGCCTTAGATCCTAGCTATTGCTGACCGGCTGTAGAAAATACCTTTTTTAAAATATCAGATTTTTTTTATACTTAATCTATGAGGCCTGTCTATATTTACAGCTATAGAAACTGAGACAAAGTTAATTCTAAAACGTGCAGACATTTCAGTTACTCTACTTTTTGCACAATAACCATACCCAAACTGCAATTTTGGCAGGTTTTTAAGGCTTAGACTACTTACTTGAAGCCATAGTTATTGGAGGAATAAAACATCTGGATTGTACATTCTGGACTCATCCTAGAACAACTTATTTAACTATTACTTTGCAAAAGGTAAAATGTGCATTTTCATTCCACAGACATTTCTTCCTTGTTCCCCATTTTACTGTGGAGAATGGAAAAAGAAAGCTACAGAAAAAGAGAAGGAAGAGAAATAGAGTCAGAATTTTTTCTTTCAGTTTGATGAGTATATTTGTAAATTATTTTCTCCTGCAATATTCATAAAAGCCTGCTCTGAGTATTTGTGATTATATCCTCCCTGTGAAACTATCCGTGGTTTCTACACCAAAAAAAGAGACACACATAAATATGTTAGGACACACTAACTTCCTCCAGATTCAGGTATCTTTTACATTGACCTATGTGTTAAATTTCTCCATGGTCACACATAAAACTTTGCAGAATAATAAAATTACATTTGTCCCAGGAGTCTTTCCCCCCTACCCCCCACCCCTTTTCTTCAATTCTATAAGTGTACCATCATTATTTAGGCAGCAAATTGTGTCAGTAGAATATGAACTCCATCATCTACACTAATACAGCAGGTAAAGTGCTGGAGTAAGTGTTCCTATTAATTTTTTTCTATCACTAATTTAGAGAAATGTGTTCTCTGTACTTTTAATCTAGTCTCATGAGATTTACAACTGTTGAAATTGGTAACAGTGACATGTAATGACACTGTGGCAATGTTAGGCTCATAATACTTTAAATGACAGTGATACCAATCAATCTCCAAATGAAGATCAACTGACATCAAGTTAAGAAGATAAGTCCTCACTCATTTCTAACCCTTTATTACAGCTCCTTATTTCTTTTCAAAGCCATTGGTGAGGTAGGGGTCAGTCTCTTCTCCCAAACAACAAGCGATATGAAGAGCGGAAATTGTCTCAAGCTGTGACAGGGGCAGTTTAGATTGGAAAAAATTTCCATCACAAGGACTGTCAAGCGTTGAAACAGACCGTGCAGGGTAGTGGTTAAGTCACCATCCCTGGTGTTATTTAAAAGACATGGCAATTAGGGACATTGTTTAGTAGGGGTCTTGGCAGTCCTGGGTTTGCAGTTGTAATTAGTGATCTGAGAGTTCTTTTCAAAGCGATATTATTGTATGAGTCTATGCACAACATTAATTTTATTTAATTTATTTTTTCTTTTAATTTTTTATTTACAAGTTAATACATATTTATTATGACTAACATTAAATCCTCAGAATCTTTGGATTTCAGACTGGCTGTTTAACGGAATTTCATTTCTTTAGTAGCTAGACAAAGTCTTTAATTCAGAAAATCTAAATTGTTACTGCTCAGCTCTACATATTTGCATGTAGAGATGTAATTCATATCAAGCAAATAAGTGATTTAATGTTACTTTCTTCACTGACACTGAGGCTGGACTTCTGATTTGATACCCTCAAACCTGTCAGGATAGTTAAAGTGTAAGAAATAATTTTGAGAAGTTTTTTACATTTATAACAAACATTGAAATGATACTCAGTATTTTATAGTAAAAAATGTATTCTATTTCTTATACTAATTCATAAATTTACAGTAGCATGATTTCTACAGAAAGATCTTAAGATGTCATAACTATGCTTCTAATGAAAAAAGGTTCTAATGATGATAAGACTATGACAAACTTATGGTAAAATAAGAGTGATACAGGAATGGTATTTTTTTCCCCCACCCCTTTGTGTCAGTCATGTGCCCTGTGTGGCAGAAAATGTCTGTAACACAGACCTCTGTAAGGCATCAGAGGCAGAACTCTGTGACAAGAATTCTTTGTGGTCAGACCTGAGAGGGCAGACATTATGTCATTCGTGATTCTTCTTTAGTCCATAGGAGGCCTATCAGCTTATTCTTCTCAGTGTCACAAATGTTACAGTTTGCCCTCTCTGCACAGAACTACAAAAGCTCCATAGCCATTAAACTAACAAGCCCTTTATTTCTTGAGCTACTTGATACTATCTGTATAAAACTGTGCTTGGACCGTGAAAAGATAAGGAAAAGCAAAACAGGAGAAAAGTGCTTGTTACAGCTAAACCAAACCCATAGAAAGCAAAAGGCAGGTAAATAAAAATTCAGAAATAGTACACCTCAGAGTTGAGGTCTTGCAAACTCAATGTAAAGCCTCTAGGCTGCTTTTAGCAATGGCAGTGTTGCTGTGTGGGGCTACAGGGCTACATTAATGAACATATTGCACTTCCCTCCAACCACCCTTCTGTTAAAGAAAATCCTGCACCTTCATCATCACTACTGCAAAAATACTTCCATATGATTATTTATTTATTTATTTTAGCAAGAGAAGACGGCTCATCATTATTATTAGTGATTCTTGCAAAGCATTGAGGACTTTTTATAACTGAAGGAGAACCTGTCCTGGCAGTCCCACTCATCATAAGAATTACAAACCAATGGAGTGGGTATGCTCATATGATCAGCCTCATGATTTCATAGATTTGTGTGTTTGCATTTCATTGTAAGTTGATCTAAAGTTGTCTGAGTCCTTTCTTATTGAATTCAGTGAGCACCACACTAAGCCTTAGGAAAGGTCCAGGTTTGATGTAGCCCTGCTCAACATTATTTGTATAAGATTTTCTATTTGACAAGTTTGACAAAAAAGATCTCTATACATGAGCAAAATGTTTTTTTTTAAATGAAAGTTTATTAGTTGTTGTAAATTAGGAAAGCTCCAGAATGGATCCATGGCTTGCAACATATTTTCATTAATGACTTTGTTTTCTTCATGTGTTTTAGAACAAATTCTCAACAGTTTTCAGCAATCTAGCAAAAGACACACAACTGAACTTGATTTCATAGAAGTCTTTTTTTTCCTTCTTAATTGGAGAAACATTGTAGAATACTGATGGATAATTTCATATTCAGTCCATGGTATATGGTAATCACAGAGCTAGAACCATTTTATTCTGAGGCATCTATATCACGAGACAAGGAAGTTATTACAAATACACACAAAGTATTTTTAAAAATTTGTTTAGTAATTCTTTTTCTGGAAAAATTATTGTCAGGAAATAGTTCTTGGAAAAGACAATAAAGGAAAGGATTTTTTTTCTTTCTGAGGATTTCTTATAAGAGATTTGCTGAAAAAAAAATCCATAGATGGACAAGTCCTGATGTTTTTTCACCCCAATTAGACCTAACAAGGCAAAATTCTTTGTAAATTTGAGTCCAGCTGGTCTCTCAGTTCCTCTGGTTCATAGGCGCTTATTCTGTCATATCTTCTACATCTACCAGTTTGGCAGTGCCTCCCTCAAACTGTAAATACCCTGACTCTTACAAAATGTTTTGCTAAACTCATATAAGTAGAAGTTGGTATTGGAAAGGCCAGGAAAGCATTTTATAATGAAAACTATTACATCAAAGGCTTCCAAATAGCAGAAATCCCCCAATAAACCATCAGAATAGGATTTTTTTCCTCCATATTAAAATTTCCTTTCATGTGGTAAGTTTACATAGAGTGTCTACCTAGGGATATTCTTTACAATTAGTTGACATATTGTTTGTGTTCTTGTTGCTACCCTGTATGTATAATGATCTAAAATCAGATGAAAGAAGTTTTATCCCCCCAATACCTGAGAGATTGCAACCCCCCTCCAAGTTTGCCATTTAAATCCCAACTGTGTTGTTGCCTTTAACTGTGTAAGACAGCAAGACAGCACATTTTGTAGATTAAACCAATAAACTAGCAAACATAAAAGAAACAAATCTCATAATTGTGGATTTCAATTAAAGGAAGAAAGATCAAAGCAAACATTCTGCTTGAAATTGCACAGCTGCTATCTACACAAAATGAGAAAAAAACACCCTTCTCTAACTAGCCATAATTTTTGGGTTGGGGGAAGGAGGAGGGAGAGCTCAAACCCTGCAGTAGAACAGATTGCTTATGCTTCTCACGTCCCAATCAGTAATACAGAAATATTGAGTAATAAATTCCCTGCCTCTCCTGATCTGAGAAGCTCCCACCATCTGTGAAAGACAATTTGTAACAGCTTTAGTATTGAGATTCAGTAAACAGACAATCACAAGCATTGTGCCAAACAGTGCCAACATTTGGAGGAAAAATATAAAGCCAAAGCATGAGTAACATCATAACCTTTGTATTGCAAAATTATCCAGCAACCAAAACACTTTCAATTGCAGATTTCTTTACTTCTTTCCCCAGTCAGAAAGGAGTGCTGGAACCTGCACATAAATCGGCTACATCTGTGGGCTGTGTATGTAGGCCTTGTTCTAATGCACTGCATTATTATTGATGGCTGGGACAGTTCTGCTCTGCTGGTGAACCAATAATGTCAAGGCAGTACCTGCAAGATTAATTATAGGAGAGAACGGGCTCTGGTTTCCAGGGACCAAGACATTAATAGAGACTGAGCATTAGTTTCAGGGGATTCAACAGGCAGCTGAACAAATGCCTCAGACAATGTTATACATGCTAAATCCTGGCACTTACCTCTTAACAGTTCTGAAAGAAAAGTTTGGAACAATTGTGTTTAAACTGGAAAAAACAGGGCTCTATAAACCAAATGAAAACAAGCCAATACCAAGGTTACTGAAACAAGTTAGTCTTTATAAACCTGTGTGAGCCTATTGCCTCTTGCAATACAACAAAGAGAAAGAAGGCAGTAACAAATGACTGTAGCATTAGCAGAAAAAGAAATGGCTTTTTGGTGGCTGAGAGTACATAGGTTTTCAAAATACATATGACATTCTGCACATGAAAATATAAGTTGGATTAAAAAGCAGAATATTTTATGCTGTTTCTTTTGCATCATTGCAGTGGAAATTTGTACTCCACAGGGCATTTTAGCTATAGAGAACTGAAAATATGCAGTGGATGAAGCTGCAGCCATAGCAACAGCTACATAAATTTTCAGGCAATGGCAAAGCACATAGTACACAATTTAAGCAGTATAACTCCTACACTGACTATCAAAAAAAAGAATGAGGAGAAGAGGGTGTCAAACATGGATTATTACAAAGTAATCTCGCCTTCCAACTTATCAAGACCCTGGGCTGGCTGTGTTTTGCTCGTGTGACCAGAGGGGCAGCTGAGAGCTCAGCTGTATCTCTCTCTCGTACTTTAGCTTTGGCAGATAACATTTGTCTTTCTCTCTTTCATTATCTCCTAGGCCTAACATTTTTGAAAAATCCCTGAGAATACTGAAGCCAAATTTTCAATATATTGTCTAACTATTCACCCTTTGTGTCTTTTGACAAAATAATCCCCAAAATGAATAAGACCTGAAGGCTGCTGTGGCTCAGTACATCAAAGCATAGGCCTATGAAACCAATCTCAAAATGAAATGAAAAAACTTCACACTTTACTGATTTTCCAGTTTCACAATTGGTAAGTGCTTTACTGCTTTTCTTCAAACTTGAAACAGCAGCAGAACAATTAAACAAATGCACTTGATGTTGAAAGACCAACAGTTGGATGATATATTCAAGCTTCCATCCTCACTTTGTGTCCTTAGGTTCCGGGTGAATTCTTTCACAGTGTCCTGTAAAACTCCACCACCAAATTTCCATTGGCCACAGGTAGAGGAAAGAAGGCCCTGAGGAACTTTGTTCATCTCAAACTGTCTGGGAGCTTTGCAAGCCTGAAGACTGGTTTAGAGATTGACTAAAGAGATTCAAATCCTGCTCTGAAACGAAACAGTGAGTCTCTCAAAAGTTTTTACTTCATGAGTGACAAAATTTTAAATATGCTTTTGATGCCTCAGAGTTTTTTTTTTTATTTTTAACTATTATAGATTTTAGAAGTAGTTGTTTAGTAAATAGAGTTTTTAATGTAGGCATATTATATCCCTTACCCTTAGCATAATAGTTACACATACCCAACCCTGTTACCCCATTTCATATCAATCCCTCTAAATTCTGTTAGCATGTTTAGACTTCTTTTCAAGGTAGAATTGTAGAAAAACACCTCTGTTTGAGAACATCATACCCTCGGCCTGGATCAGGAGATATCACACTGACACAACAACCTTCAACCCCAGGACTTTGGAGAAGCTCCAAAGACTGTACGTGCTGTGAAGAAGATGAAGATGAGGAAGCAGGGGTCCCAAATGCCCCCAGACCTGATTCCTGAGGGGATGTGCTGGGGGTAGAACTGGGCAGAACCAGGGGTGGACAGACCTGGGATTAGATGGACCTTATTATAAAACCATAGAACCACTGTCTGAGGGTGCGCATGTGTCATGTATTCCCTGGGCCTCAGGCCTGAGATTGAAGGACCTACTCTCTTTATCTTATGCTATACACTAAATTGTCCTGAAGTCTTCTTCTCTGTGGTCTCTTTAGGTAACACTTTCAAGACCAAACAATGTTAAACTGTGTAATTTCAGCTGGAACACGCCAATTTTTTTTTTCATTTTTTTTTTTTTCAGATCTGTGTTTCAGCGACTGAGTCAATGGCAAATCTTAGGCATGTTTTTTTGAAACAGACACAACTTCACAAAGCCTTGCTGTTCTGACAAAGTGGAGAATACCGGTGAAATTATATTAACCTGAAAAAAATATGACCAACTTAAACGAAACAAAACCCGTTTTCTCCCTCTTAATTTCAACTCATTTTGGCCAAGAGCAATTTAGTTCAGATTAAATAAACAAAATCTACATCCAGCACCTGACTGTAGGAAAGCATTTCCTGTTACATTGTGCCCAGGTGAATCTTGGAAAGGAATGGATGAACTAAGAAAAAGGATAGTTTGGAATATATCAGTTTGTCCCTGTATCTTTTCTATGTTGAAATTAATTTAAACTGCTCAGCAGTCTCACAAATAATGCTCAGTTTCCTGTCTTATGCCATAGAGAAGTCAAAAGATACTAGAATAGTGACTGACAGTAGAGTACATTGCTGTGTTTGTTACCACCCTGAAGACAATCTTTTGCAAGAGTGGTTAGCTAAAATGTCACTTTATTCCCAAGCATATTTGAATAAAGCGAGGTGTCATGGCTTCACTCCGTCTTTATCACACAGTGTTTTGTGGAGGTGTGAAAAAACATGACAAAATTCTGTTATGTGAGAGCACCATTCTATTTGATGTTCTATTTGATCTTGTAGTCAAAAGTTCTCATGTTTCTGCTTAAATATCAGCTGGTATTTTTCTTACTTGTGGTCTGAGTTTTGGAATGAAAGATGAGTTGAACTCAATAGTCCAGACCTGGTTATTTTTTTTTTTTCCACAAACGTTAAAAAGTTTTAAAATAGGAAATAAAATGTCTTAAACATCCTAATTTTTTTTCTTAATTTTGTATACTTCAGAAGTATTTAAATCAGAATAAATTTATAGTCATTATAAAATCTGAGCTCCCACCATGGGTGATAAAGTTGCCTCAAAGAAGGTGGACTAAAAGAAAAGACATGTACATTCAATCCAGAGCAAATCATAAGTAAGGTGGGCTATTTTAAAATAATTTAGCTTCTTAACAATCAGATTTAACATTTTTCCCAAATGGTACAGTATATAATTGTCAATGCTGTTGACATGCAAAATCACCTGAATTTAACAAGAAACAGACTTATGTCAAAACTCCAGAGCAAAACCTCTAGACATTTATATCACTTTTGCAGTCACAGGCGTCCTATACCTTACTGTGATCCAGCTCTCATAAAATTGCTTCTCTCCCTCTCAGGGGAAAATAAGTGGTACAGATTTATCAGACACATTTTTAGGCAGTTGATAGGGATTGGGAAACAGTAGGAAAAAGACGAAGTCTAGATACTTTCTCCTGTGGTGTGGAAGGTGTTATGTGCGTGTTATGACCAGATCAACTTCAATTTGCACTGCAGTGCAATGCATCATGCTAAAAATGATGTCCTGTCTGAGTTTTCAACCATCCAAATGTTACTGAATACCAAAACTCTGTTCACAAAGTAAGCAGCCTTTGAATAATATTAGCCAAGGTGACTTATCTACAGAAACAGTAAACTAAGGAGGCAAGAAATTAAAAAACAAAATAGTCATTCTTAAATGAGATAATTTATCAAATAAGAATTAATTATCTAGTGCAGTGGACATTATTATCAGCTCATCAGAAATGGAAAAAAAAAAAAAGTAATATTCCAAGCTGGGTTTGAAATGTCTTTTACATGTTTAGCAAATAACAGCTGTATCACTTTTACCTCTTATATTAAAGTGGCTGCTTTGCCTCAGCACTGATACTGACACCTGCACTTCTTGCACTGCATGAAAAAGTCCTTGAAGTCAGTTTAAAAGTGATTCTTATTTTTTTTCTGAATATTAACTTAGTAAAGTACAGTACATTGTTATTTGAATCCATGATCAAAAGAAGCATATTTTCCTAAGACAAAGTCTATTTCTGGCAAAAGGTTTAATAGAAATTTACAGCATAAAAAAGCATTAACAATAAAACAGCTTTTAGTCTCTACCCATTTTCCTTCCCTCAAAGAATAATTAGAGTCCCAACAACACAACTGCCACATCAGCTATCATGCTGTGTCCTGGCTTCTCGGTAAACATTCACTATTTTTAATTAATTAAAAGAACAAATTATTTATATTGTGGTTTTTTTTAATTTTTAGGGAAAAAACTCACACCTGCATTTCTGTGCAATATTTTTACACAAATATTTAGTGTGGCGCTCACTGAGTGATTTTACAACTTTGTAACTCTATTAATAAATTTTGCCTCAAGGAAAATAAAGGGACTTCAAAAATTTTCGTCTCTATACTTGCTGTTGTCAAGTGCTGTAACTCAGGGAAAGTTATTCTAGACAGGAAGCTGCTCATCAAATAAAAGTGAAATACTTACCTTCAGTAACATGTGACAAGTGCCTCACAGCCTCTGTTTGTGGCTCTTCCTCATGGAGCCCAGAGCCAGTACTGTAAAACAGATGGCTGTAGGGATGAAGGGGGGCTGCAATCCTCCTTGAAAAAGATGGTAGTAACACTAGGTGACTGTGTGTGGGAAGGAAAGGAAAAGAAGGGACTAGGATTGTTTTTCCTCACCATTCTTTTTTCTAATAATACTGTAGGTTTTTTTCTGAAAGTCATGTACACAGCACTGATGGGAGTCAGGGACAGAGGACTAGTAAGAGTGCGCAGGAAACCAGGCTGTACTTATCTATTATCAGTATTAGGAATGTGCTCAGTTTCAGTGTTTTGAGCCAGGAAGGGAAATGGTACCTGAAGGAATACTTCTGGTTCTTCTACAAGACTGAATTAATTTTGTCATTATCCTTGGGGTTATAAAATTCAATTTTGCTTACAGTATTTAGAAGCTTTGAGCTATCTATGCTGCCACCTTACCAGAAAGGAAGGATAATTATTTTTGTGGGAATGCCCTCCTGTGACAGAAGGCATCCTAGATTCTTCCCTATCTCTAGGTAAACTTCTAAGGAAGTCATAAACAATTCAGCATAATTACAGGTCTAAAAGTGATCTGTGTCTTCATCTGGATATGCCAAAATCAAGGAAACAAGAAGCAAAATAATGAACAATAAAACCAGGGCAAGAAAGTAAGTTTTTTAATACCATTTGCAGTGAAAACCTATTTGGGATAAACAATTGGAAATTATGTTTTATTTCTTTATTTCTTCTTCTTTATTTCCCTTTAAAATGGAAAGAGATTTGTAGAAATATGAGCCTCCCAATTAATTTTCTAATTTTACAGAATCACAGAATATGCTGAGTTGGAAGGGACCCACAAGGACATTTGAGTCCAACTCCTGGCCCTGTACAACCCCAAGAGTCACACCATATGCCTGAGAGTATCATCCAAACGCTTCTTGAATTCTGTCAGGCTTGGTGCTGTGACCACTTCTCTGGGGAGCCTGTTCCAGTGCCCAACCACCCTCTGAGTGAAGAACATCTTTCTAATATCCAACCTAAACCTCCCCTGACATAACTTTGGGCCATTCCCTCAAGTTCTGCCATTGGTCACCAAGGAGAAGAGATCAGTGTCTGCCCCTCCTCTTCCCCTCATGAGGAAGTTGTAGACTGCAGTGAGGTCTCCCTTCAGTCTCCTCTTCTCCAGGCTGAACAGATCAAGTGACCTCAGCCACTCCTCATATGGCTTTCCCCCTAGACCCTTCACCATCTTCATTGCCTACCTTTGGACACTCACTAAGAGTTTAATATCTTTCTTATATCGTGGTGTCCAAAACTGCACACAATATTCAAGGTGACGCCACCCCAGTGCAGAGCAGAGAGGGACAATCACCTCCCTTGAACGGCTGCTGTTGCTTTGCCTGATGTCCCCCAGGACACAGCTGGCCCTCCTGGTTGCCAGGGCACTTCTGACTCATATTCACCTTACTCTTCACCAGGATCCCCAGGTTCCTTTCCTTGTCACTGCTTTCCAATCTCTCATTCCCTAGTCTGCATCTGGGGTTGCTCTATCCAAGTTGGGATGTGAAGAATCCAACACCTTCCCTTGTTGAACTTCATATGGTTGGTGATTGCCCACTCTCCTAATTTGCTGAGGTCTCTCTTCAGGGCCTCCCTGCCTTGAGGGAGTCAACAGATCCACTGAGCTTTGTATCATCTGCAAACTTGCTCACTATTCCTTCCACTCCTGCATCCAAGTCATTTATGAAGATGTTGAAGAGCCCAGGGCCCAAGATGAAGCCCTGTCAACCCCACTAGTGACAGGTCACTGGTCTGATGTTACCCGATTCACTATTATCCTCTGTGCTCGACCTGTGAGCCAATTGCTCACCCACCACATGATGTGTTTATCCAGCCGTGTGCTGGACATTTTGTCCAGAAGGATACTGTGAGTGACAGTATTGAAAGCTCTACTGAAATCCAAAATGATTACATCAACTGGCATCCTTTGATCAACTGCATGGGTTAACTCCAGTTAAGGGCACCAAAATTCCCTTGGTTTGTCATTCGTGTTGAAGACAGAGGCAAACAATGCATATAACATCTCTGCTTTGTCTCAGTCCCTGTTTGTGAGGTGACCATCCTCACCCTGTAAAAGACCAACGATATTTCTATGCTACCTATTGCCATTAATGTATTTGAAAAAACTCTTTTTATTGTCCCCCACATTTGTGACAGCTTCAACTCCAGCTGAGCTTTGGCTGCACAAAATTTTCTCTCTACAGCAGCAAGCAGAATTTCTGAATTCTGCCCATGCCCCTTGACCTTGCTTCCACTGGGCATACACCTTCCTTTTTTGCCTTATTTACAAGAGAAAATTCCTGTTTAGCCAAGTTGGCCTTCTGCCTCACCTGCTTGACTTCTGACATTTGGCAATTGCCTGCTCCTGTGTCCTTGGGAGATGATATTTGAAAAGTGACCAGCACTGATGGACCCCAGCACCTGCAAAAATATTTTTCCAGGGGACCTTACTTACCAATTCCCTGAAGAGTTTGAGTTATTCTCATAGCACATTTGACTCTGAAACTGCCTACTCAAGGAATTTCTTTATTTGCAGCTTCCTATTTCTAGGCCAAATGAGATTGAATTTAATGATTTTACAAAAAGTACTGTCTTCTAAATAGATTTTCTTCAGAAATTCATCATCGGTTTTATCTGAGATCTTTCAGCAATTCACAAACTCTTCTCATTGCAGATCAGATGAGAGACCTCCTTTTCAAAAACTCTCTTTTCCTGCATTCTCTTCTTGCTAGACCAAATGAAATTTAAAAAAAAAAATAATAGTTTTTGATTTGGTCATCCAAGGAGTCAAAAATTTTCTAGTTAACATGGCACTGATCACACCAGCTTATTTCCTAACTGTGGTTAATGCACTATTTGCATTAATTTTCCTCTTTAGAGCAATCAGTAAGTACAGTGAATCTAAGTTTTTTAAATATCAGAGGGACTCAAAAAAAATTCAAACATCTAAAATGAAGAAATCAATCATAATCCTTTTCTTAAAAAAAAAGGATCTAACTTATTTTCAATTAAAATTACAAAATCAACAACATCAAACTCATATACAAGTAATGAAGCATGACTACTTTCAGTAGCAGAAGTGAATTCATTCTTTTGGTCTTAATATTATGCTCTATGGTATCACCATTAGGGAACAGATTCTTATCAAACAGAAGCTGCCATAGTTACACAAGGAAGTTATGACGTGTTACACCATCTGAGAATCTTCTTTGAATGTCATCCTCATTTTCACCTGATTTCAGCTACTCCTGTGTTGTTTTTTTTTCTAATATGAGGACTTTTAGATAACTGCAGAAAAAAAGAAATTTCTTTTGGAGCTTTACAAAGGCAACCTTTGAAACCTCCTATGATATACAGAGCGTAATCTACCAATCATGTCAACAGAGTTTATTTCCTTTGATTTCACACTATAGCTCTAGGCATCTGCTACAGCAGATAGAAGCAGCTTTTGATAGCTCACCAAAGCTATCATAGCACCAAATGACTTAAAAAAGGGCTAACAGATTTTGTAAAAACAAAAAGATGGGAGAAAATAATAGCAAAAGAGAAACACAAAGCTGACTTGTGCCAAAAAAACCCCACAAAGCTAGACCTGAAACACTGTCTTCAGTAGCGAGGAGATCACAAATGTGTATTGCCCAGTACTCTTAGTCTTGTCATGTGAAATAGTGTATAGTAGCAGAGAATGCTAGAAATGATTGTTAATTGGAATGATAAGACTGGTTTCTCATCATCTTCCTGTCTTTCCAGGACATAATAAACTTTGTTCTTGCTACACAGAAACTAGGTGTTGTCAAAAAACTGTAAATTCTGCTGGTATGATCAGAAATTATTTTGATTCACTTTAGGAAATAGGAATGTGGTTGATTTCTTTTGTTAGAGATCTGAATTTGTTATACTGGCAATAGTACCAAGCTCTGAATTTTCTCAATGTTTAAAGAACCTAGTTCCATAGCCCACTTACTGGTCTAAAGAGGGAATCACCTGAGAAGCATCAATTTATCATACTTATAGTGCAACTTTGTCTGATCTACTGAAATGTTAAACATAAAATCGGTGTGTTTTTAGAGAAATTCTATACTACATGCTTCAGACTGTAAAAGGTGATGATAATAAAAAGGCAAAACAAAAAACAATACATTAAAATGTTATTGTGAAACAATGGATTAGATCTGGAATTTTCACACTGCCCAGAGAGAGGGGAGGTGGGAATGATAGTACGTTCCTTCCGCCGACTCATTTCCACATAGCTACCAAAGGCTGAACTGAAGTAACACTGTCTGTCAGTAGGTTCGTTTGCACTCTAGTTTTAGTTGTTCTACATTTCATCAAGCAGCAGGGAAACAATTTGTTTAGTGTGCTTTGAAGTTAATGAAGAGTCTTTTTCTTTGTTTGTTTCCTTTTTTTTTT
>VXAY01006319.1:319781-339801 GCA_013399855.1 Oxyruncus cristatus
ATTTATAAAAAGTTTTTTTTTTTTTTTTTTTTCTTTTTTTTTTTTTTTTTTTTTTTTTTTTTACTGGGAACATGCTTTGGTGAGAAGTAGATCATGTTTAACAAACTTCCTCTCCAAATGAGTGTTTACATGAAGAAGAGTCAAGATTTAGTAGGTCAGAAAAATTCTATTTGCCAACAGACTTAGAGTTAATAGGCTACCTCAACGTATACTGAACACTTAACTCTCTATATGAGAAAAATATTGCTTTGCAACTAGCACTGACAGATGTGAGGGGACACAAGGTTGTCTGTTTCAGATGCTCTGCAAACTACAGTTAAAAAACAAGCAGTTGGAAGTAGCTCGGCTCGAGCATCCTGCCGTCATTTTTTAGAGGGGGTGGAGATGGAATGATTCTGAACAGCTTCTCAGTACAGCTGTCACTACTTGTCAGTATTACTTGAGCCACCACTGTGATAACTTGAACTCCCACCACCACTGCTTGTTTCACTATGCTGCTTGATCCTGGGAAATCCTGATGCTATGCTGTGACTTCAAAGCTGCTGCTGTAGCTGCATGTGTGGAAAGTTACCATCTACTGTAACTAAAAAAAAATACTGACAGTTATTAACCCTTCTGTAATAGATCAAATTTCTGTTTCTTAGAACTAAATCCTGAATCAATGTGCTTTTAAGTTCCTAAATAAGACCAGTATACACTTTGGTCCTGGCCTCACTTTCTGGGACTAGACTTTTAGTTTGGTGTTCATTATTGGAAGTTTCATATTTGGTATAATATTGGTATGTTTTCTAGAGTCTCCAAATTAGTACTTCCTGTCCATACATTAACTACAAGATGAAAGACTAATACCACCTCTAGCCAAACCACAGATATCCCTTTGAAACATCTTCTGGTTAAGACTTCAAAATTAGAAAGTATTTCTTGAAAATTGTCCCTTAAAAAAACCAAACCAAACCAAACCAAAGAAACAAACAATCCAAACAAACACCACCCCCCACCCCAAAATAGTAAAGACATATAAAATATGTATGCACAAAGTATGTACTCAAACTTATGTGATTCCTCCTCCCCATGTAAAGGACCCTTGGATTGAGGCTAATGACACAACTTCTCACAGCAGCAGTGGAAAAATTGCAGCCCTGAGTATTCCTCTACAATATGATAGGGAATTACGGCAAAATACTGAGACACTTCATCATGTGCTAGACCTGCTTCTGACGCAAAGAGAAGAACCCTCGCATGTTAGTCATGTAACCGTCATAATAGTAATATGACTCATATGGAAACCTACTGGATTACCCTTTATATTTACATCTTCTCTTTACAGAGAAGTGCTACAGTAATCATGAAAAAGTGCACTCTTCTGATTCATGGAATTAAAGAATAAATTAGGACTTCTTCTGACGCAATGCCTTGAGTGCTCAATGAAGTGCCGGAGATATACCTAGGCAGTGTGATGACACAGGTGCCACATCAGAAGATTGTGATGGAGTTACAGAACTGGGCTGCTTTTGTGATAAATCTTGCAAGAATCATCATCTGTCAGCCATGGTTTAGTTCATCAACTGCATGTGCCCTGTACACATCACTTGATTGAGTCCATACTTGAAGGTCAAGAAAGGTAGGTAAATAACAATAAGAAAGTACTCCTGAGATAAAAATGACCCTGTTACTGAATGAAAAAGAAGACATGGTTCAATAAAATGACAGCTTTTATGTACTCCTGGCAGGATCGTGCAGTTATAGCTATTTCCATTTGTTTGTTTAGGGATGAGAAGTTATTCAGTAATTGAGATTTTATACCACTTACAAGACATTGACCACGAAAAATAATTGTATAGATTTTTACACTTTAAAAAACTGAGACAGGCATTTTTCTGTCCAGATAACTTACTTGGCATTAACAAAATAATAAACACAGCATGAGTTAACATGAAGCTATCAGTAGGTGGAGGCAGATCCGGATACCACAAAGTTCCAGAACTGTGGGATATATGGCAATAATTTCTCATTTCAGTCAGAGTTTTGAGAAGTCATTGTAATGGCTCATAAAATTTTACTGATACAGTGACTTATCAGTTTATATGGCATATAAATTATCAGTTTACACGGCATGTACGTATAAGAGAACAGTAGCTTAGAACTTCCTCAAAGTCATTTTGTGTTTGCTAAATCCCAAGCCAGGAATTACACTTTGAGCTTTTTCACATATGTAAAACCAAATTGACAGAAACTTTCATTTACATAACAACTTTGCATTTCCAATATTTTTCTTTTCCCTCTTCTTCATTTCAGCACATCCTCATCAGCTTCCTCTCTAATTTTCAGTATTTTATTCTCAATCTATATTCTCATGCAATATTTTTGCAATATATTTTCTTTTTGTAAAAAAAAAAAAATCTCATTCTCTTCAAAATTATTTTATTATTTATGTCTTGTTTAACTTGAACTTTTTTCTTTCTACTTTATCTACTTTAATATTAATTTCTCTGTTTGGGTTTCTTTTTGTACTATTATTTCTACTTGTTTTTCTTTATTCCCGCAAGATTTCCTTCCCATTTTCTCTCCACTCGTCGTTTCTTCTTCTCTCATTTTTTCTTAATTCTTTCCACACTTTCATTCTTTCTATTTTTTTTTTTATTTTCATTTCAAGTATTTCTTCTAAACATGTACTCATCTACAACCATTTTTTAAACCCATTTAAAAATTGTGTTCTTCTCTCAGTTGCTAACAAAGTCTTTGCTCACAAGATCTCTTCTTCTCTCTTTGTACAGAATATAGCTAATATAGCACATCCAATATGGGGCTCTACTGGAGAGCTCTATCAAACGTATCATTGTATTAGTAAAGTGGTTGGGAAAGCTGTGTTACTTTCCTGTTTTTCACGTATAAAACAAAGGAACTCTTTATGAGAAGACAAGGAGGTAGGACAAGCCTTAAAGGAATAAAATACCCCAAAACTACTGGAAAAGGAGAGAGCAAGAGTCTGCTCTTGCTGAGTTGTGATCTATTGGAAAAAGAATGCATCTACTGTCCTAGGACAATGGCTATGTGGACAGACACAGGTCAGAAGGCAGTCGCTTTGTCTTACCACAGGAACAAATACCTATCAAGCAGTGTAGATGCAAAATGTAAATCAGAATGCATGCAAAATGTAAATCAGAATGCATGCAAAATATAAATCAGAATGCACACATAAAGCTGAGCCAACTAGACTAAAACTACTATTTTTTTCTATGACACTTGTACACAGTAGAAAACGAAAGTGATCTAATAACCTCTTCATTTTCAGTGTCTTAAATGTCTTAAAATATCCTCCTAGTTAAATGACTATGACTAAACTTTCGCATCATCTAATCTGAAGGATCTTGGAGTATGACAAGCCTTAAAATAAAGCTTCATCCTATGCTTTTCTAGTACTTAAATCTCTTAATCTTTAATATAAATATCTTCCGCACTAAAAACACAGAAGCACTGCATCAGCAACTGTCAGGGGAAATTCTAGTACCCAGCAAGCCACACAGGTCATTCACTGAAGAGCAGTCAGTGACACTTTAACAGTGTTAACATTAGCAGAGCATTGTCAGAAGCGTGTCTGTATGTTTTTGTTAGATGATACTACAAGTCGCAGGATGTAAAAAGCTGACAAAAGGAGAAAAGATGAAAGTAAAAAGCTGTGATATAATGATAATAAAACTCTTGGCAAGTCAAATTACTGAGAGTCTCATATCAAAAGCAACTTTGACAATAATGGGATTCCAAAGTCCATAAAATTAGTCATGATTCAAAGACAAAAACATCAACAATTTGCATAAAAGCTTTCCTTTAAAGATTTAGTACTGTGTACCAAATGAAGAAAAAAATCACTACCATAACAGTAACACTTTGATATAGGTATCTATTATCTAATGCTTATATAATGGAGGCCAAATTGAGCTCATTATTATCAGTGCTATTATGCTGAATACTAAATGAACTCATCATAGAAACACAGTTGTTTTAAAAACTACTATCACAACATCAGTGACAAGGAAAAAGACTGCATGCAAACTTCCTGAGATGACTAATTTGATTTCTGTGTTAACTTCTAATGCATTATTAATCAATAGTTCATTATACTTTAAGATAGTACTTAGTTTATGTGTGGTTTATTTGTATACATGTAATTTCTGTAATTTTTTACTGCATTGCACTTTATTCCTATGTAAACAATGTCAGTTGGGCTGATGATGGGCTGAAAGTATATGTTTGTGTGTAAATTCAAATTTGTTCTGTTTTGCAAAACCAGGATAGATGCAAAAAGGGTGATGCAATCCAATATAAACAATAAGCTAACGTGATGAGGACAAACTGTGAAATTATACATTTTTCAAAAAGCCTGAATAAATTTATTGCTAGAAGATGTACAAATATGGTCAAGTATATAATATACGATAAATTTATATTTTATGCAATATATAATAAATATTATATAAATGTGTGTGTATCATACACATATATACACATTAAAAATAGGTACTTTTACCTTAAAAATGTAATCTCAAAGACTGTGAAATTCATACATACTATTCATATTTATACATGACTATTTATATGTAGATGTTTTAATGTACCAAAATCATGTATATGAAGCATGCCATGTTACTTGGAGCCTGCAAGTGGTGTGATTTTTCTGTTTGTATCAAAATAAAATGCAATATTTTCATGATGAAAAATTAATACTCCTTTTGTCAGGACTGGCTGAAGCATAACTTCCATTAAAAGCAGCATTTCAGAGGAATTTTAGAACTCCGACATGATTTTCTGGTAACAGAGTTTATAAGCAGCAGAATAAAGGAAAGGTAGGATTCCTGGAAGGCAGAAGTCCTCTTATCTTCAGGACTGTTTTATCACTTACAGAAGTAACTGAATAGCTCCTTTTCCCCAGTTTCTCAAAAAAAAGGGCTGTAATTTTTATTAACTTTTCTCTAGTGTTTTCATTTACATTCATATTTAAAATTCATCTATTTTTCTAAAAATCACAGTTTAAAACTGAACTGAAAATTAAAAATAAATTGAAAAATATTTTCAAAGGCATAATTCCAAAACATTGAAGTCATTATTCTAAATGAGTTTTGTAATAAAGATTTAGAAACAAATTTGAAAGCTAGTTCTCCTGCCATAAAGTTCTTGGGTCTGATATAACCTTTCTCTGATGATATCCTATTTACAGATGAAGAACACTAATCATTTTTCCTTCCTAGTAATATTAAGAGAGTAAATAATACATAGGAAAAATTTAAAAATATTGGAGCTGGTTGCCAAAGGAAAGCAAATAGTCCTGAGGAAACATTTTTCCTCTGTTATTAAATAGTATCGTGTCCTTAACTTACAGGATGATTCACACAATGGCATTCCCTTCATCCCTTTATTGAAGGCTTGATATATAGGATAAAGGAAATGAGCTGAAAAAAGAATTATGTGATATTATGATTTCTGTGGAAGTATTTCAAATTTCAGTGTCATCTTTCTTTTTGTGCCATGGTGCTTTGCTGAGAGAGTATTCTTCAGATCCTACATTCCTTATCTAGAGAGTAATTAAATAATACATACATAAATCCTTTTGTATAATTTTATTCTTTCCAGTGACACAGGCATAGTTTTCATATTGTATGCATCTTGACAGTAATTCCAAAAGCTTAAACCAAAGAATTTGTAGTTTAATGGAAAATCTGGAAAAAGTTCTACTCAGGTCAACTTGAAAAACATTTAAAATATTTAAATATTTATTTTGGTGTTTAAGTATTTAATTATTTCTTTTGGTGATACAAAACCCAAACAATTCAGAAGCATGCTGATCAGTCTGAGACGAAAAATTTTATTTCATTCTCTACTTCATCTGTTTGCTTAACTTCCTTTCTGAGAGGAAATATTCAACAAAATGCCTTTCCAAAAGCAAAAAACTATAAAGAAAATATTTTGACAGTTTTGAAATGTGAATAGCTTCAGTCTGTCTTAAGCACAGAATTTTAGGAATTCAAATTCATCAAAAAATAAGAAGAAAAATACTGCCCAGCTGTAAATTCTAACAATCTCTTCTACATTGTTTCAAGTTCCTGACCATAAACCAAATTCCATATTTGATTGGTTATGCTTAGATAATTCTATAAGCAACAATAACCACAAACTAAATGAGGCTGTTTGGTTGTCTATGACAAGCTCATTGATCAAGTCTCCAAAGTATGATACCAGGACATGCATAGCTTGAACTCAGTGCCCATTGAGAAGAGACACTACACATCATCAGCCACTGCACCAGAGCTGCATCTTGTAATGAAGCACTCTTCATAAAACATTAATTTCTCACATTATGGTGGAACACCTGATTTTACAACCAAAGAAGTCTAGTGTGTTCACAAACGTATGATTGTTGTGGTGCTGTGTTGGGTTGGCGTACAGTGATGCACATTTATACCAAGAATTTGGGGTAACAATGTAGGGATTGGTACCATTAATACAATAAGTTATAGGTTATATTTTATGAGTTTTAGTTTCTTATCTCTTACCCATAAAAAATTTATCTTCTTATCTCTTAACAACAAAAAAAAATCTTCTTTGACAATCATACTATAAAGTCATAGTTACAACACTATAGTCTTCAACGTCACCTTTGCCTTGATTTTCTACACTGGAAGAAGGAAGACCTTGTCAAACTGTCAGCATTTTCATGACACCTTTCAAGGCTGTATTCCAGTAGTTAGCCTATATGTCAAGTACAGATTACATCAACACTAGTGTCTGGAGTGGCTGAGACATTACTGAAGCACAATTTTGAAGCATTGTTTTGCCAATTAAAAATGTCCTCTAACAACAGATTATATAGCTATATACATACATGTGTAGGGAAGCGTTACAGCATACAATATGTTGAAATAAAAGTGTCATGCATCTTGCTAATTTGTTAAGTGATCCCTATTTTGCAGACAGGATACACAGTTACAGGCACTGATTGAGAGGTTGTTAATTTTCCATTAAGCTGACTCACTTCGTCTCTCCTGATGGGAAAATAAGCAAAAACCAGAAGTGATGTCCGAGTTAAATAAAAAGCTCATGAATAGGGAAGCCATAGTTACATTTCACAGTGCCTTGATAGATAGATAGATAGTACGTAGATATCTGCCCATGAAATATGGCTGGAAACAGGACAGGTACAATGCCTATCCTGTTATCATCCTTCTGGCCTCAACAACTTACAATTCTGGCCTCAACAGCTCACAGCCAACTGTTTTGTTTGATGCATAAGGGCTAGAAAGAAGATTTCCTGGGCAAGCGGGAGTTTCTAATACTTGACCATACTTGATCCAATTTATCCAGATTCCATTTTTCTTAACTTTGTTTGTCTAAAGGGTAGAGTCACTAAGCTAGTAAATTACAGGCAGAGATGAGCCCTTCCAAAGAGTGTTTCATCATATTTATCTTGCATGCCTTGAGTAGGTGAAGATGAATTCCATTTAAAGGGATCTATATTTCTTCACTGACAACAGAGGTATCCCAGACAACTAGCTGATTTAATTTTTCAGTTTCTGAAGTTAGGTAAGATAAATCTCATCTTTAATTTTGGAACCTAAAATGTATTATTTGCCAGTATTTTTATTGATTAAGTTAATTTTCCTGAATTTCGAAACCTATCACCACTCCAATCCCTAAAGCATCCTGACTACAGGCATTATAGTAACCTCCATTCCCTACATTTTGTTAGCATAGTCATTGCTCAGATGTTGATTTTTTTGGTCTTACCATCTTCTATTTAGCAACAGCTGTTCAAAAACAACCTCACAATTTTTTATGTTGCAACAACCACCAGATGGCGTGGTGGTTGTTGCAACTGCACAAATAAAACACAGATCAACTGGAATGCATATTGGTTTATATTTAGAGGGGATTTTTTGGTGGGTTTTTTTTTTTTTTTTGACACTTGAATAACATAAACTGTCTCCAGGTATTTTAATTAGCTGCATGTTTTATTAGAACTTATTCTTTTTAATGAATTGTTAGAGAATTTCGTTAGAGTGAATTCCTTAAATTCTTCACTTTTCCTTTCTCCACTGGAATACATTGCAGTTCTATTCTTATTAAATCTCTGATTTCTGTAACGCGCAACACTAGCACAGTGGGGACTCCCACAGAGTATGTAGTGCTGCATGTATCAATGAAATTATGGTCAGTATGTCATTGCTTCCCATTTTGTATAGTAGTAAAGCCTTTTTAAAGACTGTTTAGTTTGCATAGCCAGGCTCACAAATTGATCTGTCTGTCAAAGTGATGCAGGTGCCAGACTGATGCAAGTGCCAGACACATACTAAGAGCCTTATCCAAAGTCTGAAGCCTCAGCTGGGAGGTTTTTTACTGCTTAGAGTAAGCTTTGGGCCAATCCCCTATTTTCTCCTTCAGTCTCTGTCTGATATATATCTAGGAAGTACTTGATGTAGAAAGCAATTTCCTGTTAAAACTATGTCCACAGAATACACTATTCTCCATCAATTTAAAACAGCAAACACAGATATTTAAAAATAATTTTTGGCAGAATATTCTAGCACTCTGACAAGTAATGTTTGATTATGTTAATGCAAAAGAATAAAATGAGTAGGAGTTTGCAGACTAGTCAGACTAACTTCGATGCTCAAAAAGATAGTTGAACAAATTACTAAACAATCAATTTTTGAAACCCTAGAGGAAAACATGATAACAAATAGCCAACACAGATTTGTTGAAAAGAAATCAAGTCAAGCCAGTCGAATTTCCTTTCCCGAAAGGGTGACTGGTCTAGTAGATAAGGCAGAAGGTAATAAATGTGATATATTTTGATGCTGGAATGAAAAGTTCCACTTAGCATTTGTGCAGGCAAATGTTGGAATGGAATCACCACATTGGTACAAAACCAATTAAAAATCATACTCAGAGATTAATTAACATGGGTTCATTGTCTGACTAGAGAGTCTATCTTGAATCCTGTTCCAGTCAGCACTTCCATCACTAGTTTGAATGATGAAATAAAACATAATTAGGTCAGTTTGCTACAACATGGTGCTAATAACACCGAGGTTGTGGGTTCAATCCCTGTATGGACCATTGACTTGAGAGTTGTACTCGATGATCCTTGTGGGTCCCTTTCAACTCAGAATATTCTAGGGTTCACTGTGATTCTTTTATAAGTTTTCATGAACTGCAGACACCCAGGTTAGGACAGTTGATACACTACTGAAAAGAGGAATTCAAAGTAATCTCAATAGACCAGAGAAATCATATAAACCGAGACAAAGGCATTCAGTTAGAGAAGAACAAAGTACTCCTCTTAGGTAAGGGAGAGCAGATGCATATAAGATGGGAAATAAGCAGCTGGAAATGGGAAATAATTCTGGAAGGATAAATTCCTTGTGTAACACATTTAGGGACACTCACTTATTGTGGGGAAATAGAACTTAGGCATACAAATCATTCTTCTGCTTTATTTGACATTGATAAGGTCTCATAGAGTGTTTGAGCCAGTTTTGGGAATAACGCTTTTGGGTACAGAATAACTGGGGTCAGTTCTGAGAAAAATAGTTAGGAGAACAAGTTATTTATAAAATATGACTGTCAGAAAGGTCGAAAGAACTGATTTTTTGGGTTAGAGAAGACTTTGGAAACATAAGAGTTATTCAGTATCAAATAAAAAGTTTTTGTAAAGACAGCAGTAGTTTACTGGATAGGACAAGAAATAATGGTCTTAGTTTACAGAAAGGCTTCCTTACTATAAGGACAGTAAAATATACACACTAGTTAATAAGCAAGCTTGTGAAATCTCTCTTCTTGGTAGTATATAAAACCAAATTCAATAAACCTATCTGGAAGAGGCTATTCAATGCAGCCTTAGGAGAAAAAAATAATGGAGGGTATTTTTTTCAAACTTTGGAAAAGCTTAAGTTAAATAGCCATTTCTACCTTCATGAGAGGTAAAATCCTTAAAGAAGCTCATCCATCACTCTCTTTCAAATGGTTCCATTCCCTGTTTTTCTAAATGAGATTCAGTTAAGGTGAGGTGCTCTTTTTCAAAATACTGATTGTTTCCAGAGAAAAGGCAGCAGACATCTTTCTTAAGAACAAATTGAAAACAATGGGGGGCAGATAACCATTTCAGCATAATTACCTAGAAGTTGGCAAGCTTTGAAAGAAGACAGTGCTGTGTGGAATATTGTGCAATATTCATCAGTCCTTTGAAAGAACCAACTTCAGGAATGAGACTATGAGGGGAAAAATCCTTTTTATCCTTTAAGACATGAGATACAGGCTGTACCAAAGAATCCTACTAAAGAGTTTCAACCAAGGGACATGGAAAATTTTTACCCCTGTTTCATTCTGAGCATAAATGAAGATGAAGGAACAGTATTTATTAAGAGCAAGCAATTAGTGATCACTTTTTCAAATTCATCCATGAAAGCTTACTTTGAAATTTTCAGAAAAGATTTGAATATAGCTGTGTAACAAAATAAGGTCATTTAATATTTGCTTTGCATTCAAAACTTAGATTATTCTTAACTCTGGAACTGCAAGCAGTGCTTCCACAGCATGTGTTAAGATAGCAGTATATTTAACAGAGAAAAACAATAATTTCTGATTGTATCTTCCAATGAAGTTAAAATGGAAAAAAACCCCAAAAACAGAATAATGAAAAATGTCAAGAATATGTAAAAATAGAAACAGCATAGATAATAATTTTAGATTTCCATATTGGGCAATACTGTAGGAGAAAGACTCCCACAATCTTGGCATTTTTAATTCATAACACTTTCTTCAAGCCCATTTTGTGATAATAAAGAGTGAAAATAATATAAAGCTGCATGGGTCTTAACTGAGGTATTTACTTCATTATGAGAAACGTTTTATCAAACTGGCAAACCCGGCATAGAATGAAGATTACAGAGTCAGCAGTCCAGTGGAATATCTTTCACATACCCTTACTGTCTTTCAGTAGTATGTATACATCTTGATCATGTCAAAGGCACCTAAGAGGATGCAGGGCTTTTATTTCCTCACTGAAAAATTATGTTGCCTATTTTTGCTATAATTTTTTATATACTCATTACTAAAGACCAAATAAAGATAAATTTCCTAATCCCATAAAATTGTTGAGCACAGAAATCAGAGACATTATTTTGAACTTTTAAACTTGTTATATTCCCAGGGAGGGGAACAGGGAGGGGTGTCATAGTTTAACTCCAGCCAGTAACCAAGCCCCATACAGCTACTCGCTCACTCTCCCACCTGCAGGATTGGGGAGAGAACTGGAAAGGCAAAAGTTAGAGAACTCAGGCATTGATAGAAAGATAGTTTAATAGGGAAAGCAAAAGTCACATACACAAGCAAAGCTAAACAGGATTAATTCACTGCATCCCATAGGCAGGCAGGTGTTCAGCCATCCCCAGGACAGCAGGGCTTTATCACAGTTAGCTTTCTATACTGAGCATGATGTCATATGGTATGGAATTTCACTTTGGTGAGTTGGGGTCCCCTGTCCCATCTCTGTCTCCTCCCAACCTCCCATGCACCCCTAGCCTCCTTACCAGTGTGGCAGTACGAAAAGAGAAAAGGCCCTGACTCTGTGTAAGCTCTGCTCAACAATAACAAAAGCATCTCTACTATTATCAGCTGTGTTCAGCACAAATCCAAAACACAGCCTCATACTAGCCACTGTGAGGAAAAACAACTCTACTCCATGGAAGAATCCAAATGCTACAGGCTGAAAGCTTCATACTGCTTTGAGAAAAGATTTACACGGTGTGAATATGCTGTTGAACATGTTTTGGTTTTGAAACATTTACTACTTACTACTCTTTCACAACTTATGTTATACTCAGCTGATAATTTTCAGTTATGACTACTAAGTAAAAACTCGGAAGATTTTCTGCAATTTTGAAAGGAGACACTGTTTTTGAATCACTTTACCATCTGCAGCACTGTCATGGAAATAGACTGAGGACTGCAAGCCCTTCCCAAATCAATGATCCTGGAATCTCTGGAGGAATCTGTGAATTTGAGGATACACTTTCTATCTGTTAGAGAGGAAAATGTCTAATCTCTAAACAGTTGAATAGATTTGCCTCCATGCATTGATTAAGAGTAAATCTTTTTAGATCTATTCCAGCTTCATTGTTCCTCTGGCATTTGATCTGGCCCAGAAATATATCATTCAAAATACTCAGAATTCAACTGAGAACTGCACTTTAAATAATATTCTCACCATGCAGGATAGTGACTATCATATAGGTAATAATTTAACCAAACCAGAAAAACTCTAACTGTGCAGTAACTCCTATTTTGTGCTGCAGTGTTAACAGTGGGCATGATAGCAAGCCTTAGCATGCAGCTGGAAGGAATGGAATCTTGAACTCCAGGCAAAATTTTACTATACACTTTTACCATTTCCACCACATACATTTGAACAAAATGAGTAACAAAAAATACAAACTTGGTAATTTCATTAGAGGTTTAAAATTGCTGACTATTTTTCTTTCTTGGAACTATAAAATGTAATATTTAATTCCAGTGAATTTGTCAATTGTCCAATTAAGATTGGCATTTTGTGCAGAAATAGAAACATCTCATGTACTGTAATGTAAAAACAAGGAAAGAGAATTAACCAGTTTTCTTTGATAAACCTTTAGGTCAAACAACACTTTTAATCTGGTCACCCAGAGGCATTTCAGAGCTCTGTGAAGCACTTCTCTTTCTAATAAAAGATGATTTTTCCAACAGTTTGAGAATGCAAAACTGGAATGTGTCTTAAGAGAAGGGAGGCTTGAATTGAATTGCTCAGCACATAAGTATTATCCAATACAGTCAGAAGAGAACCAAAACATGGTAAGAATTACCCCATCAAAAATTCAAAGGAACAAGCACATATTTAAGAAAAGTCTAGTTCTTCTCTGAAGTTGTACTGATTTTACTTTTGTTAATTTCATTTTTTCAAATTATGATTACTAACTTTAAATTTTTCAAATGTATTTTGAATACTGATGATTTTAATTTGAGTTGTTTCGACAGCTTGAGAATTCTCTGATGAAGCCAAGATATAGCCCTCACTGAATTATATTAAAAAAAAAAAAGAAAAAAGATGTTTTTAGTTTGGTTTGGGGTTTTTTTGGCTGCAGAAAACAACAAGGAATTGATTGTTTTACTCCTGGTTACTGCTCTCGCAGGGGCCTTAAAAGTCATAACTGTAATATACTGTCCTTTTATTCAGAAAAAGAAGGCACTACAGGTGACTTGATTTCATCTATGAACATTTGTCCATCTGTAATTTTTGTGTCTGATTAAAACTACATCCACCTGATGTGGTGTCCAGGGTTCTAGGGGTGTGCTACCTGGGTTTTGTGGGGGTATCTTTTTTTTAGATAAGTTTACCCTGCTCTGGAGGGAGTATCTCTTCCTGTGCAAATGAACTATCAAGCAGAATTTATTCTTCCAGACCTGACTGGAAATGGGCTGAAGGACTTCAGAAGGTTTTGGTGATCCTCCATCTCCCACTGGGTTGATCTTTGGTCAATAGTCCTTGCCTGGTTCTCAACCTCATTCCTGTGCCCGCACTGTACTGCATGGTGTTTATTTCCAGAAGTCAGAACAAAGACTTTTGTCCCATGCTGTCCCAAGAACATGCTGCCCTACCTCTGGCCCCTTCTCCAGGCACATCCTGTTCTTTCTCTCACTGTGTTCTTATCAATAGTCCTTGGCTGGCTCCACAGCTTTACGGTACTTTGTATTTGAGAAATATATATTAGCCCTTATCTTCTGGGCTTCTACCTCTGGATGAACCAAATATTTTTGGTATCATGGCTAAACTGAAAGAGAATAATCTCTGTGGGTCAATGAAAAAAACCCATAATTTAGGTTTTTGTTAATATGCAGATTGTAAGATTCTATTACTTTTAATCTTATAAACTTTAAATTTCTTTTTCAGGTAGTTATTCTGAATTTTACCATTGTAGTCTGCTAGTAAGAAAAATTAGTAATTGATCTTTATTGATAGAGCCAGTCATGGTAAAACTGTATTAACAAGGAGGTTTATCCACATAGTTTTCTTTTGCAGAACATGTATGAAAATTTAATGCCCTCTCTAACTTTTAGACCAACCTTATTAAATAGAATCTACTGTGCATAAATTTTATTTTAAAATAATTATAAAATCAGCTAGCTCCAAATAACTACAATTTTTTACATCACCTATGGTAGAACTGATTATAATGTGAGCCTTGTACTAACATTTTGGTTTTTCAGAAAGTAGTAAAATCTTTTCCTGAAGAGTTAGGAAGTAGTTGTACTACTATAAAAGAGAAAGGCAAATTATCATAGTATGTAATTTAAATAATTAAAGAAAAAATTGAAGAAATTAAAGAAAAAATAAAGAAATTAAAGAAAAATTACTAATTGTTGAAGAAACAAAAGGGAATTAATTTTAACAGTGTAAATTTTATTGAACTTGAAGAAAGAGGAGTAAAAATTTGATGTCCAGAACCTAGTATTTCACAACACTAGAGTTCTGTGTGTCCTCTTTCAACCGTTGAAGCTGCCCACTTACTGTATGAATAAACCTGTATGCACATAGAAGAAGGACACTGAATATTTGGTCCTCTACAACATAACTGAATGAGAAGAAGAGAAAAAGGGAAAAAAAAAGGAAAGAAAAGGGGAAGTATGTTTAAGCTGGTGAAAATAAGGATAATTGCCCCAGATAATAACCTTCATTATATCAAATTGTAGTCAAGATTTTATATATAGCGTAATGAAGTGGAATGAAAAGGGACATGAAGAGTTAAACCAAAAATGTTTACAGTATTGGGAACCCCTTCTTTCTTTTAGCACAAATATATTCTAAAGAGTGCTGTGCTCTCCCAGTTAGCTAAGGTTCCAGCATATTTTAAAATCAGGCTACAAGAATGATCCAAACAATAGTATGGTGTGCAATTAAACTCTATTAGACTGCATATTTTTCTGCATTTCATATAAACCCCCTATTTTTACTCATTAGCTACATTTTAATAATTTTAATCATAAGAAAAGGATACTATTCATAGAATTAGGTGTAATACCTTGTAAAGAACATCAGAAAGTGCAGCTCTCAATTTTTCAGTTAAGTACTATTGTCATCCTTGTTTAGATGCCCTTAAAATATCCGTTCAATGCTCCTTCAACATTACACTTCAGAACGACTTGCATAACTGTAATTTTGAAAAAAATCATGAGTCTCAAAATAGGTGGAATCACAAGATATGTTCAAATGAGGAAATATCATAAATCTAATGCCTGGATTCTCCTGGCTCTGCTGTTTAGTAGTGGTTCCAGATAGTCCATACTTAACAGCAAAAATTTTAAAAACATTTTAAAAACCCTTGCCAGTTGATTTGATTATATTGTTGTTGCTCAAGTTGAATGAAGTCCCTAGCACAGGGAAAGTCCACTGAAGTAATTTAAACTTTTTAATTAATAAAAAATGGACATTAGTAAGAATAAAAAAAATATTCCATTCACTAAACTTAAAACTGGATTTCATACTTATGAAAGGTTCTAGGAATCTGCGCTGACTGTCCGTCAGCAGGTGGGTGATGTAAGTGAGAAATAGTCTCAATTTACTGCCCACATAAACCCCTCTATAATCTCATTCCCAGATAATGGAGATTAACTGAAAGTTTGTCAGTGTGAGCATGAGAGGATATTTCTATACAATAGTTCTTCCTACAGGTAGGTTGTTTGTTCAGATTATGTGCAACCTTCTACCCTATGGTTGTTCCTTTTCTACCTATTTAAAACAAATTACCCATCCTTGAAGGAAAGAAATCCCTCAAGCCTTCAGGGATAGCTGTATGTTCTACTATAAATCAAGTTTTCCCACCAATATGTACCTCTTGAAACAAGTGCAAATTGCTATTCCTAGCAAAAAAGAAAAATGTCCTTATAGCATGCAGGGTTCTGTAGAACATTCCGTGTCTAAATTTATTCTACACTGTTCTGAAATATCATTAATCACAATTTCCAATATTAAAACAAATTAGTCTGTTACTGATAGTCCCCCAATTAATCCGTTACGTATGAAATCAGAACTCTTGTATCTGAAGTATTACCCATGAAATACTGAGGTTTTGGTAATGGGTATAAATCAAGAAATCTCCAGCTTCTTTGATACTCTTTTAACACAAAATCCATATGAAACTGAGAGGTGATAAGTTCCCAGCTTCTCATGAGTACACTAAAGTACACCCATGGGCTAACTTTCATCAAGTATAGAAATGAGCTTACCCCAAGAATACTAACTAATTAACTAATTCAATGTAGTCTAGTTCCAAGTTTCAGTATTGCAAACCAGGGATTTGGAAGTAACTTCTTTACAATTAAAGTCAACTTTATTTTTTCTTCTCACACTTACTCAAACTCAAAGAACAGTTAGTTTCTATTTCAATGAATAGAATGTTTCATAAGCAAAAATGTTCCATTATGAATGCAAAGTAGTTAGGGTGGTTTTTTCATAATTTTCGTTATAACTACTTTTTGTTATCAATAGTCAAACTACCTAAATAAACAGCAAAATTTTATCTTTTCATGTCATGAAAATGAGGGCTTCTTCTGTGTAAAGGTAAGTGAAAAATCTTTTATAATTTCAGCTGAATTTATGAGCTAATAAATAAAGTGTCAAGGGGCTGTCTCCTGAGTAAAATAATTTTTTTCAACTTGAAGTACATCAATAGAATGAAAAGGTAGAGTAGTTTGTAATAAATGCATTCCTGCTTAAATAATTGAAAATAACTAAGCTAGTTCTAGAAAGCCATAAAATAAGATGGTGAAAAACTCAAGGTGTCCATGACAGTACTACATCTAACAAATCAGATTAGTAGAATTCAGTAGACAGATCCGCAGAATTTTTTGTGTACCTCTGTTCACTTTTTCGTCTCAGAAGTTTCCTCTATTATAGTTTTTTATACAGTACTTTTGTAATATAATAACTAGTGTTGATAAAACAACCCACTTGCATAATTACAGAATTACGCAAAGGATGAAATTTTTAATAAATTCTATAAACAAACACATCTTGCAAGAGTGAAAAGTAGACGATGCTGGTGATCATGAGGGGAAGAAGTTGTACCAAGGCAGACATCAGAAATAATTAATTTTATTTAAATTCCTGGAAATTTCAAGGTATAACTGGGAAAGTTTTCTTGACTTGAAGCAGTCAAATGAGTCTGTGCCTTACAAGTATTAAACCTTCAATAAAATACCAGAATTTTTGCAAGCAGAACAGACAGGGAATCTGGAAGTCCTAAGTTTGCTACTGTGTTTTTACTGTTACTTTAGCATTATGAAGATGGTTAAGACAATGAGAGTAAGACTAGACGCTTTGCTGTTTTGCCTGTTTACATGAGGGATCCAGAGGATTTAGTAGATCTTTCTGCCAACATTTTTTGTTGGTATTCAGTGACTGTGAACATAGTGATGTTAGGTTAATGGTAGGACTTAATGATCTTAGAGGGGTTTTTGACAAAAAACTACTGAGACAATTATTTTTGTTACTCTTATTTTCCTTTTTCATTTATTTGTAAAAATTAAGATCTCTGAAGAATAGAAGTGAATATTCTTGGCCTATATGCTTATTTTTACTACTTATTTTTGAGAAATATTTGCAAAGAAAATACACTTGAATTCTTTCTGTGCAAAGGCATTAAGTGTTCCAATAACCTGCTCTCTGAGAACTCTAGACAATTCACTGTGTCCTCATCCAATCAGTGCTTATTCCTTTCAGTTATATATGTTTATGTACTCTTACGTTTAAATTGCAGTTTCCTTCTACAGAAATACAAAATAGTCCAGCATACAAATAATGGTCTCCCTTGGTTACCTGGTAAAAAGAAAGAAAGAACTTAATTAAAAAAAAAAATCAGTTAAAATGCTACATGAAAATATCCAATTTATGTTTTCCGAATTATCCCCTTGAGGATATCCACTGACTATAGAAAAAACTCAAAGAAATTAGTCTTCATAAAATAATGGTAATTTTAAGAATACCCATCTTCTTCTGAAGGTGAAGGAGTTCTTGAGAACATACATATTTGTATCTTCTTACTCTATATTTTTTCTATTTATGCACATAAAATTCATTAATGCATCTGCATCTGAGAGAGCAGACACTCTTATTTTCAGTTTTCTGTTGAACAAATGTCAGTGGGTGACAACCCAAGTTTTACTGGTGCCATAATCTAATTGAGCAGCACTGTATATTGCTGAAATTCCAAAAGACTTTGTAGTGGGCACTTTATCATTTTGACATTCTTTTCTTCCAACACATGGGGAGCAGTAGTGGCATGTCTAAACCTATTTTTCACTGTAAGCCACTAAACTACTGATCAGTAAAAACCTGACCCAAACGTTTAATATCCAATAAGAATTAATGAACTAGGTAAGTCACATATTTACTGCCTTGTTTGTTGGAATAACCGTTTTTGCAGTTGCTGGTTGCATGCAACCATCCAAACAACAATGTTTTCTTTATAAAAGTACTTCCAGCATCCATCAGGTCTTAGCATGAGCTGGGTTAACCGAAATCTAAGCAGGAACTGAGTGAACAGTCACATCAGTGAAATAAAATACTTAAAAAAATACTTTAATAGATGTAAAACTATTATTTCAACTTTTTAACTATACATGAAATACCATTCAAGGTTAAAAAGATGTAAGATGTCAAGCAGTAGATATGTGGTCTCCTTACACCTATCAGTGAGATATAAATTTCCTTTTGCAGTAGCCTAGAAACAATTAAGAAGACCAATAATTTTTATGTCTATTGTTCTGCATAATTCTCTGTCCATTTTGTAGCAGTATTGCACTTATGGCACTTCTATTAGAAATCAAAGATCACAGTAAATCACTATGATACTGCCTAGCTGCATAATACAGCAGTCAGACATTGATGATCTAAAAAACTAACCTGACATTACCCAGATAAGATCTTTAAAATAGACCTTTCTACTCTTTCACAATTTAAATAACTATGTCAACCTTTAGGTACCTTGATAGCAGAGGAAACTATATTAGCTGGAGGTAGTCTGAAGAAAAGCGAGGAAAAAAGGTTATTGGAAGGAAAAATTGCTTTATGAAAAAGGGATTTATATTTTTGTATACAATTCCTTTGCTTGATTCTTTTTTTCATGTAGATGATTTCACTAATCTAATTTATAATGTCATCTCAAATGGCAGTATCAACACAACTGACAGGATATTCAATTGCTTTGGGAAGGAAGAGGCAAGCAGATAAGAAACAGAGAGAATATAAGACTCTGAAACTAGCTTTGCAATGTAGAATTATACCCCTGGAGTAAATCAAAGTTATCTCATGAATGACAGAATTGTTAGGGTTGGAAGGGACCTCTGGAGGTCATTTAGTCCAACACTGCTGCCAAGGCAGGGTCACCTAGAGCAGGTTACACAGATGTGCATCCAGGTGGGTTTAAAACGTCCAGCAGCATATACTTTAGTATATGCTGATCCAACAAAATAGTTGGGAAGGTCCCTGTTAAGTGATTCTAAAGTAATCTACAAACAAGTGGAACATAGCTGGGTTCTGGTTTAAGGAAACTGATGTTGCAGTAGGAGAGAACATGAAGCTGAAGCCTGGGAGACAAGGCTATAGTTTGAGGAGACATAACTGAATGCACAGAGGTGGAAGGAAACCATGATGTGTGAGCTTGTCTCAGTATAATGGGACAGAAGTGTTTTGCTAAGGCGAATGAGTTATGAGGAAGGCCAAAACTCCTCTAAGCAACTGTAAATCTGAAATTAAGAGGCTCCAATTGAGAAAGTGTGGAGAAAGGAAAAATAACAGCCCCTTATTAAAGGATATATGTGTATTGGCAGAACAACAAAAGAACACAAGAACCCCCCAACCGAACAATAATCCTATACCCAAAAATCCCTTTCAATAAAGAGTAAACAGCTCAGTGTGCACTTTTTGGTGTAATTCTAACCA
>VXAY01006321.1:722-33293 GCA_013399855.1 Oxyruncus cristatus
GCTGACTACTACTGGGTTGTTGGAGTGACCAGCTGGGGAAGAGGCTGCGCAAGACCAAAGCAGCCCGGAGTCTACACCTCCACTCAGCACTTCTACAACTGGATCCTGGTCCAGATGGGTGCGAGCCCATATAGAAGGGCTTCTTTAGCAGCACAGGCTTGGGGTCATTTTCCAGCTGCCCCACAACCCACTCAGTATCCATGGATGAGACCACCTGCCACACAGCCGCTATGGACAAGACCACCCGCCACACAGCCACTATGGACAAGACCACCTGCCACACAGCCAGTATGGACAAGACCACCTGCCACACAGCCAGTATGGACAAGACCACCCACCACACAGCCAGTATGGACAAGACCACCCACCACACAGCCGCTATGGACAAGACCACCCACCACACAGCCGCTATGGACAAAACCACCCACCACACAGCCGTCATGGACGAGCCCACCGGCCTCACAGAAGCCAAAGCCGATACCAACACCATCAGACCAGGTTAGTTCCTGCCCATTTCCAGCTGATAAGCTTGTGGAATTCTTTACGCAGGCGAAGGATATCCTCCAGGAGATCTTTGGGGAAAACACAACTTGAGCAGCAGGACAGACAGGACCCTTTGTGAGCTGCAGTGTACCACGACCATTTCCTGATGGTGCAATGCCTGCTGATCCAAAGGCCACCTCAGTGTCAAAAGCCTGCTCTGTCCTGTCTACACTCCCCTTCTGCGTGCAGGCAAACACTGAAGTTGACTTAGTTGTTGAAATAAAGTTGCCTATGTTCACAGTTAATCATGTTTTCAGTCCAATTTTGTCTCCTGGGCAAAGCAAGGACTTCCATGCTCAGCACCTGCAAAATGAGCCTGAAGTCAGACCATGCAGGCACAAAGGGATGGAGTCATTCCAAAGGGCTGCAACTGGGCCTGGCCAGAGAGAAGGGTGCTCAAAGCCACCATGGGATGGAGGAGACTGGCACATCAGGGCTCCAGTATTTGCTGAAAACTCCTAGCAGACATAGCTGCCTCGTTGTACTCAAGATAAATTCCTCATATATTAGTCATTTGTGAGAAGAGTGTTGCTGTTTTACACCACTGACACTGCTCCTGTATGCAATTTCCCCCTTTCCCCAGCAGTAAAAGAGGGATTGCGCTTTGCAGTGCGGCTGTCAGTGCTATTGTATTTTTCCGTTCTTCTGGTCCAATTTTGACACACCAGAACCTGAGATGTACTTTGTTTTCTTAAACTGTGTCAGAATGAATTCACAAAAAATAATTAAAGAGGAAAACATAGGGGAGGGAGGTGGAAATACTGAGACCTTGAGTCGTGACATGCGTCAAACACAAACAAACCCCAGCTACCAAACCTCGGGGACCTTTGGGGCTGAGGGAAGCCGAAGGCTCTCACAGCCAAGCTCGTTGCATCCAGCCCCAGCACCATTCCCGGCTCTTTACCTCCCACCCAGCACCCCAGCCAGCCCTTCCCCACTCTATCCCAGTGGGGCCCCACCAGCTTGCTCCAGAGGAGACCCCAGCTCCAGTGTCTTCCTTCCCAAGGAAAGGGCCTCATCTGTGCTGTGGTGGCCCTCTGTGCCCCAGACACCTCCTGTCTGCCAGCTCCACTCCATGGGCAGCTCTGGGCCGAGCCCTTGCCCTCCCCAGTGTATCAGAGATGCCAGGCCCACACCCTTGGGAAACACTTACCTGCCCGGCTCGGTGCTTCTCTCCACCCCGCCCGGTCAGGGATGGGACATCCACAGCTTCTTTGGGCAACCTGTTCCAGTGCCTCACCACCCTCACAGTGAAGAATGTCTCCCTTATATCTACTCTGAATCTATCCTGTTTCCATTTAAAACCATTCCTTCTTGTCCTATCCCTACAGAACCTACTGAGAAGTCTGTATCACATAAACCAATACATTCATACCCTTAATCAATAATCTGCTAAAACACACTTGGACTCAGTGAAAGTCATCCTCTGCATTATGCCTAGCACCAAAACACAAAGTCACTGGAGAAAAAAAAATGAATGCTGCCATGTATCCCCATGGCATGAACTCCATCTGTTCTCCATCTCAAGAAGCACCACATTTCTAAACTTCCTTTTGCCCCCATGCATTTATAGTCCATGCCCACTCTCCATGTTGCCACATCCCCCACTGAACACTTCCAGCCTTCCTATCCAAGTCACTTACAGCTCGCACAAGTGAAATTCAATCTATGCTAATTTTCCAATTAATTCTCTATCCTGCTCTCCAACATTCTCACCCCAGCTGACATGAAAAGCAAGCACCTAGTTTTACACTGAGATGGCAGAACAGATGAATGCTTAATGACCTGAGTAGTTCAATTCACTGATGACTATTAAATCCTAGAAACGTTTCCAAAGTGAATAGCAGGCAGGTCCACACTACACAGCCTCCATGTGACACCATGAGCTTTAGTTTAGAATTAGTGAAAAACTTGTTGATGTTTGATTTCCTTCAAGGGGAAACAGGTGGTTTCAACAGACTTAAATGCTTTTTTAAAAAATCCTGTTAGTCATGCCTTAATCAGCTAAAACTTAGCCCAAATTGAGTTTGTTCCCTGGAGTTCTTTCAGCTACCCACAGAACTGCTCTGCCAAACTGCCCTGTCTTGAACCTGTTATTTTTGAATCTGTTTCTTGCAATACCCCGGTCATCCGAGTGCAATAAAACCTTCAAAGACTGAATTGTTACCTGTACTCAGAAATTACAGGTTTTCATCCTCAACCTTGCAAAGGAACAGTCCTGTTCAATGAGAATATTTGCCACGAATTCTTACGGATGGATGGATGGATGGATGGATGGATGGATGGATGGATGGATGGATGGATGGATGGATGGATGGATGGATGGATGGATGAACAGATATGGAACTAAGCTGATTCTTGTACTCAGAATCAAAACTTTACCAGTGTTTCAAAAATCCCCCCATCAGGCTCCACTTTATGGTAATCTTGGGAGCATTTGATGAGTACATTGTTGACATGATTTTAGAAAGCAGGGCAGAGTTTTGTAATTGCCAATTGCAAGGTTAGATTGCACCCTGAGTTCACTGCCAGGGTATAATGTATAATTAAAAAAATAAAAACAGTGATCCAACAAAAATTCTCAACATCAGGGAAGCCCTGCGGGTGATGTATTTTGGGGTGATCTACAGGTTCTTTGGGTTGTCGGAGTCAACTGCCTGCCTAAGAGTACATTTGAGGCGTAAAACAGCACTCCCCTGAAACCCATGGTCTGTCAGGTCTGATCTCTTAGGCCACCTACATAATTGCATAAATTGCTTTCACTTCCTGTTCTCTACATACAACTCAAAACAATCAAAAAACAGAGTTTAGCCATCATTAGCCCATATAACCCATTCCATAGCACAAACATGTCATTACATTAATTAACATACTAATGCTGATTACTTAGGACTGCATAGCACATTAGGGTAATTAATACTGCAGTGGTTTGCATCGAAAGGAACTTTAAAGGTCATCTACTTCCAACCCCCTGTCGTTAGTCAGGGGCACCCTCCAGAAGACCACGTTGCTCAGAGCCCCATCCAACCTGTCCTTGAACACTTCCAGGGATGGGGCATTCACAGCTTCTCTTGAAAACCTGTTCCAGTACCTCACCACTCTCATAGTAAAGAATTTTTTCCTCATACCTAATCTAAAACTACTCTCTTTCAGTTTAAAGCCATTTCCCCTTGTCTTGTCACTACATGCTCTTGTAAAAAGCCTCTCTCCATCTTTCTTGTAGGTTCCCTTCAGGTACTAGAAGGCCACTGAAGTTTGCAAAAATAGATTTTATGGAAGTCAAATTTTAGAAATCTTTAGATAAGCAGGAAATCCACTGCAAACTTTAATGGTATTTTCTTTACCTGTCCAAGATTTACCTGAGTTTGAGTCCAAATACAAAACTTATTTCGCAAATGAATTCTGTAAGAATCTGATCCAGTTCTTTCTAGTAAAAGGTTGCTGCTAAACTTGCACATTTATTAATGGAAGAACCATATACAACAATAAGGTGTCCACACACAGCAAAGGACAAAACCAACAACATACTCTACCTGCAAGACATGTTCTACTTGGAAGAATCACTGCAAGATGCCCCAGACCAGAGATAGAGAGGTCAGCTGTGACTCTACCCAGGTGTAAGACTGTCTGCTGCCTGAACTCACATTGTTTTGCTCTCTGTGACATGGAGTATTCTTTATAGGTTTTCTACGAGCAGATGAATTCAGCACAATCTCTGGAAAAATCATTCCCATGAAGTACAGATAAAAGAGTCATGAGAAGCCTGTTTCCACTGCACCTTGGGAAAATCTATAGACTAGGAGAGGAAAAAATCCCAACTCTTTAAAGAAAACATCCTCTCTACAAGGATAAGTGAGGAACTCCACAAGCATCACTCACTGTAACAGCACTCATGAGTCTTACCAGTGTGTTGAGGTATAAGCTTAATGGAATACTTTGTTCTTTTCAAAACAAGTATTTTTCCACAGGGACTTGTATCTTTAGGCAATAGTAGTTTTAATAAGTGATCCAAACATTCTGTGATTAATACTCACAAAGAGCTGGTTCCATACATTTTGGTGACTTCATAATATTGTCAAACAAACCACAAACATGACAAACTCCTTTAGCTTAGACACAATTTGAAGCCAAGCTAAAAATGCCACGAGATATCAACATTGTACGTGACATCAAGGGAAGTTACAACAGTTGCCAAAGCTTAAAACATCTCCATTCTGAAGCATTTAATAAGCAACGTATAACAGTGGAATTCTTCATTCTACCCACAAGGGTAGAACCAATTCCACTGTTACTTAAAACGATGTTATTCCTCTCCCTTTTTGAAATTGCTTTATAATTCCAGGGAACACAAGACTCTGTCGTGGCATGAAGTCACCACTCAGCCTCAGACTGATGTCAAGGTACAGTCTTTCTTTTTTGCCCCCATGTCTTCTATTTTTACTATCCCTCTTCCTCAAATAGGCACCAATTTTCATCTAAAACTTATTTTGGGAATATAAAAGAAAAGGCATTGCTACTTTATCCCTCAAATACTACAGATTTAGTCTCACAGAGTAAAGAAGGACACCCTCCAATGAGGGAGCACAAGAACATATCTAGAGAATAAAAATATTTGTAGATTAGATGTGGAAGCTGCAATATAGTTCCAAGGACAGATCTCTTCTGCCAAAGCTTCACGGAGCAGCAGCATGGACAAGCACAATTCATGAATGGCACAACTTATCAGCACAGACTTTCTGTGTAGCCACGTACAGGGGAATGAAATTGGCACTGTCTGCCTGACCAGTGCACAAACACCTCCTTTTGGGCCCCTGCCTTCTCACATCTCAAGAGAAGTATGAAAACAGGCGTGTTTGAAAATAAAAACATTTGGAACTTTCACCTTGAAAAGAGCTGTTGGTGACGTGGTTGAGAGGAGCTTTGCTGCAGGGCTGCCACAGCCTACTCTGCGAAGGTTTTCCACAGTAACAGCAACGAGAAAGTGTTCATTACAAATTATTTCCTCAAGGTAGCTAAAGGCAACAGACACCTCAGACCTCCATCAGATGCTGCCTAGGCATTTCACACATTTCCATGCCCAGGCAGAACACACAGTGACTTCAGTGCATAGCTCTGCAGCAGAGGGTCCAGCAAGCTCGATGTTTTATGCCCTGCTTGTAACTAGAGGTGCTATGAGTAATGATAGTAACGAGAGGCACATGATGGTTCTGGCCCAGAAGCAGGTAGTGCCTGCAATGCTTGTTAGAGCACAGAGCTTGGCTTTGTGTCTTGGTTGTAAATTGTTAGAATCTCTTGGAAGTTTTTTTTGAAATCTCTTGAAAAAGATTGAGAAAATACAAAGTTGTTTCAATAAAAAAATGTATGCCTTCTCCTTGAGGAAGAAATCACAACAGTTTTGGTTTATTTCCCTGATCATTCAGAAGGTACTTCATAAATAACTGATTCATTTTCTCTTACAAGAGGATTAAATGCCTAAGTATCTCCCGAGGAGATGATAACATGCAAAAAATAATTTCATTATTTCAATGAAAAAAAATCGAAACAATACTGTTTTAAAGAGTTTTGCAAAGTCACTGAATGAGCATTTTATTGATGTTTATCACTTCACAACTGCCTCAAAATCTTATTTCAATCGTAAAGTTTAAGAAAATATGGCTGTATCTTTCATTGACTTCTCTTCCCCACTACCCCCACCACACCCCCCCAGTATTGGGCAACTTTTTCATTCACTCCCGCTTCAGGCTTCCCGCACTGCCAAGCAACACCACCGGTTAATTTTCCAAGTGTCCACTAGAGGGTCCATTTCCACAGGGCTCAGCTGCACAGCAGGCAAACTTCTTCAGCAGCATCCACATCCCTGTCAGTCAAATCACGCCACTGTGAGCACCTACGTGCCTTTGTGCTGTTGTGGGGTAGTAATGTTTCAGGAACAGCTCAGT
The DNA here is from genome assembly GCA_013399855.1 of Oxyruncus cristatus. Taxonomy (NCBI): domain Eukaryota; kingdom Metazoa; phylum Chordata; class Aves; order Passeriformes; family Cotingidae; genus Oxyruncus; species Oxyruncus cristatus. Next base: position 7,205 of record VXAY01006321.1, read on the forward strand.
TACCCAATGCATATCTATTGCCTAGTTCATAAGAACGGATGACTCGACTTAGTTCTTCACGCTATTTTACATTTACAATTAAAATTTACCTCAGAATAAAAGATTGGTACAATCCAGCATTGAAGCACACTCACATGAGAAAATAAAAACAACAGGAGGGATAAAAATATATATGTCTACAGCCCACTGAGGTAAATGGAAGACTTTTCTGACAAAGTGGGACTTAGTTAAGTCTGAGGAAGGAATGAAAACTCACTAAACAAGCAGTAGTTCATCTTGTAAAATTCCCAGTCTCCTCCAAAAAGTATAAAAAGCAAAAATTAGTCTCACTGCCTAAGTGTCCACCCCACAAGGGCATAAAGCTTCTGCTTTCTGGAGATTAAACCACCCTTAGGGATCTTATCCACTTCCAGGTGCAGGCAGCGCTGCACCCTTGGAGCACACACCCACCACCCTCCCCACGCACCCCACTGAGAGGGCTGGGCTGAGCTTGTACTAACCTCAGTGCCACCAGCAGGCACTGAATCGTGACAAGTCTCATGTTGTTGAAGAGGTTTATTGCCCTGATGAACTCATGGGTGACTTCAGTTTTCGTTCTGGAGAAAGGAGGTTTCTAGTGCTCCTGGTGGGGGGGACAAAACCAATTGAAAAAGCTGAATAAGCATATCATAGAATCATGGAATCATTTAGGTCGGAAAAGATCTTTAAGATCATCAAGTTCAGCTGTAAATCTAACACTGCCAAGTCCACCACTAAACCTTGTCCCTACGAGCCACATTTACGTATCCTGGAGGCTAAGGGATCCTCCTTCCCTTCTCTGTAACTATGTACCCTTTCAGCCCAAGAGGTACTTCTAGACAAATGCACATATATCCTCTGTACCCCTTCCCTGCCCACAGCCCCTGAGACATCCCAGAGAGGGAAGGGAGCTGAGAGGCCCCACTGCCAGCAGCGTAATGCATGAACCCCTGGTCTTTAGAAAAGCTCGAGCTCACTTAGCCCCAGTTTCCTCTGTTATCCATGGGGCAGAGGCCCTGCCTTTCTCCTGCATCTGTTCTCTTTCTAACGTAAGGCAGCCTTTATCCCCTAAGAACCAGTCTTTCAACATACCTGAGCATGCAACACCCCAAAATTCTAGCAAAGCATGTATTTTCTCAGAAAAACAACAAAAAAAACCCTATAAAAATTACATCAATAAAGAGATACAAAAAAAAAGGAATCGAAGGCAGAAAAAAATCATCCCAAGGAGGGGTTTTCTCTGAGTGCTGTGAAACACCAGACACTTCAAAAAATCTGCTAGTGACTTTGCTACTCTTTCTGATTTTTCAGGAGCTGTAAAATGAGATGAACAGACCAGTTGTGAGGACTGAGACTGACCCTTGGCAAATGATTTCTTGTTTGTGTGTAACAGGAGAGGTTGGTCTCATCCAGGGAATTGGGGAATGACACAAATGGGAGGCAGGAGTGGGTCAAATGGATGTTGCCAGTGCCTCAGAGGTGATCTCTGTCCTAGGAGGACAAAAAGAGCCTGTGGACACAGATAGCCCAGAGGCTGGTGCCTTTGCTCAGGGTGAGCACTGAATGGGCCTTGTTCACAAAAGAAATGTGTATGTCAAGGACATAAAAGCGTTTATAGCTTTCAGAGATTAGGAGAGTTCAGGGTATACAATCTATTTTTATATACAAAGAGCAAATTCTTAAAGGGTTATTACTCACCTCGGATGTGAACTCAAACCATAAGGTGAGCCCAACAGCTACTAGGGAAGGCTGATGGCAAAACTGCAAACTCATTGGCACGAGATTGCTCCGAAAACTTGCATGGATGGGTTCCAGTATCTGCATCATGGATCTGATTGACACTGCTGTGCAGGGAAAGGTTTTGTCATGACATCTTGCTACTTGGTAGAAAGTGTCTCATTCTTCTTCTGTTTTATTGGTCTTCTTCAGCAAACAGTAACTTTTTCTTGTTTGTTTTTTTTTTTTAAGAAAGACTCTACAACATCGACTGTTAGCTGCAAATCCCTACACCACATCTCCTGGCTACAGTAAGTTAATTTTCCATCCTTTCTCAGCCTTTATCTACTGAAGTAAGGAATGCTTTCTGCAAGGGAGATCACTTCCACTTGAAACTGGCCCTGATCCTGAACTAGAGAAATTTAACATAGGGAATCATCCTGCAGCAGGAGAAAGAAGGGCTAAATGAGGGATCTCCCAGGCTCCAGGGAAAACTCAGCAGCATTGGCTTGTCCTGAAATCAGAAGGTGCATGTAAGTTGTGTCCAGGACATTGCACTCCTTGCAGGGAAAAGAGGTCATATTTTATGACTGGCAAATAATGCTTCAATCATGCAAAGAAAATCAGATATATCCATTAAAGAAGAGAAAGCGCAATGGAAAATTCTTGCCTGTTACAGCTATGAGAGTTATTGGGTTCAAACGGTTAATCATCCTAGGTGAACTTCTCTCTAGTTTCTATGTCACTCACTGTTACTAAAAATACCTTAAATGTCAAAAATGCCTACGGATTCTTCCGTCACAGGCATTGTTACCATTTTGCCTACTGTTGGTAGCACGTAATGATGATAACAATTAACCTACTGTTTTCTAGAACAGAAAAGAAATCGGGACTGTTGTGCACATAGGGGAAGAAATGACTAAAAATTCACTTCAACAGACTGCAAGATGATATTTTTGAAGTATCTGTAATTAAAGGGGACAGGATTTGGGGTGGTGGGTTTTTCTGGTTTATTTTTTAACTTAGAGTTGCGTTTGGCCTTTTTGAAACAGCCAAGTTTTTTCCCACCTCAGAGGTAGGCAGTCCAAAAGCAGAGGAATGTTCAGGGGAAAAAAAAAAATCATAAAGCTTTTGAAAGAAAGGTTTCAGATGAAAGGAAATGAGATAACCTTTAACTAACATTTTTTATATCTCTTCCTTAAATAGTTCCAAGATCTTGAATTTTTTTCCTGTACTCTGTCCTGCTTTCTAGACTTACACCTAAGCCTATAGTACAGGGGTAGTATAGGCTTATATTCTGCAATATACTGCAGTCACCCACTTCTTCTCTCTGGTGACCAGTGACAGGACCCAAGAGAATTACATGAAGCTGTGTCAGGGAAGGTTTAGGTCAGATATTAGGAAAAAGTTCCTCATCCAGAAGGTAGTTGGGCATTGGAACAGGCTCTCCAGGGAAGTGGTCATGGCACCAACTCTACCAGAGTACAAGAGGTGTTTGGACAATGCTTGCAGGGGCAGTCTTGTGCAGGGCCAGGATTTTGATGATCCTTGTGGGTCCCTTCCATCTCAAGATGTTCTATGACTCTGTGATTCTATGACTTGGAATATTTTACCACTTTTACTGTGGAACAGTTCTAACTTCCACTGAAAGCTGTCTTTTTGTCCAGTCTTCCTTGCACTTTGGTCTCGCCTCCATCACCACAAACTGTGTCCCACCAGACATGCTTAATCTTTTGATAAACACCTCAGCTTGGGCAGACTGTTAGTGTCCGAAGGTAGAGACTGAATAAAAACCTCCTGCCTTGTCTGAAATTAGAATATGGAAAATGATGACTGTAAAGAAAAAAATCTACCTCTACCACAAGGATCATTAGTCTGCTGCAATAAAATATAAAATAGCCTTCCTATGACTGTTTATATCTCCCAGATTTTAATGGCGTCACACAGACATGTATCTTGAAAATGCTTTAACTTCACACTCACAGAGTTTAGTGGTAAATGGGCAGATAACTGAAAAAATCCTGTCCCCTACAGCAAAGAGAAAATGTGCTCCTTCAGCCTATCCTCTTTGTAACAGAAACCTAATTTAACAGCGATCACTTCAGCTGATCAGTTTCTTGGGATTTTCAGACCTGAAATTTGTTGTGTTCATCTGAGGTAATTGCAGCATTGCCTTCCTTTCAATAAGTAATGTTTTAACACCTCCTGTTTTCAGCATTGCCCACAAATAACCACAGCGGTTTATTAAATGTGTTATTAAGTAATCTTATAGGCTTCTGCTTGCTAGATAAATATGAGGTATTGTATATAATACTGCAAATGAACTCCCTAAAGGATATTTTTTCTGCAGGAAAAATTTCACTAAATAGGTTTTTAAATCATATTTTGGGGGGAAAGGGAAGGGAACATCAGTACTGTGAAAAGGTCTTCCTTTACATGCTTCATACTTCACTTGAAGGCTGACCCTAAGGTCACCAATTTATTTGTTATAATTTCCTTGTATGAGGAATACTACAAGACTAAGTGCCACTCAGCCTACATTCAACCAGCACCAATCTCCTTCCTTCTTTTATCTAACAACATCTTGAAACATTTGGGTTTATTACTTTGGGATTGTTTGTACTGAGCACACAAAAGTGCTGCTGTTTTGGGAGGGGGTCTTAGCACACATTAACCTGCCGGTGCTTTGAACAAATATCCTCTCCAATACTGATTTGAACAAAAGGATGAGTCAGGAGTCCAGCAAAACATCCCTCCCACACCAAAACCCCATAAAGCTACCTCCTGATCCCTGAGATAGTGATGTGTGACTACCTGTATACAGAATCTCAAGGAACCTGGATCTTCAACAGACTGAATTCAACCAGTGTTGCAAAGACCTGACTCTGCATCTTCAGAGGGCACTTACCTGAAGTGAAAGTACTGCAGATGGCAATGTGACATTGATGACAATTTGGCCTGCAACACCTCGAATAAAGAGATGAAGATGAAGGATGAAATATTATGTGGCCATGCCCATCCTGGCAGAGGGGCAGCAGCTAGCACGGTTCCAGGTACCTCACAACCTGCTCCACGCTGCATCTCCTCCTGTGCAGCACTGGAGGAACAGGCATTGTACTCAACAGTGGAGCATTACCAGTCGCAGTCTGTGTGCAGTGAGTGTATAAAGGTAGAGAACCACAAGTATATTTAGGATTGGCAGTGAGAAGAGAAAATGCTGGTTTTAAACAAGTGCAGGACACTTTTGTTTGAAAACACTGGTTTGTTTAAAAATGTAGATTACCCTGAAGCCATTCTTAACAGAAATCATTATTTCTTCTGGTTTAGGAAGGCACTGGAAGCATGACTCATCTCACCTTTGTGTCTCTTCTATGAATAAGTATTACTAATTATTAGTGACCCAAGAATAAACCCTTTGTTGATACCAGAAGTCCACGAGTCATCATAAACTTTAACTTTGACCATGATCCAGTGCCTAGTAAGCTCACTAGGATTTTAAATCTATTGCTCTTCAGATTAGACTTCTTACTGAGAATTCAAGGTACCATGGAACAGACTGTGCGCTGATCTATTCCGTCACAAATCAGGATTAATTCCATTTGCAACATCAATGCGAAACCACTGCAAGTGAAAGATTTAACTCAATACAAGCATCAGGCTTGCATCTCTAGTTTATATCAAGGCAAAGAGAGCAACACAGAGCCAGGCTCTTACATCATGGTTCCGGAGATCATGCTGATCTTCAAGTCTAAAGGTGAAGAAGTCTAACTCAGCCCTCACTGTTCCCACAATTTAGTATGAATTTCCATATAATTTCTCTGTATTACTGACATCCCACCTTCCCTTGGGGGATTTTGTGTACAGATGGGGGACGGGGACAAGAGATAACATGCACCTCAGAAATAAACCCAAAGCCTAAGTGGGCTGCTTTTAAAGTCTCTAAAGCAAGCACTGAGTTGGACCCTGCTTAATTGCATCAGGCCCAGACAGATGCATATGCAACCAAAGACTTCACTAAGATAACAGTGATACCATAACTCATTCTGATTTTTTGTGTTGAATGAAAACTAAATGCGATTCAGCTTACATTGTTACGTTATTTCATTCTGAGATGCAAGCGTTTGACCTGAAACCATATGGGGCAGCTCATCAGGGTCATGCTTTTTAAGCTCATACAAGACCAATAGGGAACTACATGTAAATGTATGATTCTCTTATCACTGAACAGCTTCTGATCAGGAAATCAAGTCCAACAGGAGCTGTCTAACTCCAGTAGTCTGTAATTTCTTGACATCTCCCAAAATCTCTCGGTGTGAAGAAGTTCAGCTTTCCAGAGAGCAACCTGTCCTTGTGTTGGTCAAGTCGACCCACACCAGAAGAATCCGGCCAACTCCTTGGAGCCACCACGCACCAGGACTCTCTGTACCAGCCCTTCCTGTGCTGGAAAAGAGGAGTAGCAAAGATTTTCATTGTTTAGAAACACTGCAGCCTTCACTAAATACTCTCCCAGCACTACTCTGACACAAGGACTAAACTACCACTTGTCTCGACAGGCTCATCGTCAACAAATGACATTAAAGCAGAGAAACAAGTTCTCAGATATTTGCCATGATTTCTATTTTAAGGTCTTTCTTTCATCTTATGTTTGAAGACACTCTCCAGCTTTGGTACAGCTGCATACCTGGTACAGTTTCTGCAGTCCTACTGAAACCCATTCTTTGACTAGAGAGCTTGAGGCCCATTAAAAACTTCCAGCAGCAGCACTGGGATTCCCAGCCCTGACTGTGCACTCCGAAACCCAGAGTCTAACCCAGAAAGTCCCTGGGCAGCATAAAAGAGGAGGTGCATGCTTTCAGAAAGCAGGCTAAGTGTTCATTAATTTCTCATTAAGCAACCTACGTAGATTAAAACAGATGCTTAAATTGTTCTACATATAGCACACACAAAGCAGATTTCTGGCTACACAGGGTGGTAAAGCAGATAAGAAACAAGGGAACTGCTCCAGGCAGATAATAAAATCCATGATAGTGTAGAGCTGTGCTCCCAGACAACTGCAATTCAGCATGATTTCCATAGAAGTAATGTGGTTTTTTCCACGTAGGACTTCATGAAATATTTCTTAAAAAACATTAATTGAATTATATGGCCAACTCAAGGTCTAGGGAAGGGTATTGACCCTTGACTGCCACAGGCCTGTGACCAGGGACAAAATAATTTCATTTTTGAATCCACAAGTGAAGCACAAAGCTTGACACAGGTACCAGGACTGGGAGCCAGTCTGAGCACTCCTTTCAGAGCTGAAGAATAGACTCATTAACTTCTTAGCCTCCTTGCTAAGCCTAAGCTATTTATAGAACCACTGAAATCAATGAGTTCACTGATTAAAATAGATCTACATGCATAAATCCTGATGTACTAACTCGTAACTGGACTCAGCGTCACTAAATCTGAAGTCAAGACAAAGCAACCAGGAAACAGCAGTAATACATGCTCCTAACACCCCTTTCACCATAGCTAGCTTGGCTGCTCACATCAAAAACCACTAAAAGCAAAACTCACATCAAAAAGTCCCCAAATCTACCAGAAGTTTGAGAATTTGGTCTACATTTTGAATTCTTCAGGCTCAGAAGTGGCACTCATTTTATGTTTCTAATACATCTGGCAAAACAGGGCTCTGACCTTTGTTCTCAAGTGCTCTCCTAATGAAGGAAAAAAATAGTAATTTCTAGAGCAGTAAACTTTAGGATATTTCTATAGAGATTAACATTTTTAAACATATACCCCTTAGAATGGGGTCAAACAAGACTTCGGAGAGTTTCTTTACAATGCCCAACTGGGCAAACAAAAAATTCAACCTTATTAACATAGTCTTATCACTGAAAGCCCAAAGGAGGGGGGTATTAAAAAGAAAAAAATTGAGAGGACAGAGGCATTGGTTTAGCCAGGAAAAACAAACGGCAGTGGTGGGTGTCACAGCAGAGGTTCATGAGTTTCAGTTCCCCAGGTTGTGCAATGCCCATGGTCTCAGCAAAGGTGGAATCATCAGTCTTTCAAATCAGCTGAACTTCATTTTTAATTAATCAGATTGAAAGGTAAAGTGCCTGGAATCTTTGCTCAAGATCTGTTAGACTTCTTTCCTTTAAATGTATAACAGCAGTCAAGTTAGTCAGAATTGTTTAATCATTCATACAAGAAAAGTTGCCTATCTCAAGAGAAGTGCCCCTGTAATCACTTTTGTAAATACAGTTGCACTAATCAAGTATAGGATAACAGGTTCAAAGCTGTAAACCCTGGAAATCTTTTACCATATGAAAGGTTATTATAGGCATTAACTCATAATGTCTGCTTGTTATCATGACAGCACCAGTTCCCCAGGGGTCAGGAGGTTTATGCTAAAGCACACGGTGCTGAGTAAACAGCATGTATAAATCTCTATTGTAACTGAACCCAAGACACCCTCTTTTCTTCCCCACCTCAAACAATAAATTGAGAACAAGAGAAACATGCGGGTGCATCCTTCTTGACTTTCTGCTCATCCCGGCTGCTCTAAAATGCTCTCAGTGTCTTGAGAAAAATCAAGCATCAGAAGATGCTCTGTTTTTTTCCAAGCACTGCTGTTGGGAGGCAGCAGACCAAAGTGGCAAAGGCAGAATGAAATGCGCTGAGCACAGGTGAGCCTTGTGGCAGCCCCATCTGGCTGCAGCCTAGCCAGCCTGGTCTCTCAAACAAGACAAAAAATTGGTTTAAAAAAGGTGTGGTTTGCCAGTGTTGTGGATGGGCAGGACCTCAGGGTCTTGAGGTTATCTGTGGTCTTTGCCAAAAGGAGAGCACTTAGCAGCTGGAAGGAGCTTTGTCTTGGAGTCACTGCATGACCCTGAAGGAAGCTGTAGAAAATGGTCTAGCCAGATGCTTCCCATACCCATTATTTTACATGTTTTCACACAAAAGCTCTGAGGGTTCACAAGTATTTCCTTAAGAAGTAATATTTCAGGGTATCTTTGTATTGATCCTCTTCTTTAAATTGCTCGAAACTAGTCACCATAGCCTTTCCTTTTGATGTTGTTGGTAGCAGCAGTAGTAGTAGTAGTAGTAGTAGTACTCATTATAGTAGTAGTAGTGTGAAGAAACACTTCACCTTAGCCATGGCAACTAAGTTCTTTTCATATCCTCAAACTTTCTAACCTCTAACACACCACTTCACAGTTTTCAAAAAAAATAGAGAAAAATTGCCCAGCAGGGTATATTCGACCTCCAGGTCTAGACATAAAATTGAGCAGCAGTTCTGTAAAGAGCAAGTAGTAGTTTTCTACTGGTAGTAGTTTTCAAGCTGGCTGCTCTTTCAAGACCTAGGCCCGGTCACTCTGAATGCCTCCCTGTGCAATTTTTTCCACAACCAAGCTAAGGAGGACCCCAAGCAGAAAGACAGCAAGCATAAGTTGGCCAGCAGTGTGCTGGCGAGGGAGAGATTGGCAACCCTGAACAAACAGGCAAGGAAGAAAGGAGATTAGGGGGGTGCTTGGTGTCAAGGGAGAAAGCATCTGAGAAGAACAAGCAGAAGGAAAATAATCAAAGGGATTGGAGGGGCCTGATAGAGTCAGGGTGGAGCAGGACCCAGCACGCTTGAGGAGGGATGATAAGAGCTGCTGGACTGTGGCTGTTGTTGCCAGCCAAAACACATATTGCAGTAGCAACTATCCACCGAATAAAGAAGCAGGAGGACTTTTCCAAGGGTTTGGGCTGTATTTGGCCATCTGTGCCCTCTTCTTTTCTCCCTGCGCCTGTCTAGCTAACATTTAAAGACCACCTTTGTGCTCCTCTCTACCGAGATCAACCACAGCAGGGCAAATCAGCATGAACCCCAGGACAATGAAAGTCCACTTATTATGCCTCTGCCCTTTACACAGCTTCATACCTAGAAGGAAACTTCCTCACACAGCTGGGATCCACACAGCAGTCTTCAGAAAAGGTACAGAAAACACACCCAACACACAAAAAACCCTGACACTAGATGCTGGTAGTTTCTTCCTGCAATTTAAAGGGCAACTCTGCAATCCTGACATACTGAATTGGTCCAATTTCAAAGTGATAAGCAGGAAGGATATACCAGATAGAAGATATCAGGGACACCCAGCGAGCAGTGTAGCACTGTGCCTAAAGCAAAAAACTTGCATTTGCTGAGTGGAAATAAATATGCTCATATATGGTCGGTATCATATGTGTGTGTGCACACACGTGTGTGCATATGAAAATAAACACATGCATATACATGTATGTGCATTAGGTATAAGACATTTCTTCACTTCTTCAGACCTGCTGCTGCTGGCACTTGCTGTGGAAACATCCTCCATCCTACAGGAGACTACATCCCTCTCTTGTCCTGAGGCCACATTTGCCCAGAATGTTTTTGCTCTGTGTGTGTGTGTCCCATACAAAGAAGGTTACCCTTGCCCACGCCGCGCAGGCGTGGGGCTGTACAGAGACGCTGGATTCAAAGAAGGCACAGGCACACTGCCGAATTCTCTGGCCAAGTGAACAACTACTTTGAAAGAGCTCTGTGAGCCAGGCTCCTCTTTGTTCCCCTCAGTCTCCCATTGCTGCTGCCTCACATGATTATTCTTTGGCCAGGACACAAAGTGCTTAGAAGAGACAGTATTTGTCTTTCAGAAGGAACCTTAACATCAGTGTTAGTTTGGGGGTTGCAAATGTAAAATAATTTGTAGAAGCCTTTGACTTCTGCCAGAAATAATATATATACATGTACAGGAACGAGCACCACTGCCAGCAGAAAAGGGTCATTGCCTTACTGTTCCGTGACCCTTGTAGCTGGAAAAATAAATTTTCATCCCCTTAAGGTGGCCACTGAGTCACTGCGTAATCCCATCTTGCTCTACTGGTAGCCCAGTTCTCTGCCACGTGAAGAAGAACGGAACACAGGGACAAATTTACAGCTGGTGAAAATAGCCAGAACTTCCTTCTCATCAACACACTTGCACTTCCTTCCACCATCAGATAGTTTGCGCCGGTGTTCTTTCATCAGGAGCCAAACACCTTCTCTCTTGGGCTGACAAAGAAGCACAAGGAACAACGACGCTCAGTCTGCTGAAGGCAGACTTTGGATGGCCTTCATGTCAGCCCAACCACTAACCCAAAAATATTAGTTTACTTTATGGAGTAACAGTACCCTGCCTTACAACCAGGAGGAAGCATAATCCATTTCATCATTTGTAGAACTTCAGAGCCCTTAGGAGAAACGTGGGATCTCTGCTTTTGCTTTCTCCTTTCTTGTCAGTGCAGATGTGCAGTGCCAGCATATTAGCGTAAAAGCTGGGTCAGTGTTACTTTCGGGGAAGCTGGACTTGCTGTCAGTGTAAGGAGCTGATTGGTTAAGATCAGATTTCGTATTTCAGATACTAAAGGGTAGAGGCAAATAGGAGTTACTGCAGGCAAATGAAAAGGCTCTTGTCTGGAGATAATGGGAATCAAGGGAAATTGTAAAAAAGCCTCAACACATATCCAAGTAAGTCCCTTCCCTTCAACTAAAAAGCATCAGCAGCAGGAGGCAGAAAGAAGATGCATACAACACTGCCCACTTGGGGATGGACTCAGAACCTATGCTTGAAAGTACAGCTGGCACTCAGAGAACAGGGTTTATGGGGGCCTCTGAGGGAGCTGCACAAGTTCCCACTGTTCCCTCTCTGAAAGTCCAGCAAATCCTTCCCCTCCAACAGCTGAAGTTTTTTATCCTGGGGGAAGCACAATGTCCCTTTGCGACAGCACAGGCACAAGACACGTGGAGAAGATGCTCTACCATAGGTCTTCTTCCCTGTGATTATCTCCCTCTGATATGAGTTATCAAGCTACACCCAGACAATTCAGCAAACACCCACTTACACTCTTAGAAATTACACACTGGAGATGTTCATGTGTAGGAAGGTGCTCCCCTGATGGCAACATTCCCAAAATCATTTGAGTGTAATTTTTGAAGTATGAACCAGCCATCACAAGGGCTGCAGGTATCATGCTGCTGGTGGGTGTTTTGTCACAGGGTGGACCTTGCACATTGCTGGGCACTTAAAGCTTTCTGTGAGCAATTTGGTCAAAGGAAACTGGGGTATGCAGAAAGGTACCACCCCTGCTTCATATGTCAATTCCAAAAAGAAATAGCTAATTAAAGCAACTGCTGCTCTCCAAGATGTCACTGTGCTGAATTCCCACTGCCGATTGTCCTCCCTGATTTAAAACTTGGGGTAGTGGCTCATCCACATCCGATGTTTTTTATGAGATTGGTTTTTAAGGTGTATATTGAAAAAAGGGTTGCTTTCTATCTCTTGAATTATGCAATCCTTTACTTACAAAACTATCTGTACACTAGGCCGTGGACCTACTGTTTCAAGTCAATGACTTGTATAACGTCATCACCAGGTTATTTTCCCATACTTACCCTGGAGCCTCTTACTGCAGTTTTGTTTCCATCTCCTCACCACAGGGTGGTCAACGGTATCTGGTTAAAACCAGATGCAGATCTTTATTAAAGAGGAGTGAATGCGGAAAAAACATTAAAATATACTAAGGCTGGAAGGAGGCAAAGAGAAGTGGAATGCCATATCGAACGTGTCACTTGCCTTGCATTGTTTGTTTCCAGAGCCATGCAAGCTGCTGCGGTGATAGCGTTATCTGCCGACTGCACTGCTGATCTGGGCAGCCTTTCCCCTCCCAGCTCACCCTGTGCACTGATGCAGCATGGTGTAGCTAGGGAAAAAGAGGAAACTTTTCGACCCTAGATCCCAAGAAACCGCCACCAGCTTCATTCCTCTTTCTATCTGTAGGTACTGCTACCTTGCAAAACAGAGCAGAAGCTCAGGGCCCAAGGGCCTCATCAATACTGGTAAATTAAACCATAACTGGGGATGAATCATGATCATCTGTATTAGTACAGTGTTCAAGCATTTCATAGCCCATGGCAAGTACTGCTGTGGGGCACAGTCCAGAGTCAAGGACCTAACCTCAGCTGGCCATCAGCACAGAGCCACCGTCTTCTGAAGTGGATGGTATTTCACTAGCACAGATGAAAGCTTTTCCTGCCGGCTGGTCTATGTGCCTGGGAATGTTCCCAGGTATAATTAATTTACTAATATATAAGCAGTTGATAACAATTCATGGTTATTCAAATGCCTGCTATATCTATTGACAAAGATATGTGCTTCTTTCATCAGACAGCCAATGTCACTTTAAGCAGAGACAAGTTCAACCCACAAACCTACACGACTGCTCTAGTGACTTCTCTAGAAAGCTGGTGGTAAGCATTGCAATTATGCCTTTCCAGCTACAATTTTTTTACAACAAAATAACCCTATGCCTGTAAAATAAAACTATGACCCAATAATAATAACCCAAAAAGCTTATTCCCCTGAAGAGACAGAGGCTTACTCATCCCTGCTGAACATCTCATTAACTTCCCTTGTCATTTCATTGCACATCCCCTACTCTCAGTTTTACTGAACCTCCACCTTGCCCTATCTGAAACATTTGCTAACTTCATCCTCACTATATTCTAAGTTTGCCAGGGAATTTAACTGACCTTTCATCCTCCATCTGTGATCATTGTTAATGCCCTACTTCTTGCTACAGCTTTGGATCAGCACAGGGTATACACCAAATCAGGAAGCACTTGCCATCATCAGGTAGACAGGCACTCATTCGTGGGGAATCCATAGCAACCACCTAGAATATTCTTACAGAAGGGTGTGGGTTTAAAACTACGCATTTGGAAACCCAGAAAACTGTAATTGCAAATAATTATAACTTGAATACATTAGCATTTTTCATACATAAATATTGGATGCATAAGAAGTCATACATGTTGTAGATTATTTTTTTTAAGAAGCTGGTTTTAAAAGCCCTACATACAACATTCCATCCCTGTGGCTTCTTGGAAGGTGGGTAAGTACCAAAACAGTAGCAGCCCTCTAATGTGGAAAATACCTTTTGCTCCAGAAGAAACCAGATACAAAATAAGGGCTTCTCTGTAGAGAAGTCCTTGACTTCCAAGTGCCTTGCACCAGTATGTGCAGGAGGGAAACTGTTCAGTAGATGTCAGGATCAAAACTGCACACTCCAAATCTATCAGCCCTTGTTTTTCTTGTCCTAAAACGGTGGGGGTTTTCAACATTTATTGATCAGAGTGATCTTACATCTGTGAAAAGCAATTCTCAGGATCACTTGGGCAGTGTTGCTGCAATAATTTTCACGTAGAACCAGTAATGGTTAGATTAAACCTTCCACATTTATTTTCTGATCACAATTTTTTTACCTCTTCATCTTATATTCCCTCTCTGGAAAGAAATGGGAGACCTGGATACCCTGGACAAAGAGAAGACTTAGGTTCTAAATGACATCTATGCCTCAGTCTTCAATGGCGAGTGCTCTGGCCATGCTGCCCAAGTGGAGAAAGGCAAATGCAAGGACTGAGAGAATGAAGACCCTAAGCCTACTGTGGGAGAGGATCAGTTTCAAGACCATCTAAGGAACCTGAATATGCACAAGCCCATGGGACCTGATGAGATTCATCCATGGGTCCTGAGGGAGTTGGCAGACAAAGTTGCTAAGCCACTATCTATCATGTTTGAAAATTCATGGCAGTCAGGTGAAGTCCCTGATGACTGCAAAAAGGGAAGTGTTTTTAAAAAGGGGAAAGTGGAAAACCTGGGGAACTACAGAGCACTCAGTCTCACCTCTGTGCCAGGCAAGATTATGGAGCAGATTCTCCTGGAAACCGTGCTAAGGTACATAGAAAACAAAGAGCTGATTGGTAACAAACAACATGTCTTTACAAAGGGGAAGTCTATGACAGGACTACAGTGTTGGTGGATAGGGGCAGAACAACTGACATTGTCTACCTGGACTTATGCAAAGCATTTGGCACTGTCCCACACAAAATCCTTGTCTCCAAATTGGAGAGACACGGATTTGATGGATGGACCACTTGGTGGAGAAAGAACTGGCTGGATGGTTGCATGCAAAGAGTTGTGGTCAATGGGTCATTGTCCACGTGGAGACCAGTGATGAGTGGTGTCCCTCAGGGATTGGTACTGGGGCTGATACTATTCAACATCTCTGCTGGCAAAATGGACACATCTCAGTGGGCACACTCAGCAAATTTGCTGATGACACCAAGCTGTGGGTGCAGTCAACACACTGGAGAGAAGGGATGGCATCCAGAGGGACCTTGGCAGGCTTGATAGGTGGACTGATGCAAACCTCATGAAGTTCAACAAAGCAAAGTGCAAGGTCCTACACCTGGGTCATGGTGATCCCAGGCACACCTACAGGCTGGGCAGAGAAATGATTGAGAGCAGCCCTGCGGAGAAAGACTTGAAGATAATGATTGATGAAAAACTCAACATGAGCTGGCAATGTACACTTGCAACCCAGAAAGCTAATGGAATCCTGGGCTGCAACAAAAGGAGTGTGGCCAGAAGGTCAAAGGAAGTGATTCTCCACCTCTACACCGCTCTTGTGAGACCCTACCTGCAGTGTACAGTCCTGATGCCCCAAATATAAGAAGGACATGAAACTGTTGGAGCAAGTTCTGAGGGGGGCCACAAAGTTGATAAGAGGACTGGAGCACCTCCCCTATGAAGACAGGCAGGGAAAGGTGGGCCAGTTCATCCTGGAGAATGGGAGGTTGTGTGGAGACCTCACAGCAACCTTCCAGTATCCGAAGGGGGACTACAGGAAAGCCAGAGAGGGACTCTGTCAGGAACTGTAGAGATAGGATAAGGAGTAATGAGTACAAACTGAGAGGGAAAATTTAGGTTAGACAATAGGAAGAAATTTTTTACTGTGAGGATGGTTAGGTGGTGGAACAGGCTGCCCATGGAGGTTGTGCATGCTCTAACCCTGGCAGTGTTAAAAGGACAGGTTGGATAAGGCCTTGAGCAACATGTTCTAGTGAAAGGTGTCCCTCCACACAGCAGGGAGGTTGGGACTAGATGATCTTTAAGGTCCATTCCAACCCCTTAACATTCTACAATTAACAAAATAAGTAGGTACATGAACAACTGGAGAATCAGACACGACCAGAAACACAGGTGGCAGATACTTGATATTGATGCTAAGAACACGGAAGGAGCAGGCACAATCCAGTGGTGCCAGGTACAGCCCCTGCATCTACAAAGAGCTCACCCAGATGCAGCCAAGATCCTTGGCTGCTACTTTAGTTATGGACTCTAAATTCACTCCAAAAATAGGAAATGCGAGGCCGCTCGCAGAAGAAAAACTTTTGAGTGTTGGTTTCCATTTCTTTTCTAGGTACATACAAAAATTTGCATCATTAACAAGCTCACACATTGAGAATGGACTTCACTCACACAAAGGTCTTAAAATTATCCAAACTGACACAAGCTCCCTATTGTTAATATACATCAAGCTTAGAACAAGAGGTTTATTTAAAAATACACTTTATTTACAAGACATTCAAACTTCATTTTGAAAAAAATATAGCTATACATAAAACTTTAAATTTTTCACTAACGGTTAATAAAACCATAGTGAGATTTACAATTCCTTGATTCAGCAATCATGGAAATTACATCTTGGCACATTAAATCACATAACAAACAGAAAAACTGGAGGAAACTTTTAAGCAACAAAACTCCATAAATGTAACAATCTTATACAGCAACATCCTCACATCAAGGTGTCACTGTTCAAATAAAAGAAAGTGCTTCCACTGTACAGTAGACTAAGTAGAACTTACAGGAATGTTCATAGCTTTTGAATGATCTTCTACTTATTTTCTAATTAGTGATCCAAGCTTCCCTCCAAGATGTTAATGAATGACCAGTGAACCCCTGTGATTTCATTATACCTTCCCAGGTTTAGAAACCAACCTTTTCAGAAAATTGATTCAGGTAGAGTGTTTATAAAGAATTTAAGTATAAATAAATACATATGTTCACATCTCAGGATGACTACTCAGACAACACTTCTACACAGATCACAGGATACAAAATAGTCCTTGGAGGAGCTCACATCAAGCTATCCATAGACCTTGGACGGTAAACCTCACTTTGGGGAAAATTCAGGTGCTGGTATATTCCCTTCAAAGTTCAGAATAACAGGGAGTATTCAGGACAGTGAGTGTTATTAATCAGGAATGGGAGAAGGAAAGAACAGGAAAAACTAAAAAAGGTCAAAAAGTGGTCTGCAACAGTAAGGTGTGTCACACAGGAAAACCAGAAAGAGGGTAAATTTGAATAGAATGGAGTGCAGAAATTTAACCAGTGCATAAAAGAGGTATTCTTAAACTGTATTACAGGTACATGACCAGCAAGCTAGCAAAACCATCCTGCTTTTATTGAGGAAACAAAAAATAAGAAAAACATGAGGAGGAAAAAAACAAGAACTATGAGTCAGGGTAAGTATCGTAAAGAACAAAAGGAAAATGAAGTCTACTAAAAACTTGCCAAGACAAAAGCAATACTCCTAAAAATAGCAGCAGTTATTTTTCTTTACATTGAAGAACAAAGGCAAGACCTGCATTGAGAGAGTTACAGAAGAAGGAAAAATTAACTATCGAATTGGCACTTTTGGCACATATGAAAAGGTGACAAAGAATTGATTCACTTCAGGAAAAGGCACACAACTGATAAGGCCCATAATTTGCTTTTGCATTCAATGTCACGTTAACTTATTCCAGATTTCACTTTTACGCCAGAACAATTGGAAAGGTTAGCAAGTGTTTTGTTGTCATACAACTAGGTCACATGTATGACTGGTTATGGGCCAGAGGGCCACATGAGCTGGACAACCAGCTGAAAGTCAGACACAATTTAAGCAGATTTCCTTTGCTACAGACAGCGATGGACAGAAATGGACAACCAGTGCAAGAGAACCCAGATGCCATAAAGAGACAATCGTAAGGCAGTACTTGAAGAGGACAGAGTAGCACAATCAAGCAGGGAGGGAAACAAAGCAATTAAGCTAAAGAGGCCAGAACAGAGATTTTATGACAGCGCAATGGACTACAAAACCAAATTTAAAATAACTGCCCAGAGATATGGGCAAATACTGAAATACAGTGTATTTCAAAATGAGGGAAGACTACTCCAAGAGAATTAGAAGAGATATGCCAAGAACTGAAGGGAAATAAGCCAGTATAATATAAACACTGACTGGAATTAAGTCTCCTACAGAATTAGAGAGGGGCCACCTGGTACAGCCTAGTTGTGACACACTTAAAGGAGCCAAAAAAATATTTTGTCGTGGGACTCAAATGAAGGCAAAGATGCTGGTCAGAAACCTCAGCTGAATACCCTGAAAGTCTCTACACACACACACACAAAAAAAAAAAAGGCAAGGTTCATCTCATAAATAACATAGCTCTGTTGGTTTTGCTTGCTTAAGCAATAAAGCAAATTTAAAATCTGCTTGCTTTCTAGACCTGAAGATTTGTATAATCCCTGGTATTTTCCCATTTATTCACAGGCAACAATTACAGTACATTCAACCAGACAAGAAAAAAAGAAAAAAAAAAAAGCTTAAGAATGTTACCTCATTGTATTTTCACGTTTCAATACTTTCAAGAGTTTAGAAAATACAGAAACATGGTTTTAACAAACAATAGAAGAATAAAGACGATCCATTTTGTCAAATGCTCCAACATCACACATACAAGTTTTTTTTTTAATCCCAGAGTAAATACTGCCATTCCAGCTTTCAAACATTTAATAAAATATATATATATTTTTAAAATTACCTGATTTAAGACACAAATGTGTAATTATGAAAGGGTGCTTGTTTTGAGGGATATCTGGAAGCAACTTCTCCACAGACTCTGTTGTTACTTTGGGAGCTTTCCATTCTGGTTCTCAAAAACCCTATAAATATATTTGTTATTTACACCTAAACCTCACCATTTAAACATCATCATAAATGAAAATAAGGGAAAAAAAAAAAAAAACAGAACAGGCTGTCTTACTTTATGCCCCACACTTTTAAAAGACAGAGCAATTCTTACAATGTTTCCTGATTTACATTAATTCGTGCAATAACTGCCAAGCAGGATCCTGCTGCTGCCAACGGAAGCAAACAGGCCAGAGGATCAGGCTTTTAATTATATTAACAAATATGTTAATTTATATGATAAAAATCTATAGTAAAAGGCTATACAATATATTAATTCACCCAAGAATCTGTTCAAAAGGCAGGGGTAACTACAAATCCCGAAATGTGCTATTTAAACTCCAATCACTGCTTCAGTAAATACTATTTTCCAAGCAGCAAAATATCCTGCTGTGTGTTTTAATATTCACTGAATTAATGCAATCATCTTTATTAGTGTGGAGTTGGCTGCTTTTAAGCCAGCCTTGCAAGGAGGTCCCGGTATTTTCCCAGCCCTGGCATGAAATCAATTTGGACTCTCTGTTACGGTGTCACTGAGGTAAAGACAGCACTATTTTACAAAGGTGCCCCCATGAATAAATGGATAAAATAGCCTGTCCAGGCCACACAGACCATTGAAAGGCTGTTTTTGAAGCAAAGTGTATTTGAAAGCTTCTGGCTCTGATCTGAATAGCCAGGGGGGCTAAGCACTACACTCAGTGTGGATTAGGTAGTGGATCTCCTCTCCCAGAAACACGGAGAGCACACCTGACCTAAGCCCAACGCTGGTGACAGAGCACGTCACCTTGTTTTCCTTAGAGCACCCCTGCATGCCTTCAGAAAAGAACAAGCAGCAGAAAGATAACAAACTGCTTCACTAAATACACTTTGAGGTACACCTTTGGGCAGAGGGAGGAGGGCCAGGGCAGAGGGGAGGGCTCAGACCTTTAAAGGCAGACAGCAAGAAATAATAAGACTACACCAGGAAAAATTCCCTGGTTTAATTTTTTTCAAAGCTCCCTTTAAGTGATAATACTGCACACAAGACTTATAGGTATTTCCTTAATTCATACAATTATGTCTTAATTAATAAATTATGTCTTAATAATAGAATTGCAGAATTTTAACTGTTCATAATAAACATATTAGCTTATTTATTCAGCAGGAATAATGACAGACACTCAGTGTTAAAGATAATGCAATCATCCCAGACAATGATAAAATAAGACCATGGCTCTTAGAACGTCTGTTGTCAGATGGAAAAAAATATTTAAATGGACTTGGTTGTACAATCACAACAGTGAACAAGATAAAAGTTATTGGATGACTGCCTACATTTCCATTTGCTAGAATCAGTACAGACAAGATTAGTAGGCATTTATTTGCTTTCATGACAAGCAGTCTATTCCTAAGCACACTCATCTGAGATTAGGCTAGGACTCCAGTATTACTATTAGAGAAGCAAGACCAGCTTCTGCTCTGTCCCTAAATACAGGAGTCAATCAAGAAAATAATGCAAGTCAAAATTCCTGAGTGCTTCCCCTCAGACACTCCTAATTTCATTCACAAACTCCACTGGCCAGAAGCACAAGTATTACTGTAAAACATGAAAAAATGGGGTTTAAGGATCAGTAAAGCACCTTTACTGAAGTCCTTTATAAATATACAGTACTTCAGCCCAGTACAATCATTAACTGGCCATAGGGCTTTCAAGAAACAGCTCACTTCAGCAGGAAAGGCCAGAGTTTCATTCCCAGTGCCGCTGGCCATGAACTGCAAACATCAGTGCAGACAGTGAGCAATACACCCCATCCACTCTAAGAACAGGAATTCATTCACCCTTATTTTGGTGACAAACTGGGTAAGGCTGTATCAGAAAAATCTTAGATGAATGCAACAGCCTTGGTGGAAATCTTAATCCTTATTTCAGATACAAGGGGCTTTTAGGAGTATTTTGGTTTACAGCTAAAGCACAGAAATCTTTTTGCCACACCAGCTTCAGCTACAACCACCGACGAACCCCTTCACAGCCAGGATACATTTGTTCTGTGAAAACATGACTCAGACTAGAGGGAGCTGCCTAAAACCGTGTACTGCTCGCCTGTGATTTGTCATCAGAAATGTCACAATTTCTCAGGCTGTCCTCTGCTGCCGGGTCTTCGATCGGGATTTCAATGTCACTTTTACTTGAACCATTGCCTTTGTGCCCTGCGGAAACGCAACTGTGGTTTTTCTCCATGTAGCCGTTAGTTTTAGCCTGGGGGAGCTCCCTCTGACTGCAGCACAGCTGAGAGTCACAAGCTTTTGAGATGCAGGGCGAGCTGCACAGTAGCTGGGAGGTCTTGTGGTCAACATACTCCGGCTGGATGGTCACAGAATGGATCCCTGCATCATGGAAAATTTCCCGTATTTTGTAAGCAGCGTCTTGGTAATCAGCAGGGGTTTGGCACTTGACATGAAGAGTGGCAATATTCTTCCCACCTGCAAGCTCCCAAACATGTACCTCATGAAGGCTGCTAACTCCTGGTACGCGAGCCAGTCTGTCAGCTGGAACACATGAGAGAAAGATATTAGAGGCTTTGGTGCAGTGACTAACTATCCACTGTCCCATTTGGCACCCCATCCAAAAGCAGCAGTATCCAAACTATCATTTCAGAAGAGAGATACTTGATAAAACATATTTACCCCCAGCTGCCTTCAGTTCAGCCTCCAGGTGACTGCTTGAACAGGCCTCCTTTCCTTTTGGGTTCACCCTTTCCTCAGGCAATTTACCATTTACCAACTGTTCATACAAGAAAGACCCCCGTCAAGACCCCACATCTTCTGGTTTCTTTAAGCCCTGAGCATGATGGAACTCCAGAAATACCCAGTGCTACCCCACAATTGACCAGTGTGAACAGCACCTAAGAGTTACAAAATTAACTAACCTTAATGGAAATTTCTAAGCTGTTTTGGAAGCCTTTTGGAAGAAGCCACTACAGGGTTGGGAAATATTGTAACTCGATGTTGTTTCTTTCACAAACAACCCACACAAAGCATTAACAGCTCAAGACCTGGTATTTTTGATGTATTGGGTGAGTACCACATTCTCAAAATACATGCTTTAACTAATCCAGAGAGATTTGAGTCATGTTGCTAGGACACAGGCATGTGACTATTTCTCACAATTCTCGAGCATTTGGAGCTATTATGAGTAAATAATCCAAACATGTCATTCCACAAATAACATACGCATTGAAATACACCATTAAAATTAACAGCATTTCAACAACAAATTTGACTTACTCAGTACTTGTATATTAACACCTTTGGGGACCATCTGCAACAAAATAGTTGAGGTCTCCTTCATAAGTGGGAATGCAGAAGACAAGATGATGAACACCATAATTATTGTCAAGCTTGGATCAATGTAGCACTGCCAGTTACACGCAGCATTCCCCAGAGGACGTACATAGAAGATAGTAGCAGTAACTACCACGACCACAGATCCAAGTGCATCTCCCATAACATGCAAAAGAACACCTGAAACAAATGGCACAGTTTCCATTAGTGGGGTGGTTTTGGTTTCTTTGCTTTGTTTTGGGGTTTTTAGGGGGTAGGGGGGAAGCACTCCTGCATTTTTCAAGTATGTTCTACTTGACATGAGGAATGCAATATTCCAGGCATTAATATCATAACCAAAGTTTTCAGGAGCCACTTTCAGGATAAAAACAGCAAGAGGAACACTAACTGCAGCATAGCTACTTAAGTAGGATGCATCATTAAACATGTAGGGTATGCCAGCAACTTCTGTCCAAGTGC
The DNA here is from genome assembly GCA_013399855.1 of Oxyruncus cristatus. Classification (NCBI taxonomy): domain Eukaryota; kingdom Metazoa; phylum Chordata; class Aves; order Passeriformes; family Cotingidae; genus Oxyruncus; species Oxyruncus cristatus. Next base: position 29,624 of record VXAY01006321.1, read on the forward strand.
AATGCCACGGCAACATAAAATGAGTTTTCTTAAATGCCTGCAAATTATTAAGAGATCCTGGAACATTAAATCTCAATTAAAAATTGATGACTAAATCTATCAGTTCTATCCTCGAAGCTGAGAGAGCCACAGATCACCCCCAGTAATAGTTATTCTCCCCCACCAGTTTCTATAACACTGATGAAATCTGAAAAATTACCTAAGCGAAATCTAAGTCCATCCTTATGGCTCCAAATACCCTCAAACTCCAATTTTCAGAACAACCTTGATTACCAGTCATATTAAACCTTGTCCCACCAACACTACTAGTCCTCAGACCTGCCAAAAATCAGAATCTGGTTTAAGAGTCATTCACATGGTTTAGTATGTGCCTCTAAATTGAGATGAATGCTGGGTGCCTCTTTTTACATCTATAAATACTGTTTTGCAAAAGGTAAAGACAAAAAACATGCTGTTACAGTAACACAAGTTTAGCTGTCCTTTAAACTACAACAACCAAAGTAGTCTTCTTGCTATAAAGTTACAATAAGCCAGGAAGTCTCTTTCTTCTTTGACTTTTTACTCCTTTACATAAACTTCTCTCTTCCCACCACTGCTCAAACCACTCCACTTTTGTCAGTCTTTACTATTCAGACTCAGATTTCATTCCAATCCATACATAGTTCATGGCATCTCTCTCTATATGAAGTTAATTTCTTTGTCAATACTTTTTATTTGAGGACTATGAGAGAATAAAATAAACCATCACCTTTTAACATCCCTATGACACACACACGGAAGTGCTTCACTGCCATTTAATCCCTTCTTCTGGGCTAGAGAAGCTGTAAAAAGCTCCTCCCAAAACTCATTAACAACACTGCAAAGAGTTTGGACTCTTTGGTGATGATGGATACTGGATTAGCCCCAGAACTGTGCCTGTGCTGCTCTTTCTTGACAGTTCTGTACATGCACCTTGATTTGTGTGATGCAACAACCTCTGGAGTTCCTCCAAACCACTTGGGTCAGATAAGAAAGTACAAGCTTCTAGTAAGTCCAGTTCTTTCTGCTGGAGTCAGGCGTGTTCTGCCCCATTTGGCAGACTCCCACAGGGTTTTACTCCTCCTAACAGTGTTGCAGTGTTTCCTTTTCATTTACAAATAATCCCGATTCAGCATGGGCTATCAACTATTGCACTAACAAGAGGGACAGGCAGGATGCAATTGCCAAGGCAACTAACTAGAGAGCACAGCTTATAAAGAGCAGGAAAATGTTTCAAAAAGTCTTCTTTTGAATGAAGAAAAAAGTAAGTATGTCAGAATTTTGAAGAATTATTAGTTGAGAATACAGAATTTGGAAAATGCTTATTTTACACTAATAATGTCAATAATGTGTACACCCTGGTAATGCATCAAATAATGAGGGCCTAGGTAGAAATGAACCCATTTCCCTATCAAACCCCAAAAGCTATGATTATAGGCTAGAAATGAAAATCAATTTTTACTAAATAAAGTATTAGTAATGGTATGTTAAGTAGGGTAAGACCACAGTTTTCAACAGCTTGTGTTGGAAAGTCTGAATTACCCTGCATATGCTCAAGAAGGAATAGTTTCACACTGCAATAATTAATCCTGTCAGGCAGAATTTATGCATTCCTGTTCCTACCACTTTTAAAAATCAAGGAAGCCATTCCTCTAAAAATCCACTTTGTCCAGCCATGTTTTTCAGGGAGGCTCCAATTCTACAACATAAGAATTTTTTGCCAAGTGATTATAAAGTAAGTACAGCTATGTAATTAACTTCAAAGGAAAAACAAATTTTGAATCAGAATTTTAAAGACACATACCTGTAGCACTGGCTAGAGAAGCAATGAATGTTTGTAAGGACAATAAAAACTAATTTTGCAAAAAATTACATACTAAAGTATCACTTACAAAAATTTCTCTTTTTAAAAATGAAAGGTGACAGGTATTTTAAAATAATTGACACAAAGCTCCTTATCCTTCAGACATATTTGAAAGTGTCCAGCATCATTATATCCAGGCACTGTGGTTCAGGCAAGCAAGGCCTTCTCTAAAGCAATTTATTATCTTCTCTCCTCCATCCCTGAGTGTGACAGTTCGCTTATTCTGCTGCAATAATCTTACCACTATAATGCCATAATATCCAGTGACACCAATTTCTAGACATCCAGGCAAGTGTTGTGGCTCTAGCACATGGTTTGATTTTCCAAAGCATCTTGCCTTACAGATGCATTTCTGTAGCTCTGAAAACACTTTTGAAAGACAGGCAGACACACACACACACTGAAAAAAAAAAAAAAAACCAAACACCAAAAAAAACCAGCAAACCCAGGTGCCTGACAGCCACATTGATCTCTTAGGTGGAATTCACATAATGCAAACTTACACAACCTTGGAGGAATATCAGATGTTGATAGGTGACCATAAGAAGACTGAACTACTATCCTGTCTCAGGTTTCTGACAGCCCTTTCCTTGGGGACAAACTCAATGTTTCATATACTCAAAGATATCTGCATTTGGCTCTTCTCAGAGTACCTATATAGACATGTATACATAGAAACACCTACACAGACAGGGAATTACACGTAGGTAATTTATTCCTAGAAGTAGCTATTGTATTTCACTTTACAGATTCCCAGAGACCTGCCAAATTACAACATAAGAGGGCTGATCCTGTCCCAGACTCTTCCAGGAATGGGTTCACAGTTCAAGGACCTGGAAAAACACGGTGCTGCAGCACCAGTTTCAGAACTTGTTTCCTCATGCTGACAACAAAACACTATCCACCCTGGGATTTAAAAGAAATTCTGTTTTCTGCCAAAAAGCATTTTAAAGTTGAAAACTGCTCAACTACTACAGCTGTGACACTCAAAGATGTACCTGTGTTACATTCCTGTAAAGCCTCTACTGACTTGAGCTTAGTGCAATAGGGTTTGTATCCTTTCCAAAATGTTTGGCTGCACTCTTATAAAGAATAAAAATCAAAATGTGAGCACACTCAAGAGACAAATCGACACGCTATTTTGTTATTACCTCTATCTGATACAACCAAAATCTTTCTGCTGAAGATAACCAGGTCCAATTACATAGAAGACTCCTGGCCTTTTCCTCCCTTTCTTACTAACAATTTGTGAGGGGAGGGAGGAGGAATCTGAAATGCAAACCATAAAGTGTTTAAGTTCATATAACTTTAGCAGTATACTCCCATGACATACCTCTGATGTTCAAGGCTTCCGACTTTTTCTCTTTTTTCTTCTCAGACCCCTCCTCAGGGCTTTTTTGGTCGTTTGGTGAATCACCTGCATTCAAAGAAGAAACGCTGTGTTGTGTATAAGTTCTACAAACAGAAAAAACATCAACCTTCTCAAAACCAACTTCTTTCAAAGATGACAAGAAGAAAACAACCAAGCCAAAACATTTCCTATGCAGCCCTCTGAGCAACGCCTCCCGTTTCCCCATCCCGCGGGGACGCCCAGCAGGCCGGTGTAAAGTACAAGGTGAAAGAGGCGGCGGGTGTCTGAATGAGCTCAGTGAAACCCCACAGGGCCCACGGGTGGCTTTGGGGCTCTGAAAGGGCCCAGAGGATGGGTCCAACAGCTCGGCAAGTGCCGCGGGCAAACGAGATGGAAGGAGGGGATGGCGAGGGATGCAGAAGCAGGGGCGGGGGGGC
>VXAY01006321.1:34089-57795 GCA_013399855.1 Oxyruncus cristatus
GAGGCCCGGCCCCGCCACACGGCCCCGCCCCGGCACCGCCCCGGCCCCGCCGGGCCTCGGGAGCCGCCGCGGTGGGCACAAAATCAGCCGAACACGGAATAAATCGGAAAAATAGATGGGCCGCGGGCAGGCGCGGAGCTGGCGCGGCGACTGGCGAAGGGCCCTCTCGGGTGTGCAGTCACCCAGTGCTGCCCTGCCTGCGCTCCCCCCGTCCAGCGACGGTGAAGTCCCAGTGAGGGATCCAATAATTACGCTTCTTTGGTGCTTTATCGGTGGCTTCAGTGCCAAACCAAAGGACAGAGTGCCATCTACTGAGCCAGCTCATTTCCGGCCACCAGCCTTTAAAAAGGTGTGTCAAAACCCCAGTCGTGTCCTGGGCTGCATCACAAGGAGTACGGCCAGAAGGCTGAAGGAGGTGATTCTCCCCTTCTGCTCTTGTGAGACCCCACCTGCAGTACTATGTACAGTTCTGGTGCCCCCAACATAAGAAGGGCATGGAACTGTTGGAGCAAGTCCTGAGGAGGGCCACAAAGTTGATTAGGGGACTGGAGCACCTCCTCTATAAAGACAAGCTGAGAGAGTTGACGCTGTTCAGCCTGGAGAATGGGAGGCTGTGTGGAGACCTCACAGCAACCTTCCAGTAGCTGAAGGGGCCTACAGAGAAGCCAGAGAGGGACCCTTTGTCAGGAACTGTAGTAACAGGATGAGGAGTAATGAGTACAAATTGAAAAATGGGAAATTTAGGTTAATTATTAGAAAGAAATTCTTTACTAGGAAGGTGGTGAGATGCTGGAACAGGTTGCTCAGAGAGCTTGTGGATATTCAAGGCCATATTGGATAAGGTCTTGAGCAACCTGTTCTAATGGAAAGTGTCCCTGCACATGGCAAGGAGTTGGGACTAGAAGATTTTTAATGTCCCTTCCAACCCTTCCAATCATTCTATGATTCTATGAAAATAGCTCCTCATTGTGCACAAATATATCGTCACTCTATGAGAAAAATAATTTCATGCATTTTTTAACCTACAGGATAGTCTACAAGAAGCATAATAAGCAAGTAAACCTCTATCTTGTGTTTGTATTAATTTAGATTTTTTTCTTGTTGTTAAGACAGTTCTTGAGAAAGTGACAGCCCTGCTTGCAAATAGAACATACTAATACTGCTGTACTAATACAGCATTTCAAGGTGATGGGAAATTAAGTCATCCTTTAACTACAGAGTTCTCAATAGGAGAACCGGACTGAAAAATGATAAATACATAGAATACATAAGACCTAAAGAAAATAATGTCCTTAAAATGGTATCCTGGGAGAGTATGGAGTATTTCAGCTCTGCCTGAGGCACACCAGTGAGAAGTACGACTTCAGCAGCTGCAATTCATATTTATGTGTCACATCACATGTTTTACACTTGACAAAGCACCCATCACTATCAGATTATAAACCAGCAAGGCCAGAGAACACTGTCTCATCCCATCTATCAAAGGTTCTAAAACCAGAAATTCACAGAGTCACAGAATATGCTGAGTTAGAAGGGACCCACAAGAATCACTGAGTCCAGCTCTTAGCCCTGCACAGCACCATCCCTGAGTCACACCATGTGCCCGAGACTAAAGTCCAAGTGCTTCTTGAACTCTGTGAGGCTTGGTGCTGTGACCACTGTCCTGAGGAGCCTGTTCCAGTGCCCAATCACCCTCTGGGGAAAGAACCTTTTTCTAATATCCAGCCTAAACCTCCCCTGACACAACTTCAGGCCATTCCCTCAGGTCTTGTCACTGGTCACCACAGAGAAGCAATCAGTGCCTGTCCCTTGTCTTCTCCTCATGAGGAAGTTGTAGACTGCAATGAGGTCTCCCTTCAGTCTCCTCTTCTCCAGGCTGAACAGACCAAGTGGCCTCAGCCACTCCTCATACGGCTTCCTCTCAAGGCCCTTCACTATCTTCGTTGCCCTCCTTTAGACACTCTCTAAGGTTTAATATCTTTCTTATACTGTGGTGCCCAAAACTGCCACAATATTCAAGATGAGGCCACACCAGTGCAGAGCAGAGCAGGACAATCCCCTCCCTCGACCAGCTGGCTATACTTTGCCTGATGACCCCCAGGACACAGTTGGCCCCCCTGGTTGCCAGGGCACTGCTGACTCATATTCAACTTCCCATCGACCAGAACACCCAGGTCCCTTTCCAATGCACTGCTTTCCAGCATCTCATTCCCCAGTCTGTCTGTACATCCAGGGTTGGCCCATCCCAGGTGCAGAATCCAGCCTCCCTGCCTTCGAGGGCATCAACGGCTCCTCCCAGTTTTGTGTCATCTGCAAACTTGCTTAGTATTCCTTCCAGTCCTGGGTCCAAGTCATTTATGAAGATTTTGGAGAGCACAGGAGCCAAGATGGAGCCCTGCAGAACGCCACTAGTGACAGGCTGCCAGTCTGATGTCGCCCTAGTCAGCTGGGATCTCCTTTCCTTAAAGACTTCAGGAATTTCCTCTTTATTCTAACTCTGAAGTGATTGCATTGTTACTGCTATTAACTGAGTCTGAGCACTTGCTTGAATACATCTTTTGAATGAGGCCTCTCCATTTCACCTAATTCTGTGCACACAACCAAAGCCTGTCTTGCACAGAACCCAAGATGTATCTTAACCTCTGGAGTGGTTTTGAGTTGCCATTCAGAGGATAATTACCCCTCCAAGGAATTGGCAAAAACACACAACTCTCAGTTAACAAGAGATTCTTGCGTGTGCCCTTCATACATTCAACACCCTGCAATATTCAAACTAACAAATGCATACAAATAAATGTATTGAAATGAAGCTTATCATAAAACAAACACAATCATGGGAACAGATACAGTAACTTACATCAACACACATTTCAGTTCTATAATTACAGCCAACAGGATAAGAGGTTTTCAATGACTGTGCCAAATGAGAAGCAGTATGACAAAGGTGGAACAAAAAGAAGAAAAATATGAGCTATAGGAAGTTAAATAGTCAAATATAAATTTTAAAATGACGGTCTATAGCTTCTTTACTATAATTAATGGTAGAAAATTCTACCTCTGGTGCGTCACTTACAATTTAAAAAAGACAATTCTCTGGAGCTGAGATCATTGCACCTGCATAGAATTGAAAAGAATTTCCAGTGGTTCTTATTTTAGGAAGACTTAGAATACAGTAGCTGAAACATCATTAATCCTCCTGCAGAAAATATGAATCAATTCTCTTTGGAAAAAAAATTAACAACTCATAGTCCTGAATTCACTCCAAAACTTAAAAATATCACAGTTATTTTGAAGAAATAGTGTTAAAAATATTATTTTTATCAAATGAGGCTAAGTATTCTCACACTGAACACAATTACGCCTGGCTCTCTGAAGATGTCAGAAGCAGTACATGTTCAGAGCCTCAGCTCTGAAGCTTTATCTGCTGATCCACCAATTTATTCCTTCTGTCAAACTCACACATTTCAATCTGCTTCTTATTATACAGCATCAGTCTGAAAGCCACACACTGACAGAGAAATATTTGTGCTGGGTTAGGCAATGGGTCCATCTCTGAACTATTTCTAGTTCCTATCCACACTTTTTGGAGATGACTGAACAAAACCTGCACCGTCTTCAAAACCTGGGGCAGCCACAGATTCATACAGAGGCACAGCAAAAGTCCTGACTGCCTCCTTTACTCCTTTCCCAGTACTGTCTCACATTTGAATCACTTTTGTCTTCTGAACATCTAGCATACATTTTTATGGAACTGATCATTCTCTCCTGCTTTCTGTTTCTCATCTTCTGTCATAGTTTAAGCCCAGCTGGCAACTAAGTGCCACGCAGCTCCTTGCTCACTCTCCCCTGTCCCCAGTGGGATGGGGAGGAGAATTAGAAAAACAAACCTTATGGGTTGAGATAGAAACAATTTAATAATTGAAATGAAGTAATATATAATACTAACGCTATTAATAACAATAAGAATTGTTTGGTTTTGTGGTGTTTGGTTGGGTTTTTTTAAGAGAGGTTAATAAACCCCAAAAGAAACAAGTGATGTACAACACAGCTACTCACCACCCCCTGATGCCCCACTTGTCCCCCACCAGTGATTGGCAGCTCTTGACCAACTCCCCCAAGAGTATATACTGAGCATGATTCTCTTCGGTATGGAATATCTCTGGTCAGTTTGGGTCAGCTGTCCTGTCTGTGCTCCCTTGCTCCTCCTATCTAGTGCACCTCCTTGCTGGTAGAGAACGGGAAACTGGAAAGTCCTTGATTTAGACTAAGCACCACTTAACAATGACTAAAAAGCAATGTGTTATCAACATTGTTCTCATATGAATCCAAAATGCAGCTGCTATAAAGAAAATTTACTTTCCCGCTCAAAAGCAGGACATCCGATCAGTTCTTTATCCATTCAGGGGCCTTTCCCTTTGCACTATGGCTGCTTAGAAGCCTCTTGGACATCAAATCTTTTGCTTGCCCCATTCTGCATACGAGCTTCCCTGTCCCTCTTCATCCAGGTATCCGAATCACTTCAAGACAAAAGACTACTAAAACTGCCTAGTGATCAAAGGTAATTATTCTCATTAAAGAAGTTGTTGTTTTCAATAACAAGAATAATTAATTGTGGTTAATCTTCAGAATAAAGTGTATGTTATCCCTGTAGCTCTTTTTCACCTTGATCTTCTTCCACATAATCCAAAAAAACCCATGATCCTTCATGTTGGAGTCACCAAGCCTGTTACCGGTCTTTCCACTCAGGCTCTTCTCCCTTTCTCCTGTTCTGCTTGCACTAATCCACTTGCAGTATCAGAACATTTGGTCTCAAATCCTTTTAGAAAGGAACCATGTTTATGTTTGTTTTGCAGTGTGCTTGGCATCCTTGAGTGGTTTACACTGACTGCAGACCTTCAACAATATAATGTTACAGTTACACTTACACATCCAGAACTGAGATTACCTGAACAAGCTATTAAACAAAACAATCAACCTAACTATCCCAGGCTCTCTGTTTTAACTATGCTGAGTTGGAAGAAGTTCCTCTTAAGAGGTTCAGAAAAGGTTGTCCAACACCTTAGTTTTCTGAATTATTTGCCAACTTTAGTTTCAGCTACAATACGTCTAGAAAAGATGCAGTTTCCTCATCCTAATCAGGAACAGGAACGGGTAAAATTCTTAAGAACTCATAAAATTATTACAAACAAGACAACTTTCCTTCTGAATCCCAAAGATGCAAAGCAGTCCTGTAACCTTCAAGATCTCTGTGTGCCAAGCTTTCAGACTACTCAACATACCAATTTTTAACACCTAGCCATTGTCAGTCAGACCCTCTAGCCAAGAGGCTATCCCCACCTGGGGCCATAAGGGGATGCTTAGGTAACAGTAAAAGCAGGGTGAGTATACATAATGCTTTCTCTTAATACACTTTTATCCTTGAAATATTTTCAGCTCAAATGAGTTTCTGAGCTAGATATTTAATAGCCCTCAATAGATCTTTCATTCGTCTGCTAGTCCAGACTTTCACTCACTGATGTAGACTTCAACATTAATTGGCAACAAGTTCCTCACATCACTCTCATGGTGTGAAGAATCATAGGATGGTTTAGTTTGGAACCCCCCTACCGTGAGCAAGGACACCTTCCACTAAAGAGGTTGCTCAAAGCCCCATTCAGCCTGGCTGGGAACCTCTCCAAGGATGGGGCACTTCTCTGGGCAACCTGTTCCGGTATCTCACCACCCTCACAGTCAAGAATTTCTCTAATCTAAACATATCTTCTTTCAGTTTGTACCCGTCACTCCTTGTTCTATCACTACATGGCCTTATAAAAAGTCCCTCTCCAGCTCTCTTTTAGATATTGAAAAGGTGCTATGAAGTCTCCCTGGAACCGTCTCTTCTCCAGGCTGAACAATCCCAACTATCTCAACCTGTCACCTCTTTCTCCTTGTTTTGAACCTGAATCCTGCTAGTTTCACTTAATATTTTCTTGTTCTTGTTTCAGAGAATGGGACAAACATTCAATGACTACTCACCCTCCCTATGCTACTCTTGGCCTTGTAGACTTGTGTCATACCCTCCTTAAGATAATAATTTTCAAGGTGACAGGCAAAAATCTATTTAGTTCCTTCCAGAAAAGCCATTACCAGCCCTTAAAAGTAGGGTATCTCTGTAATTATGAGATATTACAATAGTAACAGCAGTAATGATGGCAATTGTCTTCTACTGCTGAATGAAAATAAGTCACTCATGGCCTCGTGCTGCTGTAGAATTTGCATAGCAAAAAGAAGCATGAAAATAAGGAACTAAGTATAAACAGTAGCTATCAAAGTCCTGACAGAGATTACTTTTTAACCCATCATAAAAATTGCTTACAAAAGATATTTCAGGAATGAGCTGGAAGAAACTAGAGAACGAAAGAAACCAACACCCACATGTTGCCATACATGATAAAGGAGTTATGCCTCTTTAAGGCTGTAGCGAGGAAAATACTACATTTGCACTAAAAAGCTGAGGCTGACCCTGGGCACATGACATTCAAAGGCTCAAAGGCAGCAATCCATGCCCTGAAATGCAATGGGTTGCCGTGAGAGGACCTTTAAGCTTCATTCTAAGACCTGGTGACAGCACTGAAGGCTACCGTGAAGTTTCTTTCTCTAAATTAGGAATGCTGGGCCAAATTCATAGCAAATCTAAATGGAAACCATGTGGCTTCTGCCACAGATAAATCTGACCACAAAATGAATCACAAAATAAACACTGGCCAACAGACCTTGTTGTGGAAGGGGGTTATTATGAGAGTATTCTGTTTGCAGATGGTTTGTTCCTCATTGCTCTCTCGTTTTATTTGTATCTCCCTCTCACACCTGTAAGAGAAAGATGGAGTTTCTTGGCATACACTGAAGGGTGAAACAGCTGGTCTGGTTCAATCCAGGGAGCAGAAAACTAAAAGGTAGCTCTCCAGCAAGACCTCAGCAGTTTGGATGAAAGCTTTATCAGTGTCCCTGGCAGAGTACAGAGGTGAATGTCCATGGATTTTTAATCACAGCTATGACTCTTCATGACAGTCCTGAAACTGTCCTGGGGAGAAGCACTGTACCGGTTGGACACTGAACATATTTTTCATGCCCTTATAAAGTTGTCTTGAATACACTGGTAGGTCAGTCTGAAATTATGACCCTGCGGGATTATTTAGTTCCTGCACTGGAATGTCTTCTTTTTTGTTATATTGTTTATATAGTTTTTCCTATTTTAAGATGGTTGTCCATTTTTTCAGTTCCAAACCACCATTCCCTGTCTTCATATCCAGCATACTGAATATTTTTGCATTCTTTAAGACATATCCTGTCATTATCTGCTCTAGCACCTGGATAATACTTCCTGAATTATTTCAAATAGTTTACAGTTCACTTTTTTAAAAAGTGTACTTCTGTTATGCTTCTCATATAAATTTCTCTGTGTATCTATATAGTCTCCATATAACCTTTTTCTACTGGGAGGTAGCACAGCACATTGCAAAGAACATGAAGAAGAGAAAGCCACTCACTGATTTAATCATTGTAAATTGCATTGAGTCCTCCTGCAAAAAATTCCTTTTCTATTCCGGCAGCATTTCTAGACTGAATCTGATACCAAACTTGTGTCTGTATCAAACTATGCGCAGAACAGCCATGCAAATAAAACAATTGCAGTTAACATATAAAACATGTCAACCTTAAAATCCCCATTGTATTTAAACTGTTTATGACTTTGAACTCAGTTATCTTACAGTTCTTTTATTTCCTTACAGCTCACCACAGATATTGTGATGTAACAGTCTGTCTATTCCTTCGCCATGAAATTGGTTCAAGGTTGAGAGTGAATGCAGATACCCAAAGTTCAGCAGCACTAGTACTGTTGGAATCTAGGTTCAGAAGGTTTAACCTTACCTTTGTGCTGTTGCATCAACCATCCAGGGATGCTTTGCTTGCTTTACTCAGAGACTTAACTTTTTCATTCTGCATTTTCCATTTTGCCCAAAAAGCAGCCGTAAAATATTTGCTTTTACTTGCTTTGTTGCAGAACTTTCTCATTGCAAACTAATCCTTAGATTATCTTTGAAGGTTTCTTTTAAGAGCATTAAAGACAGATCTAAAGAGAATTTAGAGAAGCATGTTACTAAATAAACTTTCACAGTCTCTTACCTTGTATATTTAAAGGTTTTGTGTTAGAGCTTCACTGAATATAAATTAACACACACCTAGTTACCTTTGCAGTATCTGCTCAGAAAAGCTTTGGAAAAATGTAGTGAGGATTATTTGCCACACTATTAAACTACAGAAGATCTTCAGAAAATAAGTGTCCAGTCTTAGGTATTTGATAAACACTTAAAATTACTTTGAGAGTGCCTCTTGGCCTTTTTATTCAATTCGAGAAGACTACATCCAGCAGTGCTGTAGAACTCAAAGCCATATAATCTAAATATTTAGTTATAGTAGGCTTTGGTTACCTGCATGAAAACACATTAACACCTCTGGGATTTATGGAAATAAACACATAAAGCATACACCCCTTCATTTGTGCATACTACGGTGCCAAGCATTTAGGAGTTGGATGCCACAGTGGACTACCCAGGCAGCATAAATCCTGAGGATGAGGATGCACTGTGTCAGTGAAGCAACTGTCTCTTGGTAAACTCTGGTGCTGCACATTCGACAATCATCTGTACAAATGCAGTCAGCGGATGAATTGGAATGGAGAGTTTACTGAGGAGTCAGTGCTTCCAGGGAAAAGTGGTATCAACCGGGTGAAGATGGACTCAAAAGAGAGGCAGCACAGAGCACTGCTGATCTTGAGGATACGCTTTTAGGCTTTTCAGGTGTGAAAAACACAGTAAGCCAGAGGTTCGTGATTAGAGGTGTTCCTTTTCATTCCTTTAAAAGGCCTCTGGGTCGTCAGACTGGCAAAGTCTGTCATCCTTTCAGCAGTGCATTTGAGAGAGAAACCTGTTCCAATCAGGAAACTTATTTTTTTCTTCTTAAATGTGGGTGAACTTAGTGGTCACACTGACAACCTCAGAAACTGAAACCCTCTATTCTGGAACTCTAATTCCCAGACCATTTTTGCCATCTGCGGTATAGGTTGTTGGGTCTGTTCAATTAGAGAGCACCGCTACAAATAAAATTGCTTTTTGATACCTGCACACTTTAGCTAACTAGGTCTCCACTGAGAAGGTTTATGGCATTAAGATGCAGGTTGAGCAGCCACTTATCCACTTGTTTTGGCCTATAAATGTCCTCACTTCCCCTGGGATCAGTATGTTTGCAACAACTGTGAAAATCTAGTTCAGAATATTACCGCAATACAGCCTTCCCAAGTCGCCCAGGCAGTTAAGGCTAGTGCTGCTCTTCATTCACACATGTCTACCCCAAAATCTCTCCTAATTACAAAAGCCTGGGGAAAAAAAGGTATGCCTCACAGCAAGTCTCAGAATAAACAAACTCACTCTGCATAGGTCCAGAAGGAGAAAGAAGGTGTGTTCTGCATTTGAGTGGCTGCTAGCTTACATGCCACCTCTTATCTGCGAGGCAGGCTGCTGATGTACACTGAGATAGGGGAAGCAAGATCCGGCAGTGTTACCACACAAAAAGCTCACACACATACCCACTAAATTGTACAGACAGGAACATAAAAGCAAGCCACCTGGCTGCTAACACAGAATGTGTTTTATTTAGTGAATTGTGAGCTGTGCAAAGACCATGAGGTCCCTCATGAGAAGATGAGAGCTGTTTCTCCCAGGTCCCAGATATTTCATGGATGCCTTAGTGTCAGGTAAGTTGGGCTGGGTGACATCTTTATTTCCTACTTCCCCCCACTTCCCTGTACAGATCACAAAACGACAGAACAAATGTTTTGTCCATGTTAAATCTTTATTAATTTTCTCATGACAAACAACAGAGAATTACTATAATCAGACTATTGTGGTGCTTTTCAAACTGTGGTCCCTCTAACAGTTTAAAACTGCATAAATGAGTAAAAGAGACAATTAGACTGACCTACATAACAGAAGTAATTGGATCACTGTGTGCAGTAAAACAGGCTTCTGCATTTTTATGACATTTTAAAGGGCACGGCCAGTATTAAAATTGTCTGGTATTTATTATAGGAGCATAATTTTTTTTCAGCTGCTTATTACTTTGCCATATTCTTCACCTTTGTGCCAAAACTTTCTGCATGAGATACAAGATCTCGAATTCATCAGAAAACTGGCTTAAGTTGCTTTGTCATTTCCAACAGCAAGAAAAATCTTCTGTGAATTTCAGCTTCTGGGAAAAGTTTCTTGGGGAAGCTTTAATATTTCCCTGTTTTAACAAGTATTTCCTGGATTTCAAGTCAAAGCAATAACTAGTATATGATGGCCTCTGCCATGGGTGGTCCAGCTGGCTCAAGTACCTCTACACAGTAGTTCCTTTAGAGAGTGTAGAAATATTGTTATACCTGTAGTAACTTGCTCTGGGTCAGCATCAAAAGGAAGAACAGGGGCACATCCTCCCTGTACTCTTGCTGACCTCTCCTCCTAGTCCTAACATAGTGTGGGGAACTACACTTGTCTGAATCAAGTACAAAAATGGACCTATGGGACAGAGAGACCTTAATTCAATCTGGTGGGAAGATGCAGGTGCTTACAGCTGGAAGAGGGGACAGACAGGAATTTGCACAACAGAGAGAGAGACAAAAGGGAATGGCAGTAGATGAAGACTTAGGAAGTAGGGCACAGAGGAAAAGGGTAGCAAGAACCAGAAAAAAGAGAAGGGTGAGGGACAGAAGAGTAAGGGATGAGAGGGAAAACAAGCCTAGTCAATGGGTGGAGGAGGAAATTGGGTCTGTCTTGGTAAGCAGAGATGGCAACTTGGAAAAACTTGCTTAACGAGAATATTTGTACTAAGATGAGGCCCTGAGGTGTGGATGTTGCAATGAGTTAAATGAGGAGTACAGATGTAGAAAAAGGGAAAAGGATGGAGAGCTGGGTTGGCACCTGTAAGCACCTCACTCAGTGTCCAGACCTGACTAACAAGGCCCGTCGTAGGCACGTCTCACTCTGCCACCACTGTCAGCAGCATCCAGGAAACCCACCAGCTAATTTTCCATCCCTGATGGTAGAGCATGCAACAGAGGAATGAGATGAACTGTCAGCTGTGGTGATTAATTGTGGCATTAATACAGGAAGAATAATTTGTTTCAGTGGATTTAGATGCTCCCACTGCCCTCAGCACGCACAATACAGCACTGGACAACTGAACCACTCTCTTTCTTTTCTGCTTCGTGTTTTTTCAGACAATCACATACCAGAGAAGAGAGGGCTGTTTAAACTATTTCCTACTTGAGGAACAGAGATATGAAGGCAATTGTCCCCTTTCCCTAGAAAGCCTAGGAGGTAGAGGGCTACTCTACAAATCTTTACCTTTCAGCGAACCATGTGAGGAGACTCCTCAGGTGTCACTAAAGGTATTGCCTGTGGACAGCTGGACTGCACCAGCAGGATTCAGAGATCATGCCCATCTGCTTGAATTTCTGCTGCTGACACACTAGAAAATTTGCCTTGACTTCCATCTCCAGGAAACAGCATATTTTCCTCATGCGTAGGATGACAAGAGAGATATGGAATCCCTTCTTTTCCATGTTTTTTAATATATACTTATTATATATGGAGAGCATGTGAGTATACTTTTCAGAGTAACACCTGTCTGGGGAATAACATTTCTTTTGAAAGGAAAGTAATAAAAATCCCACTCAGGTTGAATATAGAGAGAATTAGAGGAAATACATGTGATATTTTACCTAAGTGGGAATTACAAGGTTAAGTCCAGAAGAAAGGAGCATTCCCCCTACGGTATAAAATGGCGTTATCTTGCCTGTAGGCACCACTGCAAGCAGAGAAGTTTCACTGTACCAGAAACAGAGAGGGAAAACCACCAACTAATCTACACACGATACTTATGGGATGGTACAAAATTCATCCCTGGTTCATGTAATTTATATTCCATTTAAATTCAATTTAAATTTGAAAGCAAAGTGGAATTACCAGGAATTTGGACAGAAGTCTACTGGACAGAGAGGGATGACTATGTTGTTCCAGAGAGTTATTAGGAGTAGGATCCTAGAAATTCAGTGAGAACATCATTTAGCTGCACAGTTGCTATTAATTTCAGTTAATTTCCTTATAAGTGCTGATGTGTTCTTCCTCCCTGACTTCACTCAGAAGTACAATTTCAGAAGCTGTCTTACAAGAAGTCATCATAAACAGAGACTTTGTCAGGAATTGCTGACAGTTCCCAACACAAAGCCTATTAAATCCCTCAGCTAATTACATATCACCACAAATTTAGTCTAGGAGCAGCTCAAATGTTAAACAGTTTGGTATCTGAATACACAGGCACCAAAATCAGTTATGCATCTGGGTTTAATGTTATACACCAGTAAAGTTACATCTTAAATATAATCTGCAGATACTTTTAATAATAAACAGAAACATTTTCCAGTTAAAGACCTCCAAAGACACATTAAACACTAAACTACAAACTATCAATTTTTTAATTTCTAATTCCAAAGCCTGCAAGTCAAACATAGGACTTACCTCACCTCAGCTAGAGCAGTATATAACAGCATATAACAGAAGCTGCTTTTTCAGGTGGGGTCTCTCAGCTTTCCCCACAGCACATCCAGGTAACACTTTGCAAATATCTGGCTCCTATCTCAACTGAAACATTACTATTTTTAAAAAATATGTTTGTATGTGTATATAAAAACATACAAAGAGAGAGAGAGAAAGAACTTGCATGTATCATGCATCAAAGGAAGTGAAATAGTTGCTGCGGGAATGAGAAAAACAGTCCCCATCCCTCCTCCCAAATGTAGAATTTTTAAATTCCTATGCTAGGAAAAATAAATTAAAAGGCCAAACCTCTGGGCATCAAACAGAACCTTCTGCAAAAGATTTCTGTAGCAGAGTACCTGTTTTTCCTCTGCATGCTTTCCCAAGCACAGGTTAAACAAACACCAGCAAAGAATACTTCAGCTCTGTAGTCACACTTTTTTCAGTCAGCATCCAGATATTCTCACAACATATTCCCAAATCAAGGAAAGCTGAGACTCTCCTCTTGCCCTTATCTATTCTTTTCTCTCATACAAACTGTGAACGCTGCTCAAAGATAACGACATCTTTGACAAAATTCATAGCACAATTACTAAAATATTGAGTGGAGACTGTGGATGACTGATATTTCAGGGTTAGGTGTTTCATAACAAGTATCTCCTAAGGGTGGTAGTACATTTTGTCCTGTGTTTGGCCAGCCAGTGGATTAGGGAGAAAATTTCTCCTGCGGATCACTGCAGGCTTTAGAAAGACAACACATACACTGCTTGCCCGTTACTTACTGATAAACACATATGGTGACAACTGGAAACATGCATGGGTTCAGCCGTAAAATCCATTACCCTCGCTAACAAAGGAATGAAGAAAACTATGTTTTACATGCCCATCTCAGAGAAGCAGTAAACAGTCTTTATAAGAGTCATTAAGCAGAAGTGTAGAGGGCTGGGAACGCTGAGCGACCGCATGAGGTTATTTACCTGTTTCAGTGTCTTCGCGGGATGCACGACAATAACAGCAGTCCAGGAAGATAACGTAGTTTAACGCATTGAAGAACAGACCTACAATCCCAATAATGAGGACGAGCAGCGCTTTCTCAGTCTTCTGAGGATTGATAAACCTCTTGATAGCCTCAACGAAGATGCTGAACATGAGAGCGGTGGCAAAAACAGAGTTGCCAAAAGCTCCCAGCACGTCTGCTCGGCTGAAGCCGAAAGTGCTGGCCTTGTGCCACCTGATGCGACTGAACCTGACGCCGAACAAACCGATAATCATGGAGATCAAGTGAGAGAGAACGGTAAAGGCATCTGAGGCTAAGGAAAGAGAATTGCCCACATAGGCTACGGAGATCTCAACAGCAAAAATGGCAAGGCTCAGCACACACATGGCGATGAGCCTCATGCTCCGGCCCGAGTAGCGGCCCATTTCTGCTGCTCTCTTCCCCTCGCTCTGAGGTTCAGCGAGACAGAGCTGCGCAAGGAGCAGCTCACTGCCTGTGATTCTGCCCTTTATCTGTCAGCGCTGCTCACATGTGGGAGCCACTTTTATAGGAAGCAGTAAAGCAATAAATCAGTTTAAAGGGCAGTTTAGCAAGATCTGTCATGTGAAGGCAGCCTGAGGGCTCCAGTCCTGCAGGTGTTCCACCCTCAGGAGGCTTTTTTTCCTACGAAACCAAAAACGAGCCAAGGGAGACTACTGGGAGCACGAGCACTTGCTACTCTACTCAGCAGCAGTGTCCTAAAAAACTGAGTAAGGCAAGAGCAGAAGAAGGTGGCTCAGAATTTTAAGTGGTTAGACAAGGCCTGTCTTTTGCCTAAAACTCGCCTCTCATGTTTGTTTCTGCCATTTCTGTTGCCAGTAATTTTAATACTGAAAAAATCTTACTACGTACCTGTGGAAGAAGACATTTTAAAACCATGTTGGGTGGACATTATTTGTAAGAACATGTTCAACATGTCAGAGTCACTGAAGATTTTGTACACAGAGCAAGCTTCAAAGACAACTGAATTCATCTTTCATTTCAGCAACCCAGTACAACAACTATTCAACTTCTTGTACTTTTGTCACGTTTTAATATTGCTCATGGAAATTGAGAAAATTTGGAGGCCATTTTCTAAACAGCCAGTATACATGGAAGCTGAGGCTTAACAATAAACCATATTGTTTATTTCCCATTTAGAAAACCCGGCCTATCTCAAAATCGCGAAGTAAGCCTCATAGGCTTGCACGGAAAAGTCAGAGTTGGGGAAAGCACGAACAGAAATTAAGGGGGAAATGAGAGCTGCAGAAGTCCTTGTTTGTACTTTGTGCCATTTCTGGAACAGAGTAATATCCTGAAGCAGGAACAGTTTTTGTCACTCATTGCAGTGCCTCTTGAGCTCCCAATAGTTAACACAGAAACTGCGGTGAAGAAAAGCTGTAGCACACTAGGCAATATGGGCCATAAGACCATGTGCCCTCCTGAAAAGTTTATGCTCCAGCTTTTTGTTTAAAATGCCCATCTGTGTACACATATCCACAGTTAGAACGGAAGAAAATTACATGCAGTACAGCCCTGGAGAGATAAGATAATAATACTGATAACCTGAGCTAACCAACTGTCCCTGCTGACCTCAGACTTCCCAAGGTGAATTAACTTCACGTTAAAAACTCAAACACTCACCCCCAATTTTCATTTGGATTTTCGCTCACAGGGTTTCAACTGCCAAAGTGTTTATGTTTAAAGTCCAGTTTGTTAGAAGCCCTGCCTGTCAATATATGTAATTTTTTAACATTTGGTCATTTGTCTACCTACACACTGCAGCTGCAACTTGAGGGTTTCCCTCCCTTTCATTTTAAGAACACCATTATTAACCCTGGAAGGGCGAATTAGAACTAATTATAAAATTGAAAACTAGTACCTACTCCTTTTCCTCATCTCCCTCCCACCTGTGTAACTACTTCTATTCCATCTATTTCTATGGTAGTTTTTTCCTTCTTGTATTAAAGTGACATTTAACTACTTATTATCTGAACTACAGAGCAAGAAAAGTGAGATTTTTTTTTTTCAAGTTATTCTCCGTTCAATGGGAACAGCCAAAGGTCAAACTTCAGAGGTCTCAAAATTCCTGCCTTACACAAGGTTGAGATTATCAAAACAAGAGCTAAATGAAGCAGCTCCTTTGCTCACCTGTGCCCCATTTTTCAATAAGGAGCTGCTAGCACCATGTTAAGGCAGTTCCCTTACATTCCCCCTTACTATTTAATGCAAATTTATCACTATACAAGAATTAAGGAACATCATGAAATTTGCAATTCTATTATAAACACAAAGCAGTATTATTTAATCAACAGTGGTCTATTATGCCAATTCATACACCTATTTTTCCAACAGAGTCTGAAATCTATTAAGAGTCTGAAATCTATTAAGAATCTGAATGTTTTTTCCTCTAATGCTTCACAGGTGGCTGATTGTGCTTTTTTTGAAAGGATACCTGACATGAACATTATCTCTCCCAGGCAAACATTAGCCTCCCTATGGAAGATAATTACAGGGAGATCTGCGCTTGAGTCATCCACATTCCAGACGCTTACTATGACCGGGAAGAGCCATGTTTGGGAAAAGTAAGGGAAAAACAAAAGAAAAAGCAAAGGCTGGCCTTCCGTGAAATCCCTGGCTTCAAATCAACCCATCTGTAGGTTCAGAGCAACTAATTTCTGAGAACAGTGTGTCAACATGTTTACTCGTGTATTTGATCAACCTGTTGAAGGTTGGCTGTTTGTTCAAACCGATAAGGCTGCAGCACTGTTAGAGGCTGCATTTAGTTTTGCCTTTCCTTTGTTCTGAGCTTTAACAGCTTCCACTCATTTTATAAGTATGGGTGTTGCAGAGCATTTCAATGGGAGCTGTAAGGGCCCATCTACTCTTAAAAATCTGGTTTGCTCTGTCAAAAACCCTTGGCACACTCCTGTCCCTTACGCCCGCGGGCACTGAAGCTAGTGGTTGCTGCCCTTCCTCTTCCCCAGCGGAGAGCTACCATGGCAATCCCTCTAAAGGCTCCTCTTCCCGTCATTTCAGGCTGTGAAAACATCACTCTGGTGTTACTATTCACCCTCTTTCTCCAAGTACAATCCCAGCCAGCATTAGAGGCAGTATCCCACGATAGACCCCTGCCAGAATAGAGTAGCCCTTTAGGGTCACTCCTCTGGTTTGTCAACTGAAACCAAAGATGAATGCATGCACTGATTTTAAGATGCAACTGAAGCAAACTCTTCAGGACTAACCATCACACAAGGAATATTACAGAGAATTTCTAACTGTTCAAGCATTCTGACCAAGCTGATATGAAATATTTAACCATTTTTGTACTTTTCTGTGGGAAAATTGGGGTATTATCACAAGGTGCATGATCCTAAACTGGACAGGCCACTGGTTCAAATTTAATATGCAAAATTTTGACTATGAAGGCTGACCACAAGAACCCAAGGAAAAGCAAATATTTTGCATGCTTTCGAAAAGCAGAGGGGGGTGAAGATACCATTCTGTGTCTCCTGTATGCTTCGGTCTATGGTTACTACATAAAAATAGGGGTTTGGAAGAGCCAGCCACAGAGTATTGTCCCAGGAAGAGTTTGGGGAGGATCTTATTAGTCCAACTTTTTAGTTGCCAAGTTTTTACTCAACAATTTTCAGGGAAAGTGGTTTATATAGACAGCCTTAAAACCATACAGGAGAAAAAAGTAATACATTATGCATGTGTCTTCCAAAAGTTATTTTGTGCCAGGGCTATCTTTTTTTTTTTTTTTTTTTTTAAACCAATCTTGTGCCCTAAGTGGAAGCAATGTCATTTTAAAAATAATTTCATAACTCTGTGACAGCCAGCCTCCTTTGCTAAAGCAACACTTAGCAAGTACAGGAAAAGCAAAAAAGATTTTATGAAATATGCTGTAGATACAACCACAGCCTAAAATATTCAGCATGGAAAATATCTCTTTGCATTACCTCTGCCTTTGCATTACTCATTGCAGTGTCACTCTCAGACAACTATAAAGGCCAGCTTATAAAATAATAGAAACAGGGCCTTGCAAAATATCTGGAAGCAATGGCATCCACCTGCATCTTGCTAACAGTGTGGCATTTCATCCAAGAGAGCCTTTCAAACTTGTTTTACAGTGGGGTGAAAATCTGGGAGGTGATTCTCCCCTCTACCTCTGCCCTTGTGAGACCCCACCTGGAGTACTACATCCAGCTCTGGGGCCCCCAACACAAGACAGACATGGAACTGCTGGAGAGAGTCCAGAGGAGGTCACAAAAGTGCTCAGAGGGCTGGAGTACCTCTCCTGTGAGGACAGGCTGAGAGAACTAGGGTTGTTCAGCTTGGAGAAGAGAAGTCTTCAGACAGATCTCAAAAGATACTCAAAGTATCTTTCAGTACTCCAAGGGAGCCTACAACAAAGCTGGAGAGGGACATTTTACATGAGCAGGTAGTGATAGAACAAGAGGGAACAGCTTTAAACTGAAAGAGGGTAGGTTCAGATTGGATATTAGGAAGAAATTCGTTACTATGAAGGTGGTGAGGTGCTGGAATAGGTTGCCCAGAGAAGTTTTGGGCTCCCCATTCCCAGAAGTGTTCAAGACCAGGCTAGATGGGGCTCTGAGTAATCTGGACTATCGAAAGGTGTCCCCGCTCAGGGCAGATGGGTTAGAATTAGATGATCTTTAAGGTCCCTTCCAACCCAAACTATTCTACATTTCTATGAAAATATTCCTTGAAACACCTGATTCCAGAGGGAGTTTGAAAAAAGGGTAGTATTTACCATGCTTACAAGTTAGCAGCAAGTCTCTACTGAAAACTGAAAAATCTGAAGGCAAAATTAGAAGATGTTTTATCTATAAAGTGGATGTCAGCATGCTAAACTGTAGTGTTTATGACATTCTCTCCAATCTTTCAGGCATTTTCTCAATGTAACAAGAAATTACATGCACCAAACCAGAAAAAAGATATGAGCAAAGGGTGCCTATTCCTTCCCACTGAGCAACACAGCAAAAACCACCACAGCATATTACAGCTCACAATACATGTTTATTATTAGAGATGTTTACAGAAAAGTCTGTGAATTACTGCTATCCTAAGATTGACAATTGGGAAGGGGGGGGTTATGGTTTATGGCTTTGCCTTTGAATTATGTAAAAAGTCACAAAACCGATTAAAGTTTAAGGGGCTATTTCAGTCTTATTAAAAAAAGTTCAATTCACAGATAAAGAGGAAGGTTCTTTCACTAATAATTTAGTAACTACGACCAAATAGGGTGTAAAACTTGGCAGGGTTTTTGCCGCACACACATCTTTCTCCACACTGGAGTTCACGGAGAGGCTGGAAAGGTATGCAGAGGCTTTTTGCTCCCATGGAAGGGGCACCAGGCTCAAGATCTTGATCCCTGAAATAAAAGTATATTCATAAATAAACACTTTTGTTAAAAAATAAAGGGGCAATAAAGCGTATTATACATAAAATCTTAAAATCACAGTAATTAATCTGAAAGTTCCAGAACGAAGGGAAGTAAATATATTGAACTATGCAGGACAGTAAGAGTCAAAGCCGTGAACTGTACATGTGTTACACCCAGAGGCATCTTGCATTTCTGTTTTATAACCAAAACATCCTGATTTTGATCTTGGTAGATACTTTCCAGTTCAGTTAACTTAGTTATATTTTACCTGGCAGTGGTCTTCTTGATCCAATCCTCGCACTCAATTTCCCCACAAAAAGGGATTTGTACAATCTGAAGGGAAGAGAGGAGGGGAGAAAAAAACCCCAACAGTTACACATCTAAAAAAATCATCCGTGTCTCTGGAAGATTCCTAAACCTTCAGATCTCACATACACTCAAACTGGGAAAAGTTCCAATTGTTACAGCTAAATTTTAATACCTCTTTTTCGTCAGAGAAATAGATAAGCACAGTCATCCCACCTAGTGCACCATGGAAAAACCTACCCAAACCCAAAGTAGCGTTTAAATTTAAATCAATTTTTTTTAACCCAATACATTTTCCTTCTGAGGAAAGTATAAACACTGTTTTCTCCTGAAATGTTCAGGTTTTTTTGTTCAGGAAAAGTTTCATATTTTCAAACTGCAGAACAAATGTTCGCTTGCGCACCGCAAGACAGTGTCATCCCAACAAAGTTTCCATTTCAACTCCATTACTATGAATTTTCATTTTTTTCTGAGCAAGACAAGGACATACATATTTTAAGAAAACAGAATTGCCAACAGCACATTTTTCTTGGGAGTGTGGGGAGTGGCTTCCTGCTGTTTTTGTCACTTACCTTAACTGAAGAAAATCAGGAAAGTAAAGTTGAAATGATAATGTTATACACTCCTCTCAGTACTACTCTCAGCTATTGTAGCAAATCTCTTCTCCCAAGTGTTATATTCAGTTTTACCGATTTTTGTTTTCATTTTTAATGGACTTTCACAGAGAAAATTCAGTTTGCTACTAAGAAGTAGCATTACTGATAAAAAGACACCCCCTACACACGTTTGAACACTCATGTAATGCTGATAGCTGAGGGCAACATCAGCTACTAAATTCATCTTTCAGAGTCCCATTTTAATCCTGTCCAAACTGTGAATAAGGTTTATTCACTGAATATTTCTTTCACCAAATTTACAGTCTTACTGCAAAATTCTCAATTTGCCATTAACTGGTATACACCTTTATTAGACTTCACTTTACAACTTCACTTTCTTGCAACTGAAAAAAGGAACTATTACCACTCTACTACACTGTTCTTGCATTCATCTTTTATTAGTGAAATAAAACTGCTTAAATATCTGTGCAATTACTCTTTGAGTTTCAATTAACTTTGCATGCAACTTAAAAGAACACAGAAACAGTCCTCATTTTTAACGAGCTAAGAGTCTTCACTTCCACTAGGGGAAAAACAGCAACAGGAATTAAACAGGGGCATGTCAGCTTACAAATTTTCCTGTTTTGGAAATAAAAATGGCTATAAAATTTTGTTCATACAACATATATAGGTTGAGAGTGAAACAAACACAAAATGACATATTTTTTCAATTTTCTTCAATTCAGATATGCTGATTATAATAAACTTATATAACCCAAGTACCAAAATGGTCAAAGCACCCGATTTGGAAAGTAAAAATATTTGAAGACAGTCAATCATCGTTTCAGAGTGCTTGTTTAATTCAGAGATGAAAGATATGTGGTGGCACATCTTGAAATCACAACACATGAGAACAGTAGTACTAGCTAAACATCTGTGTGGAGCACAATTATTTGTTAAATAAAGACTAAAGTCTTGTGTTTAGTTTTGTGGACGAAAGTAAGGCAGTACTACCATTATAGCACCTATGCATAGAATGACATTTAAGACATCTATATCCTTGGCTTCATAAACATGCTAAATCAGTCCCTCCTCTGAAGTTCATCATTATTCCTTTAAATCTTGTTCTCAATTGAATTTAAGTGCAATAAAAATGTAAGAAAATAGCGTGATGGAAGGTCAAGCCTAACCAGGAGTAACATAAAACCATTTTTGAAGTTAACAAGAGTACCTGTGAATTCTTGGCACTCATGCATTTTTCATCAGAAATTTTCAGAGTAGATCTAACTGGTACACAAAACCCCCTTTATGAAATATACAACCTTAATGACTTATGCTGGGGATCCTTGAACACTTTAACCTAAATACATCAACAACTTCACAAGTTGGTCTGTGACAGAATTTCAGGGTTGAAAAATTGTCAGTGCATCCCTGAAAAAGAAACAGTGGCTCAAGTTCTGTAGTGAAGGCTTCACCTCTCATCTAAACTTCGATACTTTCCTACAAATGTCTAGATCAGTAGAGCTCAACCATCCACATGATGGGTAATTCTTACTATCACCCCAAGGAGGTTTCTGACTTGCAGTAGTTCTTAATGAACCCAATGGCTTCTACTCAGGGGTCATAAAGGTAAAACTTCTTTGACGTAAATAGACTGTACTTTAAACTCTTACTTGGACTTTATTATGAGACTTAATAAGTGTTTTGTCACTGTTGGCATTAGAATAATGACAGTAATGTTATTGTAACCCGAATAAAATGTCTACATCAATCTCTCTGAAAAGTATATTCTGATAAAAACTTCACATTTGATAAACAAATTACCAAACTGCAGCATTGCAAGTCACATCAAGACCCCCTGTCACCTCTGGCCTAGGACTACATTTTGAACGGTGGTAACACGAACACTGTATTCAGTAAACACCACACGTTAGCAAGAGAAGAAAGCAGCATGTATCACAAATTTTGGGAAAGGTAATTTATTTTTGTGCAGCTTTACAGGAGAGGCTTCACCTGCTTGTAAGGGGGGAGTCCCATAAAAATGACAGTAGCATTTAGATACAATCTTTGAAATTTCTGGACCCTGAGTATTTGTAAGGGATAGAGAGTGTGTGGAGGCACAAGATTAGAAGTAGTAAATTTCCTTACTTTTCCTGAATCAAGCTCTTTTTGAAAGTCCTCCATATTATTGGCCACCACCATATGACTTTTTAGGTCCTCAGATGCTCTAAGAAAAGGAAAAAAAAAATTCAGTCGGGGCAGATTCATGCACATAACATCACTGGCCAAATTAAGGTTTCAGAGTCAGTCAAAACAAGAAGTTAAAAGAAGAGTTATAGATTCATCAGAGACTTCCTAATTAGTTTATATTTTTCTACCACTTCCCAAAGTGATAAAATTTTGATTAATTGCTGATGGAGTATTCTCCAAGTTCCTGCACTTTTCGCCATGTTAATCGACACTGTTGTGCACGTCAGTTCAACACTGAGCAGATGTAGATAGAAATAAATATTACATATGTACATTTTTCTTTTTAAATTATGTTCTAAATCTAAATCACAAAATGCTTTTTAACTAGGTAAAATTATTCTGCTTGTAAACAACTTTGATAAGCACAGAAGAAAGTCGAAAAACTCATCTGCCACAGTGCTGTATCAGCACCCTGTTCTTTCCAGGGCAGTTATGAACAACAATTTGCAGGGACAGACATGTGAGGGATTCTGGCATATGCAGCAAGGGCAAATAACAGTTCCAAAAGCATTTGATTGCTCACAAGAAAACAATCCTATGGAAGTCAATAAGATCTTAAAATGCACTTCTGAACATAGAACTACTGAAGTTTCTTGGACACTACCATGGATGATGATTCTATTACCTTGCTGGGCATCCTGTTCCAATGCTTGACCACCCTTTCAGTGAAGAAACTTTCCCAACATGCAATATAAACCTCCTCCAGTTCAGCTTGAGACCATTTCCTCTTATCCTATCACTTCTTACCTGGTAGAAGAGACTGACCCACGCCCAGCTACAACCTCCTTTCAGGTAGCTGTAGAGAGTGATAAGGTCTCCCCTGAACCTCCTTTTCTCCAGGCTGAACACCCCCAGCTCCCTCAGCTGCTCCTCATAAGACCTGTGCTCCAGACCCTTCACCAGCTTTGTTGGCCTTCTCTGGGCAGCCTTAGGTCTTTGGGACATTACTGTTCCATGAACTATTTATGGTGTATTTGTTTATTAATACTTCACATGAATTCACAGAAGTATTTTTTAAAATAAGATCATGAGAACAACAGGAAACTTCTATCACATGTGAAGAAGTTTAAGAGGCAGAAAAATTACATGTCACAAACAGAAAGATGTGCCTAACCTGTCTTTCTCCACAGATAAACCAACAGTGTGAGAAATTCTTCTGACACGTAAAGTGCATCTGTGATTAGCACAGCCATTCACTGTACCTCTCAATTTACCTGCTGTAAAGGTTAGCATGGATCTCCTCCAAAATCTGCTTCAGTTTATCTTCTGCTTCATGTTCAGGTAAGGTCAGCTTCTGTCCTGTGTCTCTTCTAACAGCTACAAACTGTTGGCTCTTCATGTCTCGTGGTCCCACTTCAACCCTGACTGGAACACCCTTCATGAAAAAAAAAATTAGAAGTTATGCTGAAGAACTAATTTTCAGAAGAGTTCATTTTCTCTCCCTCTCTGGGTGGGCAATTTTTTGGTTTTAAGCCCAGTCTCAACATTACACATTTAAGTTTCTTTGGGAAAAAAAAA
>VXAY01006321.1:64713-108034 GCA_013399855.1 Oxyruncus cristatus
GTGGGGGGTGGAGGAGGGCCAGAAAAGGAGGGCCATGGGTCAGAATATTTCAGTTTTACTTTATAAAGCTAACTTTTGGCTGGTAGACATTGCTCGTATTTCCTTACCTGGGCTAAAAAGAATATTTAATAACACCAGCTAAGTTTCTTTACTACTGTTTGAACCCTTCTAATTCTCACCATGGTTGTATCAAAGAACCTCACGATGATGCATTAAAAAACCCAATCTCCTCCAGTAAGAACTTAAGACTAACCAGACCTGTGTTTAAGCTGTTTTACTCTTTATTTTAAACTTCTTACCTAGTCAGTGGCTACAATTTCAGGAAGATATGCAACTTGAATTTACCATTCATGTGAATGTCAGTCACACTGTTCAAGACAGAAAACTGACCCTACTATCAAAATACAGATAACCAATAAAACTACAAGCTTCTAAAGAAGGTTAAACTCGCCAAACTCAAATGACAGCAGGTAAAAGTGAAGTTTTAATATTTCTACAAACACAGAAGTTTTAAGGGTGTAAAATAAATTTTTCTGGCATAATTTCTATACAAAATAACCATGTCTCTGCCTCTAATGTGTGATTTATGTACGTGAAACAGGGAATACATAGTGATGCATAATACATGCTGTAGAAAGACCTCTAAACTTTCAGGATGGAAGCAGGAGAGGGAATGCACAGCAACCATCACTGAAAAGTTCCACCACCACTGCCAGCAGTGCATTGCTCTGAGTTGGGCTATACTTTTCAAGTCCTGACAAAAAATATTCTGGAAACCCTGGTACAGTGAAATAAGGGTTTGTGTTTTTTCACCAGGGATTATAATGAGCAAGACACAGCAGCACATTTGTAGAAGCAAATAATGAAGCAAAGCAAGTTCTCAATGACAGTAACAGTACAGGACACTGAGGCACAACTGACACTAAATAAACTTCAGTAACTTGCTTTTAGCTTGACCCTAACTATGAACACAGTTATTTTGCAGATGTTCACACGTGTCAGTGGAATAAGCCACTTGTGAAACTCTAAATCTGAACAGAGGTAAACAGTTGAAGTTTCTATCAAGTAAGATTAAAGACTGCATCTTTACCTTGTTTGTTTCTTGGGGCCTTGACCCTCTCCTGATCCATCTGAGGAACGCTCATTACCACTCTGTCCTTGCAAAGGTTCTTTTCTAGGGCCATCATTTTGCTTCTGTTGCTTACTCTGCTTTTCAGACTTATTTTCTTTCTCTTTCTTCTTCTTGTCTTTGTCATCTACACCACTAGCAGAAACTGGTTTATAGTCAACTCCTGCAACAGACTTATACTGGGCCTTCAACTGAAGAAGTTCCTTAACAGCTACATCTATCTTTTCCTTGTAGAGGGGAGAAAAAAAAAAAAAAAAGACATTTATAGAGAAATCACAGGAATAACGTAACACTAGCCCCCCAAAAAAACAACCTATATATGCCATCGTGGACATTCACAGAGTGTTGAGGTAAAAGTCCGCAAAACCTAGTACTTAACTTTAATGTGTTAACATTTTAAGGACTATATCTGACAGGACTGATTTTAAAAGTATGTTTCGGATCTCAGAATTCAAATGTTACCTATTCTAAATGTACATTTCTAATTCCCATAATCACGCTGAATTTCAAATAGATTTTTAGATTTAAATACATATATCACATTTTTATATTACAGTATGTGTGTTCTTACCTTATCTGCTTTTTCTGCTTTTAATTTCCTAACTTCATCTCCTTGAAGAGCTACTTTGCTAAACAGGGCTTTAGCTTCAGGAGTGTCTGGACCACTGGGTACTGTGTTTGATGCCTGAGGCAAAGCCCCTTGAGCTGCTGGTGGATGTCCTGGCTTGTACTCCTGCCCAGTCTTGTCCTTGTAGTCAGCTTTTAGAGAGAGGAGGAGTTTTACTGCTTCATCTATTTGATCCTACATGGGGGAGAAACAGCAAGATGTATTAGTGAGAATTAAAGAGAACAGACAAGAAGCATTGATTTTCAGGCTACGAAAATAAAATTTCCACCCAGCAATAAACAGTGTTTTATAATAACTGGAGGACTCAAGTAATAGCTCTTCCCCAAGCAACAGGAGCGTTTGAGAGTTGTCACATTGTACCAGAATATTCCCACAGCCCATATTGCCAGTATAACCTCTTAAAAACTGCAGCAGAACTTACATCAAAAAATACAATAACCTCCTTCAGAGAAGATCTTTAAAAAAACACAACAAAAACAAAACAAGACAACCAATCATCACTGATGTTTTGTCAACAGCCTTGCTATTGTTGCAGCACACTAGATACTTTTATAGTCACTTGTCTCAGATATAGCAAGAAAAAGTAATGTGCATTAAAAACTTCTGCAAGGTTGGCATCTGCCATGCTTGTGCCTATTCATCTAGATATGAGAGGTTAAGTTTGACTTTCTACACCTCAGAGTCAAGAAAGTATCCAGCATCAGAATAGTCTTGTTTGGCATTATCAGACCACGCATGACCTGGACATAAGGGAGTTTGAACATTACTTGGTGAAAGATTTCCCCCCAGTGGCAAAATGTGGTAAGAATTACAAATGCTTACTCTCACATTACTATTATACCTTGGAAGCTTTCTCTGCTTTGAGCCTGCGTACCACTTCCCCTTGTTGAGCTACATTATCATAAAGTGCTTTGCCATCCACTAAGCTACAGGTTGCCAAGTTACTGCAGCATACAGAAGATGGAAGTGCAGTAGAAGATATACAAGGAGGAGCTGAAGGTGGATTTCCAGGCTTGTACTCTTGACCTGTCTTTTGTTTATATTCTGCTTTTAGGCTTAAAAGAATTTTCACAGCCTCATCTATTTTTTCCTGAAGCAAGCAAGAAAAAACAGCAGTTCAGAAAAAAGGTAGAAATGACAGGGATGTAATACAATAACTGAGATAACATAACCTTTATTAGAATGGCACTAACACAGCTGTTGTAATAAACCTTTTAGAGCTACACTGTTAGTATAAATTGCCATTATTGAGTTTTGTGGTAAAACCTTTTAGCCAAAACACCTACAAGTTGTACATCAAAGGACTGAATCAGGCAGTATAAGTAAGGGCTGATTTCTGTACCATGAAAGCCTCCCATTTAGGTGGCTTAGACCCCTCCAGTTACAGCAGTCCATGAGTTGTACACTGCTGAACAGCAGCAAATACTCAGACTCTGAATAAAGAAGGGTTCTTTGGCCACAGTCAAATAAGTCCCTAATTTATTATCACCATTCTGGCTTCAAGTTACAGCGTTTTTCAAGTTACTGCCTCTCTTCTGCTTCACTTATCATGTATCACTATAAAAAAGAAGTTACTTATTTTCCATGCACTATCACAGAACTCATGCAGCCAGCCATATCATCAGCTCAGGAGAATTTGGGAAAGCACTTCATGGAACTTGCTTATATTTTGCTCCTCGAGTTTCACAAGACTTGCAATTAGATTTTAGTCTAAAGTGAAGATACTGTTGCACTCAGAAGTATCCACAGCTAGTACACCTTTGAGGCTTTCTCCGATTTAAGCCTGCGGACGGCTTCGCCTTGTTCAGCTACTTTGTTGTACAGAGACTTGCTGTCTACTGGACATGGGGACGGAAGGGTAGAAACAGGAGAAGACTGAGGAGGGACAAAGACCACAGGTGGGCTTCCAGGTTTGTACTCCTGGCCAGTCTGCTGTTTATATTCTGCCTTTAGGGATAAAAGGACTTCCACAGCAGCACCTATCTCATCCTGAAAGAGAAAGGAAGGGGCAGAAAGAGGGAGGAAGAAAGATATAGAGACATAAGACTCTCAAGTTTACCATAAATACTTTCATGAAAAGACATGCAGTTTATGCACACCTATTCCATTTGCTTAACTATTTAGTAGAGTTGTTCAGAGAAGCTTTCCCTACTACCTTCCTATTTTAACAAAGTAATTCCCACTATGTGATATACAACCCTCACTGTCCTAAGGAAAATTATAATGATAAATTAGTTTAGTTCTTCTCATTTATTTAGATATTATGGTGCCACCAAGACACTGCTATTAACATTATTCAACCACCAGGCACAGTGTGTTATTTTCTACCTTTTCTTGTTCTGCATTAGAAAGAATGGAAAGAACACAGCTAACAGTAGCTACTTTTTCTATGCTCCATTCCAGAGAGGAAGATGCCTCAAAAATATCTGTAGTATCTGGACCTTTCCTTTCCTTTCTGATTTTGGGGCTTTGTTTTTTTAAGGTCTAAATAGCAACAGGTCAATCCTATGAACTCACATAATTTGACCGTATTGAGTTAAATAGATAAATAAATGTTGCAAGGCATTTTAACCCCAAGGACCAGATCCAGGCACTTAATCAACTCATACTGTGGGATGAATCCTGTCCACATTTCAGAGCAGTAGTCTAAAAAATAGAGGAACTCACTTGTATCGTTATGAATATTAACACAAACTCTGTCATACACACCTAACTGAAGTAGTAAGTATTGGAAAACACAAGTTGTGACAGAACAGAGCCCAGTCCAAACAATGGTCACTAGGAAAACCTGGATCCACAAGCACCCGTTCACCTCCGCAGACAGAGAACAATAGGCTATGGAAACCCAGACCAAAAAAAAATATTTAGTTTAATCAGCCACCTTAGATGCTTTCTCAGCTTTCAGTTTTCGGACCACTTCTCCTTGTGCTGCTACTTTATCATACAGAGCTTTACTGTCCAGGGTACCAGAGGTCTCAAGCTTTGATGACTGTGCAGTTATGGATGATGGAGGATTTCCAGGTTTATACTCCTGGCCTGTCTTTTCTTTGTATTCTGCTTTCAAGGCCAGCAATTGTTTCACAGCTTTATCAATATCTTCCTTTGCTGCCTTCTTAGCTTTCAAGTCACGAACTATATCACCCTGTGCAGACACCCTCTTGTAAATGGTCAGGTGACCTTCAGATTCAGTACAGGTTGGAGTAGAGGTGTGACCAACAAGTGGAGCAGATTCTTCTTTCACAGTTGAACTAGCCTGGAAAAAAAAAAAAAAAAAAAAAAGAAAGCCAAGTATTCAGCATGATAATTTTGTACAGAAATAGATGTATAGTAATACATTTTATGGCACTTTTCTAAACCACAAGTTTACCTCCTTCTTTGCAGTTTCAGCTTTGGCCTTCTCTTTTGACCCAGACGTTGGCATTTCCTTAGTGTGTCCATCAGGGATGTAAATCAAAATGCACGGAGCATCTTTACAGCTGTAAGGACTATTAAGGATTTATAGAAAACACAGCAATAAAGGAAATACAAAGTACACGTTAACCTATACTGAAACAAATGTTCTACTCTTTCTAGAAGATGCTCACGCAGAACTGTAAGTTTACCTTCGTACACAACGGTAGTTACCCAAAGTTACATAACTGGGGATCTGCACTGATTCCTGTCATGTACAATTTTTCTTTATTTTATAATATCAATATATATGCTTATGTTACTACCTGCAGTGTTATACACCTGCAGTGCAGGTGTTTGATAACTTGCTGAAGAAGTGTAAAATACTATGTGCATGCTCTAATTGGGAAAATGTCTGTTTTGTTCTGTAGCACTGTTCCTTAATTCCTGTACTTCAAATCACAAGGAAACCATGATCTCTTTACTAAGTCCAAGTTAGGTGGGGTGCACCAAAAGTGCCATGTACTTGGCTTAAGACAGTTTGAAAAGGCAGGAACATACAAACCAAAAGCCTGTCCGCAGAAATATTCCACAGAAAGGTCACGGTGAAGGATGCAGACAACACTACTCTCGCAAATGTGTGTGTGAAAACACTAAAACACAGCAAGCTAAAGCAAATTCTGTGATGTCTGTTTTAGGTCATTCTTAGGTAGCTTACCTCACTGGCTCATAGGGCTGATCACAAATGAAGAATCCTCTCCTCTGAAGTTGGATGATGTCTCCTTTTTTTAAGTCCCTAAGGCAAGGATCACCCAACATCAGTTCTTCTTGCTGTAAGTGTTAAAAGAAATCAGTCCATGTCTAACAGAGCACAAGAAACAGTAGAGCTGTAGAAGGATAGTGGTGACTTTCTCATTTTGAAAGTGTTGAAATGTTAGTTAACTCCAGGGGCAGCTGAACAAGCACTAGCAAGAAGATGCCACATCATAAGAAAGTATCTCGACAAAAACTCAAACTATTGGTCCCAGATGTGTGAAAGCCAGGTAACACTTGAGAAAATGTGAGTCAAATTTTAATTTTGAAGTTATGAGAGGTTAAATGGAAACTAGATACACCAGCACACGATCTACTTGCTTGACAAATTAATCCAACTAGAAACACTAAATGTTTAAAAAAAACAAAACAAAACAAAAAACCACCAAACACTAAGCTTCGTGGAATTAAAGGGGACAGAAAGATAACTCACCTTGCTATTTCGGTTGACATATTGCTTGAAGTCTTCATCTTTGCCTAAAACTGGTTTAGTGATCAGATGTTCATAATTAACACAGACAGTTGGGATGAGGGGTGCACGTGGAGTTTCTGCTAACCAAGTGATTTTAGTCGTTTTTTTGAAGTCCTTATTATCTAAGTTCAACTTGGCATTGATGGACACAATTTTTCCACTTGAATTTCTACAAGAAAACAGAAATAAGAGGAAAGCCTAAATGATCAGTTCTGATTCAATGCTATGGATTTCACTGACCAGATTCACTGAAAAACAAGTGTTCAGAGTTCACTTTCAAAGTGAGATGTCGAACATGAAGGAGTGTATTCACTCCTGAAGTTTTCCTTTAGTTTTGTTTTCTTAAATATCAATATAGAGTGAAAAGCATGGGAAAAAAACCTTTACTTATGTTCAGTATCCCAACTCACCCCACTCTGCCACTGTCTCAACAGAACCATTTCAAGGATGCTATGGTGACATTGACATCCCCTTCACCACCTCAACAGTTCTGCGAATAGCATGTTTGGTTTTTTAGTAGCAAAAGCAGAATTTGTTACAGGACGAAAGTTGTTAAAATTCCAGATTTTTTTTTTCTGTCTGAAAAAAATGTTTCACGGTGGAAATACTACCACAGAGACAAGAGGGACATGCAGTATCAGGGCTGACTGGTGATTTCAGACCTGAATCTGCAGTAAAATACACTCTATGCTAAAATGCAGTTTTGTGGCATATTTCGAAGTAGAGATCTATATATAGAATCATGGGATGGACATATATGAGCAACCATTAATATTTTATTGTCACAAGCTTCCTATTAAAAGAAAAAAAAAAAATCAACAAAAAACTGAAAATAAAAATGTAATTTCATCTCCAGCTAATCAGGTTACCTGTTTAATTTGGTGATGATAATATTGCCCCAATTTATGAATGTAACCACCTCTCCCTCTGCCAGGGTCTCTGCATCTGCGCCCTCGATCAGGACTCTGGAGCTGTACCACACGGGTTTCAACCCAACATCGGCATTCTGTGAATGATGATTTTCATTTCAAAGGATAGACTGTTATTATATAAGCTGACTAAAGCTAATGCAATGCTAGAACACTATTTTATTTATGACAGACAACAGATGAAGATAGAAGATGGACAATAAAAGTAATGCAGAGCTACAGTATTATTCCACAACTCCCTAGTTTCTTGTTCACAGGTGTTGCATGCATTCCTCTGACAGTACACTAAAAAAAATCCTATCTTCTATCAAATACTAGCTCCAGCACCACTGATAGCATATCCCTTTTCCATAAGGTCCATACATCTTTAAGATCTCACAGGTAAAACCAAAGCTTTTCTCATGCTTCCATTTTGCTAGGCAAATTCCCTTC
This sequence comes from Oxyruncus cristatus, assembly GCA_013399855.1. Taxonomy (NCBI): domain Eukaryota; kingdom Metazoa; phylum Chordata; class Aves; order Passeriformes; family Cotingidae; genus Oxyruncus; species Oxyruncus cristatus. The sequence goes on from VXAY01006321.1 coordinate 72,507, forward strand.
AAAACTAATTTCATAACTCTCTTTTTTTTTTTAATAAAATTAATATGGAAATATATATGGAGCATTTTCCAGCTGCATATATTTTTAAAGACAGAAACCAAAGCTCTATCACTTATAACATTAAAAAATATTCAGCTTTAAAGCATCTCAACAATCAAGATAAACTTTTTTTTTTAAAGGCAGACAGTTGTGAGTTCAGATTTTGTCAGCTGGTCAGGAGCTTGCAATTTGTTTCTTCTGGTCAGTATTTATTTTATTACATACTGGAGGCAGCATTTATTATTAATATTAATGTTTTAATAGGCTGGCTTGCATCTGACTAAACTTCAGACCCTTGAAGAGTCACTCAAGGGTCAACTCAAGATGCGACTCTCACTTGCACCTGCTCAAAACCTGTTTCCTTGTTATCAAGGGGAAAGAGGGGAAACTAGATATCCAACTGTCAGTTACAAGAAATGGCTACAGGAACACTCAGAGCAACAAAATCAAAACAAAGAAATGAAAGAAAGCCTCAGCAACCTTCACTTGCTTTCAGTGTAAGTGTATATATCTAAAAGATGCTTTCAGCGAAGGCTAAGTACAATTTGAGATGCTACACTCAAAGGAAAGCATCTTCCTTAATTGTAGTGCCAAAAAAGAATTGCATCAGTAACATACACCCCTTCTTAAGGAATATTATTCTGTTCACTGGTACTAAGAGTGATAAATTTGCAAGTTTTTATCTTTTGATAATAACTATTTGCTATAGAAATTTAAAAGTCTTATTAAAACAAAACAGAGATCGGCCAAATTAACAGGTCAATATATCACTTCTCCATAGAAGTATAATTTTATGAATTATTTAAAAAGCATCTCTTGCATTCCTCATTGTTATGGATAAGCAGTGTCTACTGTAGTATATCAATAAAGCTTGAATAAGATTTTATATTTAAGCTTCTCTGTGAAAGACAGTACCAAACAATAAAAACAGTCTAAGCAGCGCTTCAGACTTGCAATGCCTCAACCCTTCTGAAAACTACCAAAGAGGCCTCTCAATGCACCTTCTGTGTGCACTCTCCTACAAAAGCAGCTTCCTACATGCACTTAGAAGAACAAACATGTTTATTTGTTGCCCAATTTTTGACAATTCTGAGGGGGAAAAAAAAGTACACCTTGGGTTTATCTCACGCTGTCTGAGCAAGTTAAAAGCAGGACTCTCCTTGCTGACTACTCTAAGCCAAGGTACTTTCCAAACTTACTGATCTGCAATACCAGAACATGAAGAGAGTAAAGCAAGAACCTTTGGATGTTTAGCCACTTCTTTCATCTCCTCTTGAGCTTCAGGAATATTTACTGGGACCACTGCATCTTTCAGTAAAGCAGTGTACCGAGGTGCTACTGGGTCTATAACCTACAGAAAACAAATGAGGTGGATCATGAAGATATGACATTTACAGAGAAATAAGATGCTGTACAAAACAATAACCACAAAAAAAAAAAAAAAAAAAGGAGTATTAACTGGTATTCTTTATGTTACTGCATTTTTTGGAAGTTTACTTTAATATCACTTTCATCCAAAGCTACAGAATAGTGAGAAAACAGTGGTGATACTTCACAATTTCCAATCTTTACTAAAATACTCTGAGTAAATAATATATGGATTGGGTACTACTGACACCTGAAGTAACCAAAACTGTGACCCACTGCCTCACAGGGAAGACATCAAAATATGTTTTGATATAGTTTTATTATGCGCATAGGCTATTACATCTGGAACACTTCCTCTCTAGGTAGCTGAATTTAAAGCAGTAATTTATCAGTGGAGTTTGTTCTTTTTCCAGCATCATCAGACCTGATCCCATACTTAATTTTCCAGGTCAGTACTCCAGCAGAATCTGGGGCAGACTTGGCTATAGAGGAAGCACCAATTAAGTCTGCAATTTTAATACAGACACATTAGATACTATAATAAGGCAACACCATAACATTGGCTTCATTAGGATTTCTACAATGTGAGATTGGCAAGAAAAAGGTGCCACTAAGATGTCTTCCTGAACTTTTACTTTCTTTTATCAAACTCAGCTGCTGTAGTTTTTCACAGCACTTTTCATACCTGAAATACTGGTTTGCCAGTATTGGCTCAGAAGCACTTTCATACGTAATTCAAGTAAAACAGTCATCTAAGGCCAAAAGCAGAATCAGAGATCTACCAGTTTAACTGGAAACTAATACAAGGGAAAACACCTGCTTTTATTAATATGAAGTGACTTGTTCTCCTTAGTTTATTCCTGCTCTAGTGAAAAACTACAGTTCCATATTTTTCTATATTTTTGAAAAAAGTATTTAGCGTCTAATTACTTGACATTATCAAGTAAGGTGATATGATGATAACACTTTTAAGTCACATATCTGTAAATTAATAGTCACTGAAGTGTGATTCCTAAATGTTTGATGCACACTTTAAAAACAGACTTGTGTATGTATCTCAAAATGCAGGTGTATTATGTGATTTTAATATCATAATTTTGATAATCAAACGACTGAATTTTATAGTTTTATAATTAAAACTCACAATCCTTCCTCAGATGACTGATGCTAAAAAGGCAGCAGGATCACATATAAAACACGAGCTCTCACACTGATGAAGTCTTTGAGCTCAGAACTACCAATTGTTTTTGTTCATATTGCAGATTGCAGAGATAATTGTTAATAAAATTGGTTAATAAGTATGGTGCTGTCCAAGGGGCTGAGTCAGAGGTCTAAGAAACTCAGTTTAAAAGCCAATTAAAAAAAAAAAAGAGCCCTGAAAGTCCATTGTGGGTTTTTCCCCTCAAACCAGTCGTTAGTGATAAATGTATTTATGCAGCAACAGAAAGAACCAATTCATAAACCTATGTGTATGTAGCAGATTAAATGCAAAAATATATGAAGAAATACAAGACACATGCCAGACAAGCAAAAACTATTAAATGAAAGGATTTGGTTACTATCTAAGCAAAACCAAGCAGGAATCCCAGTGCAAAATAACAGGTGTTTCCACAATCACACAAAATATGCAATCCGCATTAAAACAATTCGCCTTATTATAGTGTCCAACCATCCGCTGCCAAAAAGCGACTAATCATGTCAAGATGCAATATTCCTGATTTGACATCCAGTCAGAAACTCCAGCAGAGCTGGCTTTATCTCCACAGGCAGGATATGCAGCGCGTCAGTCCTTTTGCCACAGAAAGGAAACGCTGCCAACGTGGATCAAATCGAGTATGATTTGTGTTTATGTTAACAAATAAGTCCAACCAGAAACGGGCAGTTCCAATTAAAACTTAGGAATAATGCATTTTCAGTGGGTTTGTAGAGCTCCTGTTATACAAGCAAACGTGACTGTGCTATGAAGCTGCAAAATGATAGCTTATGCTATGTATGCTTACAGCACTGTAAGCTATATGCCAAGGTAAAAAGCATTAAGTAATACCTTCTTACAGATAGCTCGCAGCTTGAAAGCAGAAAAATGAAATGCAGTTTTCATATCAGATTTACAGCAAATTATCATTATCTTTTCCTGTACTAAGGCAAGTAAGTATTGGCATAGGAGAATCAATAGGATTAGTGCTTCTTCAGGTTAGAAAGGGGGGGGACATTCCATTTTCCTGAAAGTGTGCCAAATGATGCAACAGACTGCAACTGCTACTTGTTGTGATAAGCACTCCAATGAATGCTGAATTCTCTACATATCCCAGAAAGAGGATATCGGGAGTAGCAGCAAATTCAAGTAAGCACATACCTTTTTATTAAAGGACCAAATTTTATCCCACTCCATATTCACGACAGATCGAGAGGAGCCCTGGGGAAAAAAAAGCAAACCAACACATTAATATAAATATTCTAGCTCTTGGATTCATTTAAAACAAAGTCCTTTAAACTATAAACCCCCTATGATCTGCTTTAATCAAAACAGTTTAGAAAGGTATGTTAAGCTGCCAAATAATCAAAAAACGAAGTAAGAAACCTGGGAGTCCATTTTGCCAATGGTGTTAACATTGTTGAAGCAGTACACATGAAAGGAGCAAACCTTCATAAAAAGAAACACCCCAGTGACAAATACTTTAAATGAAGCTTCACAAAAGCTCCCCTTATCAAGGGAGATTCAAAGAATCAGAAGAGAACACCCACCTGAGCAGCAATAAACTGTTTCAGCCCTTCAACTGTCATGCCTCTTCTTAAGACACCACGTACAGTGGGAAATCTTGGGTCATCCCTAGTAGCAAAACGCTGCATTAGTGTCACATGCTAAATTCTACCTATTACTTACAGTGATAAAAAAACTTAAATAACACTGCCACACATGAAAGGTGCAGCTTCAGTGTATTTTTCTTAGTGAACTAAGAAGAGCTAGCTGAGAAGATCTAACTGGAAAGATTGAGCTCTTATACATACAAAATGTACAGTGCAGGTTTTCTTCTACTTCACCTCGGGAAAGAAAGCCATTTTATCAGTGAAGTGGTTCCTTTCCTATATCTGTGAAACCTTAAGTGTCTCAAAAAAGGGCAAGGCAAAAGTTATGTCCCTATCCCATTACTTCTTTTCCAATGGCAACTGAATAATGGAACCTGAAACAACAGGGCTCGATTCTTTCTTGCTGAAGAGAAACCAGAAACAGGTGAGTGACCATGACAATGCTATCTCTTGATAACATGACAGAATTCTGTGATTTTTTTTCTCTAATGCAAGAAATAAATAAAAATACCTAATCTGAAATGTAACATGTGAGTTGGTGGGAAAACAAATCGAACCTTGCTGAGGACCTAAACCAGGGAACTTAGTGAAGGAAAGGTCATAAGACCAGCCATACCTCCAGGAAAAAAGAAATGCAGGGGAAGGAAAGGATAAATTTGGCTTCATTAGAGTGGCTCCATACATAAAGTAGGAATCTGTGCTTCCAACACAATTGACAAACAGAACCAACCAAAAAAAGAGCACACTTGGCATACGTGAGCAGCCTAGGAAATTGTGTAAAATGATGCTCTCACAGGCTGAGCACAGAACCACCTAACACCAGCCCAGCAAAAGCACTACAAGCAGCTGGCCGACTTCGAAGAAATCCATGGATAATGCTGACTCCTGTACTACGAGATAACTTCAGATGGCATGCTCCCACAGCTAGTCCATTGTGGGAACGGACAAAGGAACCCCTCTGGACTCTGAACTACTTACAGAAGTGTAAACCCACAGCTCACCCTTTCTAGGTAAATACTGAGGCTACCAAGCCATCAAGCACTATCTGCTGAAACCAAAATAACAGGAAAAGATTAACAGAAAGAAGGAGGGAGAGGGCAGGTAGGAGGGAAGTAGGATGGACTTCACAAGATGGATAGGACCCGAAGTTCTTCAATCCAGGTCTTCTTCTGATATTATTTAGGAATGCATCCAATGACTCAGAGTGGAAAACGTGTAAGTGGCACCCGCAGCAAAAGCCAGAGTCCAAAAATAAGCTACCTCACGTTTATTACAGGACATGAATATGTATGTACACAGTTACTGCAGAGTAGAAAACAGACACACTGTACATGCAGAAGCCGCTGTAATTAATCTGTGTTCTTAAATATTGTTTAAATATTCACTCATGCTGTCCAAAACCGAAAATGCATGTGTCAGTCACGAGTACCTTAGGGAACAATGGTGAACTAGAGACACGTAACATACCATCCGTCCACAAGCCCTTCGTTGACAAACCATGTAAGCTTTCTCTTAGAGAGCACAGTGTTGTTGAGGTTTAGCCTGCTATACTCCCATATATATGGTTTCCTTATGCCCAGTGCCTCGATGATCCAGTAGAATTGTTCGTCTCTGTCGTGGTATTCAGTTGTTCTCAATGCATGTGTGACACCTTCAATACTATCAACAATAGGGCAGGCAAAGTCGTATGTGGGATAAACTCTGAGAAAAAAAGACCTTTAATTAGCAGGGCAGAAGAACAAAACACTTTCCTCCCATGTAAACATTTAAACTAAGCACAATTTATATCCATGTATGACAAACGTTTATAACATATGATCCTGAAAACTTTCAGATCAAGAGTAAAGCATCACATACACAATGAATTTTCCACAAAAACATCCAAAGGGTAATACATTTTTAAAACAAAGAAAGCCTTCGAGAAATTAATTGATCACAGCCTTAATATTCAAGCCTAAAAAAACCAACCCTACACCGCTACTGTTCTTTTCAAACACAAAAAATGCTGACTTAAAGGTTTTTTTCTTTAAATATCAAAAGGAATCATTAGTAGACCAAATAATGAGCAAAGCTTTCACGTTTAAAAACAAACCCCTACCCACAGACACTTTTACTATTATAAGAACATTAGATCACTGTTTCCAAAAATGGAGTTGTATAGTTGGAAACAGAGGTTTCATACAGGTGCTGAACCATATCCCTCACCAATTTAGTAGGCTGATTACAATGCACAATGTAGTAATTCTTCACTCTGCACAGAGAAAGCAGTTGCTGTGAAAGTGGAAGCAGCCACCCAGTTAAGTAGATCAAGGATGTTTTGCAGAAATATAAAATCGTAGCAATGTAAAGTTGCCATAATTCTGTTTAAGCTCTGCGAGCTAGAGCAAACAGCTTTGTTGTCCAAGATACAGCCATCATACTTTGACTCAAAGTTCTCCACTGCAGACAATTTATGGTATTTACAGACCAAAACTGAAACAATATTCACTGCTGACTATGATGGCCAACTCACAGGTTTTAAAACTCATTTGCAGAAGTTTCAGAAAGCCAAGAGACTCATTACATATTCTGATTGAAAAATGTTAGCAAGCTCCAAGTATTAAAAGAAGCTTATTAAGGAAAAGTAAATGCCTTGAAAAGAGCAAAAGTTACAGGCAACAGAAGTTACAAGGAGGAAATGGACATACTTGTAGGTACTTCCAGTACGAGGGTGAGGTTGGTTTTTACAACGATAAAGAGTTGGATCCCTCATACATCCATTATTACTACTCATATCTATTTTTGCCCGTAGACAACAAGTTTGTCCATATTCTGTTCCCTTTTTCATTTCTTCCCACATTTGTAGATTCTTATTAACACCTGAGAACAACAAAAATAAGGCATTTTCTAAGGTATTATGAAGTTGATACGGAATCACATTTTATTACTGTAGTAACAAAAATCAATGTCAACTCCCTCTTTAGATACTGGAATTTAAGTCCTATGAGGAGAGGCTGACGGAGCTGGGGTTGTTTGAAGCAAGTTGTAGCCAGGTGGGGGTTGGTCTCTTCTCCCAGGCAACCAGCAGTAAGACAAGAGGGCATAGTCTTAAACTCTGCCAGGGGAGATTTAGGTTAGATATTAGGAAGAAATTCTTCACAGAGAGAGTAATCAGGCATTGGAATGGGCTGCCCAGGGAAGTTGTGGATTCTCTGTCCCTGGAGGTGTTTAAGATGAGACTGGATGTGGCACTCAGTGCCATGGCCTACTAACCACAGCGGTGTTGGATCAAGGGTTGAACTTAATGATCTCAGAGGTCCTTTCCAACCGGGATGATTCTATGATTCATGCACTTCACATGTTGAATTTTTTAAGTGATAATAAACGGTGATGAATTTATACACATGCAAGTTTGCTGAACCTGTCTAAATATACACTTATTCCACCCTTGCAGAACAAAGAACTAAACACTTACAAGTTCCTACAAGGACCTTAAGCCTATGCAATTAGTCATCATATTCACATTTGTTAATAAAAATCAAATTTTGATGCCGAATCAAAAAGACAACAAGGCAAGACTGACACTTAAAATATCTTACAGTTATTTCTGTGTTTGGATTCCATTCTCTGCTCACGCTCTGCTTTCATTTGTTCTGCAGGAGTATCATCCACATATGCCTTCCCTTCTTGAATAAGCTTCTCAGCATATTTCATTATTGTTTCAAAGTGATCTGAGGTATATGTAAATTGATCTGGTTTGATGTGCAGCATTGCAACGTCTTCAAGAATAACCTGCAAAGGGTGAAATTGTACACTGTAACATTCAGGAAAGTAAGTTTTCTTAAATCTTTATCCTATTCAAGACAGATGTGATGCTTTCAATGCTCCACTGTCCAGGAAGGATAAGCCACAAGAATAAGCATGAAAGAAAAGAGAGTCACACACTTATCATTCATTCACAGCCTATAATTACATGAGATCAGACTTAACTTAAAGAAGGAGGCAGGACAAGAAAAGGAGATGAAAGCTGAAGCAAATTACTTATTACACACTAAGTAGTGTTTATGCAATGAAAACAACAGCGTATTGCAAGAGCTGCATATCTACATACTGTAAAATAAACATTTGACAAAGGGAAGAAATATCTTAGCTACCAGTAAAAGGGTTTTAAGCTTTTTAAGGTAAAGTTGACAGCAAGGTCTTCCAAGCAAAAGACTTAAATATAATACTGATACTGTAAAACCCTAGTGCAAAAGAAGTGTGCAACAGTTGATCTGCATGCCATTTACCCCTGAATAAGCCACACAGTGAATGGATTTCTCTGCTGTCTTACCATACCTTCTCAAAGTCTTCTTTCTCTTTTTCTGGGTTTGTGTCATCAAATCTCATAATAAGTTTTCCTTTAAAATTAACCTGGTAGTGCTGATTTAGCAGGGCAGCTTTGGCATGACCAATATGCAGGTATCTAAAAAGGAAATAAAAAACAAATGTATACACTCGCACTACTTCAGCTGGATTTCTTTTTTTTTTTTGTGTGTGATAGAATGAGGAAGAATGGAAAGCAATACCTAAGTGTAACAAAAAAAGCCAATACTATACATTTACGAAAGTAGACTATATTTCTTCTACCTCTTAGTAGTTAACTGTTAAAACTATCTAAACCCGTAAATTAGAGTGTCACTATAGATATAAAGACTGGACTGCAATTATCTCCAATTTTACAGACTAACTTGAACAACTGATAATGATGCTCAGTGGCAGCTACCAGATAATCTGAACCCACCCACATTCAGAAGAATGGAATTTTCTGAAATGGTGGTTGCAGTGTATTTTGAACATAAGCTATAAAAGCACTGACATTTTCAACTAAATATAAATCCCCAAACTCATAAAATGAAAATCACGTTCCAGTAATGTGTCCCTGAAGAACAGTGTTTTAAATAAAATATCAGAATTAAGACACTGAAAACTACTAAGGTGAGAACAGTATGCTATACACATAGGTGTACATAACACATAACTTACAATATTTGAGTAACACTTTATGCTGGACTAATTGAGTAAGAAACACAACTACAGAAGTCACATGATGCTGAACAGACAGTTTAATGAAGAACTGTAATCACGAAAATTTTACAGGTCATCAGGCTATTCTAAAAAGAAACAGGAAATGAAACACTGGCTGAAAAATGAATTTATTATATTGGCTCATCACATCTCCTCTATGTGACCTTTAAGGGATTTGTGCTTTGGTATTGCATACAGCCTAGACCCCTGGGCCTCCGCGTGGTGTCAAGCTTCCCCAAGGAAGGCCATCCCACACATCTTTCCCTTCTCAAATCTAAGCTTCCTTGTAAAGCACCGAGTCCTTTGACCCAAATCACAAAGACTGTATGTACACATCACAGCTGCTGGCAATGCACACACCACCATTATCCAGGTAAGTGCCATCCTCCTGCTTGTCCCCATCCCACTGCTGAGCAGAACCATGTTACCTGCTGGCAATTAACCTCCCTATTCCAAGTTCAGGCAACAGTGCAATGAAGTTTAGAGGAGAAGTGAACATACAGCTCTAATGCAGACAAAGCTTTAAACACCCATTTGGCTTAACAGCTTTGTCTGATAAGCTGATTAACATCCTCAACAAAGCACACTTTTTGTTTTCTTTTTAAGACAAAACACAAATAGAACCTTCTCAAAGTATTCATGTTTCTTACCCACTTGCTTCAGGAGGAAACCTTACAATGACCTTTCCCATCTCTGCACCAGGAAGTTCAACAAACTTCCCAACATCCGCTTTCTTTTCTTTTTCTGTTGCCTTAAAAAGAGATATAATTACAGATTGCATTAGTTATATAATTAGATAAAAAACTCTAGATAACAGCTTCTGTATCAAGGTCTCCTTTCAAACCAGACAAGAAAAAGCTGCCATACTGGACCTCAAATTCATCTCTTCACAACTTTGATCTTACTCATAGCACACCAAAACAAGATCAATTCTGGAGTTTTAAGTTATTCTGTCTTCCAGTCTGATCCAGGATTGAAAAGTCCCACCAAGTTGTCTAATTTATTCCATAAAAGAAAATAGTTGCAATCCAAGTTTTTATATCTCAGTGTTCTTAACCTGAATGTGATCAACAAGTTCAATCAACCTAAGAGTGCAATCTTTGCAGGTCTATCAGGACCTCAAACGCTCTTTAGAAAAAGGAAACAATAGAAGAGCAGTGCTGATTAAAAGAAGAGGCGCCAAATTTTCATGATTCCACTTCAGCACTGGACTACTCCACTCATCCCTCTCTAAATTTGAAAGAGACAGCTTCAGCTGTAAGCAAGAGTTTATAAAACTTCAGTTTACTGCACAACTGGTTCCTTCCAATTTTCAATTCTCTAGCTTCAAATGATAAAATAAAACTTTCCTGCAGTGCACTCACAAAAATAAAGCCGCTCTCTCCAGAGGATCTCAGTAAACCTTACCATTTTAACCTTTGGTGTACCAGCAGCCCACTTGGCTCCTACTGACCGAAAAGCATGCTGTGCCTCAAGGAAGCCGTACCATCTCTTTGCATGCACAGGAGCTTTGTTTTGCTGTAACTGCTCTTGCCATATGTTATTATCTGTCAAGGAAAAAAAAAAAAATTTCAAACTATTAAATTACAAAAATAAAATGATTAGCAAATAGCAGCTTTTTAAGACTAAAAAAAGATTATGATTTTAAATAATCTACTTACTCTCTCTTCTAAGAGATATTTAGTCAAAGGGGTACAAGTCATTCTAAAGCAAATTAAACAAACAAACTCCCTCCAAACCCAAAACATATGGCATTCTTTCTTGGACTCATCAAGGCAAAAGGAGGGAGGGAATGATGAATATACTTTTTGCTTCGTATTTCTTTGTATTATCCACCTCAAAATTAGTAACAACTTTATTTCAAGGTAGAAATACAGGATATCCCTCTATTGTGTCTACATCTGAGTTTTATCATAAGTGAAGCTTGTATCAATGCTCTCCTTTATTTTTGAGGGGCTTTATTACCACAACCTAATTTTCAAGAAACACAACTTCATTAGGAAGATTCTGATAGGGAAAAGGAGGAAAAAATAAAAAAAAGGACACTTCCTTCAGATTTCTCTCAAGAGCAGCAACTTTGAAAAAACACCAAAAGCCAGTAGCTTTTAATCTTGATTATGCACTTTACTTTCAACAGGAATTTGGTTATACTGCATGGTAGATTGTCACATATCACCTTTAGACATAGAGTTAAGAGAATATAAAAACTAAACCCATAAAAAAGGATCATCAAAGCTTCTTTAACCTTTAAAGGCCATTTCACAGAGTAACATATACCTCTTCTAATAATTCAAGGTAGACCAAAGGAATTTCCTCTAGTAAGATAATATCATGGAAAGGTCTGTGTATATAATTTTACATGGCACATTTTCATATTTAGGCAACAGGTAATAAAAGACACTCTTACACAGTTAACACAAAAGAGGTTAAAAAAACCCCCACCTAGGGATTACACCTCATAAATTTCCAAATATAATGATTTTAAAAATCTAAGGTTTCCTAAGCTATACTATTCCCATCACTAGTGACCCACAGGTCAAAGCAGTGTACATGACAGTCTGTCACAGAGCTAAGAGGTACCACTAGCATCCACAAAAAAAAAGGAAATTTTGAGATTCCTGTTCTAACACTAATTGCAAGCCAATGAAACAGAGGACATGTACTGATACCTTTTAGTACAGCCCAGACACACAAGTCTGCAAGGCTCAGAGAGTTCCCGACCAAGTACGTTCTTAGGGACAGACAGTGGTTGAGCTCTTGGACTGCTGAAAGAAACTGGCTGGCAGCAGATAACTTCGTGGCACTGAACTCCAGCCAATGGTCAATCTAGTTTGAAGGGACAAAAGATAGCTAAAGTTACTAAAGGAATGAGACTTAAGCTCGTTAGGTAACTGAAATAACATACAATCCATTTAATAGTTGAACAGAAAATATTAACAGGATCATTAGCATTAAATATATCAGATAATGCATCATAAGTTGAAAGAATGCTTAAAATAAATTATACTGAAAAATTCATCCAGAATTATACCAAATGACTAAACTTAGTTTCTTCCTTCAGCATGAATTCAAACTGCTGAAAATACCAACTTTACCAACTTTATTGAAGTTACTCCCATTGGTAAAATAATCAACAGTTCTCAGGTACTCATTTATCACACAGAGCATATAATAATCATCCTTATCCTTTAACTATTCAGATAACATATCTGTGACCTATTTAATAGCTTTCTGGTACTGTTACTGGTTAAGTATATTAATTTCCCCTCAGTCCCTGTCTTCTCTTCCTCATCTCCTTTTAGACTTGAAGTAATCAAATCCCTCCTCTGCCACGTCCCACCCCTTTCTCCATGCAAAGCAGTCTTCTCCTATATCTTCATACCTAAACCAAAAAATACTAAGAATTAGGTTGGTTAATAATGTAGCCCTGCCTATAAACTGCATTCCTCAACCCTGCAAGAGACTAAGGATCTCTTCTAGTCCTCTGGCCCTATTTCACGTGGAAGTGTTCCGTAAACTGCAACGGGAAGCTTTCCAATATTCAAGGCAACGTGGCAGGCACAGATGTAATTACAACCACCACAGAATTCAGTTCAATCATGTGCAGTTATGCTCCGAAATATGTGCACCACAAATGCAGCTGTCAGGGTACTTCTCAAAGCACAGGTTTTATTTTTGAAAGACACGAAGCAAAAAGAACCATTTTATCAGCAACACCAATCTTTTAAGTGTGTTTGCAGAGGACTGGGCTTAAGTTAAAAACAAGGGGTTTGTACAGAAAGTTTAAATAGCCACAAGATAACCTACAACTTTTGAAACGCCTTACAAGCAAAATACTAAGAAAACACTTCCCTTGAGACCAGCTATAAGGGCTGAAGTGTGATTACCACTGGTTTCAAGTAGTTGTAGAAAAGACCTGAATTGAGTCCTTCAATCCTTCCCCCAGTTTCAGACAAAATAAATTTCAATTTTTTACTTTTATTTACCAACTTAAATCGGCTGATTATTCTGAGCTAGACGCAGGAAGAAATTGGGGTCAGGATTTTGTTCATCAAACACGGTAAAAAGTACTTCAGATTTCAGTTTCATAAGGTGTTCCTTGGTGTTACGTTGAAGTGTTACAAGGTAGCAACTAATGGCAACAGTACTGACAAAAGAGAAGAGGGAAAATCGCATCTATCTCCTTCCAAATTGAATTATCTTACATTAGTGAACTGTCAGCTTAGGAGTTGTTATTGCAGGGGTGGGAAAGGGCAACCCTTTCAAAGCTCAGGCTTTTTACTCTTCTTTGTAAGAAGGAGAAAGCTTAGCAAAACAAAACCTTCAGCAAACCACAGAGTTGGAACCTCAATCTGACGGTAAAATGCAGAGCAACAGACACAAGTTCAAAATGAACCAACCCAAAACCAACCAACCCGAAAACAATCCCCCTTTGAACAATCTTTGAACTCAGGCCAAGAGAGAAAAAGGTAAAATAAAAAAAAACAAGAGAGAGGGGTGTGATTCAAGGTCAGGTTGGAAGGGGCTTTGAACAATCTGGTCTAGTGGAAAGTGTCCCTGCCCATGGCAGGGGTTTGGAACTAGATGATATTTAAGGTCCCTTCCAACCCAAACCAGCCTATGATTCCTTCTCACCTCAGTGTGTTCCAATAGGTTTGAGCCATACAACCCGGCAGATGCAGCAACTCTGGCCAGATACCGAGCTATTGAATTCACATCAGTAAATGAAACATGCCTTAAAAAAAAGGAAGAGGCAAGATACAGGTATATTAAATTACTACCTCCACTTCAACTTTAATTGTACACACATAGCTTAAACATGTGTAAAGCAAACACAAATTAACTTCTGGGTGAACCAACAGGTACCAGGTCACCAGTGTAAAAAAAAAAAAATTTCATAAACCTAGCAAAAGAATAAAGAAGTCCTTGGTTTTCTATCATCAGATGGAACAATAAGTTTATAAACACAGACAGAAATTAAGAAAATAAAACTCTATATTATTCTTTCAAATAATAAAACACTTGCTCCATGTTCTGACAGCATAATCTGAGTCATGTATTTTAGAGAATATAAGGAGCAAATCAATACTTGTTTTCTTTTCATACAAGAAAGATGACTTTGAAAACAATTCCTAGACAATTTACAGAAGAATTGAGAAGTCTTCATCATGGTTTTAAGGGCTAGATTCAGAGAAAGAAAAACCCTCTTCATTTGTTACTCGCTCAATTCATACTTCACTGAGACCATCCCTTGCTGAACAAGCTTGCTTGCCTGTTTTACCCTGTCTTCTCCATATAAAAGACTAAATTTGAATTTGTTTTTCCCATTCTGCTTATGAAAGTTCTCAACAGATCTGGAGAAAAAAGGCTTTCCAAAGAGCATACTTCTATGTTTTCATCTTCCTTTCCTACCTTACGTACAGTATTAAAAGAAGCTGCATACTGTCAGAAATCTAGCTTCCAATTCATCTAAGATATCTTTTATTTACTACAGAGCTTTGGAAGAAAGAGGCATTACAACCATCAATTCTCCAGATAACACTCATCTGAAAAACAGAGCTCCAATTGCTTCTAAACAAGCACTGACATCGACAAAAGGAGCTCCTGTAACTTCTTCTGAATGTTCTTCTGAACACCTACTCAATTTAATGGAGGGAATGCTACACTCCAACTTTTCCAACCAAGGTTACAACTCTGTTCTGTCATTGTTCTCCAATTCCTTTTATACCTACTACATCCCCTGCAGCCTTTATAAAATCACAGGAATTTTTGGTAGCACTCAAACCTCGCAAAAATCAATGAAAGTTGCAAAAATTATACAGACTTCTTGATATGTTAACAAATAGAATGAGTTCCATTTTTAGTACAAATAGATCAGTCAGTCTCGTTAGGTTAACTGTACTAAAAACTAAGGAATATAGTTCATTGTAGAGAGGGGTTTTTTGCCTTTTTTTTTTCCTTCTTCTAGCTTTTCAAGCATCCAGGATATAGTACATAGAAGACCCATAAAACATAACTAAAAACAAAAGCCACAGTAGGGTGCTCAACTTACACAAAGTATGTCCTACTATAATTTGACACTGCTATCAGATTTTAATAAAGCTTTCTCAAACTGAGGAAAACAAAACATTTTCAGTACATTTGCACTTGAGAAGTCTGTGAAATGTATTTTTCCTGTCTTCAGTAGTTCATTCTAAAACAAAAACCTGTGATTACTCAAGTAAAACTGAATAAACATATGAAATGGGACAATATTACTCTGA
Source organism: Oxyruncus cristatus (assembly GCA_013399855.1). Classification (NCBI taxonomy): domain Eukaryota; kingdom Metazoa; phylum Chordata; class Aves; order Passeriformes; family Cotingidae; genus Oxyruncus; species Oxyruncus cristatus. The sequence goes on from VXAY01006321.1 coordinate 88,028, forward strand.
GTAAAATCCTGCTTGTTCTTGAAGTTGTTGATTTTCTTTAGAAAAAAAAATACTTCCACCCAAACAGGGTTAATTGGCCTCTTTGGAAAAGTTATAAAAGATTCTTTGCTGCTACTGCCTGCTAACTCCAGGGCTAAGTAAGGAAGAATTAACATGGACAATGTAATGTTACAGGCAAAGAGTGTCTCATCAAAGTGACACAAAATGCCACATAATTAAATACCAGGGCAGATATTCAAGAAGTAAAAGAAAAGATGGGAGAAGGGTGGGGAAAAAAAAAAAGCAAACACAAAACAAAGCACAAATTATTTCCAATTGTAATAAATCTTCGTTGAATTAATTTGTAAAAAGCATTGCAGAATGGCTGGATTCATCTGCCTACAAGTTATTGCCCCCAACACAAAACAGAAAAGCCATACTGCAGTTTGTAATCTGACAAGAGTCAGGTATACTAAAATACTCCACGAAGCCACCAGCTAGTGCAGAGTGCTAAGTAGCTGAGTGGTTTGCTTAGGAGCTATTACTTCATGAAGTTTTGAAGCTAAGGCTTCAAAAATGACCTTTAAATAAAATTTATCATCTCAAGTTAGCAATAAACTTTTCAGCTAATTATCTTACAGATAAGTTTCAGCTAGTTAGCTGAGAAGTTTGTTACCGGATTTTAACGAAGCTTCAAAAACAGAAGCTAGAAGAATCACAAATAAAATCTTCTTTTTTTTATTTCAAGTTGTCATTAGAACTAATGGATTCCTGGAAAAAAAACCATCAAAATCTGAAACATCCCAAGTGATTTTCAAGTCATGCCAAAACAGGATAGCTTCAGCAGAACTGATGCCATGAAATCCATTTACCAAAAACATTAGTTGAGATACGAGTTCAGCTGATGCTTCCCACGTTACAGATACACTTTTAACAGACTTTAAAATAGAGAATCAATTATTAAAATGATTGCACAACCAAGCAAAAGAAAATTAATGCAATATTGAGGTTTGGAATAACTTCTTGAACATAATCCAATGCCAGAGATGAAAGGACACTAACAGACAAAAACTTCCATCTGATGGAACCATGACTCTAGATATTATCCTTGTGGGGCCAAAGTGCAGAAGAGCATTTGCTTTACATTTCTGACAAGTTCCATTACAGCCAAAAGGAGCATTTTTGCGATGCAGTAGGAAGAAGGCAAGGTGATCCAAAATTATTTAATAGAATAAAATATTATTTCAAAGCCAAGTGCATAAATTTATAATATTCCAAGACAATTCCCAAGTGTCAAAGGAGGGTACACTACACACGCATATTTTTTGGTATATACCTCCATGCACTGCCTAAACTAAGTAAAATGAAACAAAACGTGACTAAAGCTACTTATGGGGAAAACTTTCTCATGCAACTGAAAAATATCCAATTAACTCTCTGTTATGTAAGCTGTATCCCACATGTGCATGACACGCATCGGAAATTATTTAAGCTGTACCAATTAAGTCCCAATACAACCTGTCACATTTCTCTTGCTTTAATTCAAAAATCACAAATTCAATGCCGTCACTAGGCACAGCAAAAGACAACATGTAATATGAGATTACAGTAAGAACTCATACCTGAGCTCAGGTCTAACATTTTAAACAGAAAACAATATTTGCAACCAGTAAAACAACCACTACTGAAGACAGTGAGTCTTCCTGTGGTTCAATTTTTTGCATAGATGCACACAGTGACAAGCTCTTTCCCTGGGGTTAGAAGACAGTGGAAATGCTCCACTGGTGGTAAAGTACGAGGACCAAGTCGGGAACTCCGCAACACAATATGGAATATGTTGCTTTTACAGCTACTCTACAGACAAGCAGGTGTACCAGTTTATGACACATCGATGGCTTTAACAGGACCTTCTACTAAAACAGCTCTCAAAATGAGAGTTTGTCAGCAAGTCCTTCAACAATAGATTTGCCCCCCCAATATTTCAAAAACCCTATTCAAACCCTACACTTAGGATCACTAATTCCAAATTCATCACAGTGTTAGTGTACTTTAAGTTACAACTGCAATGTTTATGGGTACAAACAAGCTCCTTACTGTCGATACTAGAGGTCAGTTCCACTGATACGTCAGTGGTACTTCAAATAGCAGGACATCTCTTCTTGATATATCCAGATGTCCTACCCGATGTGAGATCTAATGTGACAATGCAGCTTCCCAAAACTAACAGTGTTAGTCCTGTATTTCTGATATGCATTTCATCTTACTCAGATTGGAAAGACCATCTTTATGCCCAAATCTTAAATTAATGATTCCAATGGCAGAGTATTTTTAGAAGGACAGACAACAGATTACTAAAAAATTTCCAATATTCTTTCTACAGGATGCAGATGGGATACACTGGATAGCACAGCACAGCTAATTAGCACTTTTCTGAGATAACATTATAACATTATGCCTTCACTTATATATGCAGCAGTGAGCCTAAAATAATGTCATATTAACACTTTAAATCCAGTCCAACACACACACAGAAGTCCCACGAATTCTGTATACCAATCCTACCTGATATAAAAATGGCCTTGCTTTTGATAATCCATGGCACCACAAAAAGTCCTAAACAATCAAGTGACTGGTGTAGCATAAATAATTATATGTAAGTGCATGAAAATAAGAATACAAGAGCTTTAGCCATAAAGCTCTAGTTTAGAACACACTGTAAATGTTTTGTGCTACAAAGAGACATCAGTAATGCAGTGATGAATAAAACTGTATTTTTTCTCTTCCACCTACTTCAAAAGGTTACTGTCAATGTTACAACCATGTGACTTTTTAAAACTGCTGACCCAAAGCTAGAAGGAGAGATGCAAAGTCACTTACTCGGACACACGGAGGATGGTTTCTTTGCCTTCTTCCACTGAAATTTCAACATCATTCTTCACATGCTCCACTGTCAGCAGAGCTCCTTTAAAAAGAACAAGAGAAAAAGATACTAAACTTCCTTCCAGGAAAGATACCTTTCACAGCAACACCCAAGCAGCTACACTTCTCCAACAGGACCTGACAACTGAACCGACTCCTTCAAGGTAGACTGCCCAGGGGAAAAAAAAAAAAAAAAAAAAATCAATGTTCAGTCTTATTTGCAAGAGGCTGCTTCTTCTTGGCAATCCTTACACCTCCAAATTGACAATGTCCAGCACACAGTGATCTGCAGTGAGCTCAGCAAGTATCAGCAGCGACACATTTTGCTTCCTAGGGGTATTGTAAAAATCAGTCCTGTCCCCCAATATACACAGAGATGTTAAACAAAATGCTTTTAACTACTGAACAGTATTACTAATGCACTCCATCCCAGCCCTGACACGTGCAACAAAGGAGATGAATAACTGAACCTACCACTACTTTCTGAGAGAGGATGAGACTATTTTTAACCTGAATTAAAGTTTCTGAAAAGATTAGCCATTCAAAACCAATAAACTCTATCTATGTGAAAGTGCAGGAAGCTGACACAGGATTCTCAGAGTAAGTAGTTCAGCAGCGACAGTAAAAAATGGTCTCCGAAAAGAAAATCATTATCAAAGTTTTTAGGCTACATCACTGACTGGAAGACAGCTCTGCCCACATTCAAAGAGGCTTGATGCAAACCTGCTCTGATCTTGAGCACAACACAGCACAACACAGCAGCTCAAACAAAGCACTGAGCTAACTTGGCTGTATTTCTGGATTGGCTCTGGTCCAGATTCAGCCTGCTGAGCATAAGTAGAGGAGCTTGCATTCTTCAACTTTGCTCAGAAGCACGTACAAAGACTGCAAGCTTCTGCATAGGCAAATATTACTCAAATGAAACTAGATGAAGGACTACACTCTGGGTCTTGAAAGGTATCTAACCTGTTACAGCCTTCATAGTGTGCTGTTCACTTTATCTTCCCTAGAACAATGCACGAACTACCCAAGGCAGATGATACTGGAAGCTATTAATACATTGGCCTAAATACAAACCACTGGAGCTAGGAATTCCCTAGCTCTCATCTGTGCTCAGCTGAAAACCCTTCTTCTGGCATTAAGAGTAAGTCAGGGTTCTTCTTCCCATCCCTCAGTTATCCATCTGTGAAATTCAGGATGACATCGCTTATGCAATAGGTTTGTAAGACACGTAAGTATTTTAATAACGTGCACGGAAATGCTTTGAAAATGACAAGTATTACGTGCACCAAGCTATGTAATTAATACTAATGACATTAAAAGCTACTACACTTTTCCCAGCGTACAGCAGACATGATGAATTGTATGAAATAGGGTTGAGTAGGACGAGCGAGCTCATCTTCTTGATACAAATGTTTACCACGGTGTTTCATCTGTAACATGTGATATTTCTGACACAATCACACAACCTCCTGAATTAAATCTCTAGTGCTACTCACCAGCTATCAAAAGAAAAGAAGTCTCCAAAGCCCCTAAACCTGCTGTTAATCATAACCCATACTGCATCATTTTCTGGCAAACCAGTATAAGCAAATATCAGAAGAAATTTTATTTAAAAATTGTATGTTATTGTACCTTAAATCAGTAGTCATGCAAGTTGTATTAAACTCTGGGAATAACATTCCCAAATAGCATTTGGGAACAACAGTGTGAAAAAAAAAGGTCAATGGACCATGGCGAAGAATGGGAAGGAAATTTATTTTGAATAGCTGTAACAAAATGGAGAAATGGTATGTAACACATACAAAATGTTGTTTCCAGATGGCTGAGAGTGCAGTGAAGGAGACTCTCACATTTTTAAAGGCAAAATAACGCCGGAGTGCAGTGAGCGAGCAACTGAAAGAGCACGGATTTCACAGCGCAACTTTGAACCAGCTGCCTAGACGAGCCGAATTTTAGCAACAGAATAAGAACTGAAAATAAAAGACAGCAACAACCAAGCACTGCTCACAAGTAGTCTGAACCAGGGCTGCCTTAAAATTCAGCCCCAACGCGCCAAGTCACTCGAGGGCTCTGCCCGTGACCGAGTTCTGGCCGCTGCCCGAGCGGACACCGAGAAGCACCGGGGACCCGCTGCCTCGCCCGGCCTTGCCAAGGCCGCAGCGGGCACAGGGCCCCGGGAAGGACGGGGGGGAACGGGAAGGACGGGAGCGATGGGAAGGAAGGGCAGGCACGGGCCCCCGCCTCGCCCGGCCCCGCACGCGGGGACAAGCGGCGCCGCATGATGCAACACGGCGGGCACGGGAGGGACGGAGGGAGGGGACGGAGCCCGCCGGATCTCCCGGGAGAGCGAGGATCGGGCGGGGGGGTGGGAGAAGAGGGGGGCGGGAAGCGAGGTCGGGGCCGCACTTACCGAGCGGGGGGCTCCCCGCGTCCACGGTGAGACTCAGCGCCGCCATTCCCGCCGTCGCCGCCGGAACCAGGGCAGGGAGCGGGGCGGGGCGCGCAGCGCTGCCACCTCGGCGAGGGCCGGCCCGGCCACGGCGGCCCGGCAGGACCCGCCCCGGGGCGGGGGATCGACCGTCACTTCCGTCGGGAGAAGCCACAGAGGCGGCGGAGCGGGAGGGCAGGGAGCGTGTTTTGTCCACCGGGAGGAGGCGGTGGCGAGGCCGGAGCCGGGCGGGAGGTGACGAGTGGGCGGTGCAGGGCGCTCTCCCGGCCCCGGGAAGTCCTCCGGGGTGGGCGCTGGGAGAAGGCTGCCCGACTCCTCAGCGGTGCCAGGAGCTGGCGCTTCTCTTCTCACAGCTGAGCCTTCCCGAGGGCTCTGCGGGAGTTGCGTGCAAAAGCTCGTAACTGGATGTGTGGCAGCAGCCGTGGAGGTGCCTTCAACCCCTTTTCTGTGTATGATGGTACAGACACGTTTGAGTGCAGTGGTTTCACGCTTCTGTTTTTGTAGAATGTTATTTGTTAAACTCCTGACAAACGTGCAGATTTTGCAGCAGGTCAGATGAGTCATAGAATATCCCGACTTGGAAGGGACTCACAAGCATCACCGGGTCCAGCTCCTGGCCCTGCACAGCACAGCCCCAAGAATCACACCATGTGCCTCACAGCAGTGTCCAAATGCTTCCTGAACTCTGGCAGGCTTGGTGCTGTGACCACTTCCCTGGGGAGCCTGTTCCAGTGCCCAACCACCCTCTGGAGTCTTGAAACGAATTACAAAAATGCTGTGTCACCGTTTTTTTACAGGAGACTGACTCAAGTTCACTTTGTTGCAAGGACAATGCAGTGTCACTGTGATTTTTCACACCCCACACCCCCGTCAACTTTATAGCTGTTACTGTAGCACCTAATGTGCTAGCTAAGAAATTATCAAATGCTTGATTGGTGGACCGGTGCTTTTTGTGGAGTGGATGTAGTGGCATACCCAGAGCACGACTGTACATTAGGTGCTGGGTTTCATGATTGATTCCTGCTGCTGGCTTTAATCTCAATCTTTACTTAATATTCTCCTGTGTTAGCAGTTTTACAGTTTCTGTTAGCATGGAAAATGTTTCCATACATAAGTGTCTTTACACATCATGCAGAAGCTGGTGAATGCTATGTGTGTTCTACTCCCATTCAGATAACAAAGAGAGCAGAGACAGAAATTACAGCAGAATTAGAAACAAGCTTATGCTGAAGAGATTTTCAAACTATTACAAGTTTCAGATGAAAATAAGGATATAGATATGAAGATTACTAACAGTGGATTCTGTACTTTAGTATTTTAATGATGACATGGAAAGATCTATTAAGGCAGGCTTTGTGTTATTATACATTTTATCTCAATGTGTTTTGCAAATTCACATGCAGATTTTGATGGGAAAGCTAAAGCATGCATACAAAGAATCCTTTATAAGATAAAGGTGAAAATTATATAGAACTGAAGCAGTAAAATGAAATTAAGCTTGTACTTGCTATATGGCTCAAACTTCAGTCACAATCAATATGTGGAATGACTAAACTCACAATAGGCCAAAATATGAAGAAGGTTCTAATTAAAGCAGGCTGAATCTGTCTTGCCTGCTCTTACCAGTCATTCACTTGAGAAAAGAGAAGGAAGGTAGGCTTTAGATCAAAGGATTAGAAGCATGCATCATTCCTATACATGCGGCTTTAATCCAGTGTCATGATAGAATGAAGCAAGTGCTAATCTTGCTAATTTATCTAAATGTTATGCTAAGATGACCTCACTAAGAAAAGACCTTCATTTGATCCTGTTCCATGTGTGCACATGGAGAGACTGGGAACACCTTAGCAAGAGCTGCCTTGTTCATATCTTTTGGTGTCAAGGTGTTTCTGCTTGCTGGAAACAGAGCCAGCTTTCAGCCAGTGAAGTCATATTGATGTTATCCTGTGGTGAGGAAAGGATATAATCTAAGGACTCTTAAGTAGAGTCGTTTAACACCTTGTGTGATGAAAGGATAAAGAAGTAATTTGAACATACTGTTAAAAACTGAAATTTGAAATTTTCTTCTGTATGGAAAACATAATTTTTGTACCTAGAAGTGCTAGTTTAAAGACGGTATGTGTGGATGAAGAGGGGCAGAGAGGAAGAAAGGGTGCAGTGCAGCCTGCAGGCTACTTTAACATTTATGGTGTCAGCACAGGTAATGGCAAAAAAAAAAAAAAAACCAACACGTGGGAGAGGAGCTTAGGGATTCAGTCTTTATGTAAGCGAGCAGCTGTGTTCAGGCACCCTCTCTGACACCACACGCTGTGAGAACCTGACGTGTGGCACTCTAACACAAATAACAATTTCAGCCATCCCAAAACTGAGCGCAGCTTGAAAAATTCAAAGACTCGCTTCTAAGAATCAAAACTGGCAACTTTATAACAAAACAGTTAATCCATCCAGGCAAATCCTTAGTCCATTTGTATTTAACACAATAACCTGTATTGGCTACCTACAACAAAAAACATTGAGCAAGATCAGGTAAATGACTTAATGTGATTTTGTGCCCAGAATTTTCAGATGATGCAGTGTTACGATTTACAGTATATCATGCACAGTCATGAAGAAAGAAAACTCCCAGAGAATACAGGATAAAGAAGAAATGTTGAAGAAATGTGACCGTTTTGAAGTTGTCTGCTAAAAACAGCAAAACAATCTGATTCAACATTTACTTAGGGATGCTGTGTAATTTTGAAATTATTGAACACCTTAATAGAAGAATTCAGTTCAGATTCTATAGAACAAGATTTCAAGCTCAGTTATCTTCTTTCCTTTTCCTCGAGTTCACTTTCTCAGCCTTCCAGGCCAAGCGAAGATGCTTCCCTGCTTTAAGGCACTAGAGACTCTTTCACAGTGTTAGGAATACGACTGGCATAATAGTCATAATTCCTCAAGGTGGCGAGGACCCCAGCTGAATTCATGTGTTTCACATCCTTGTTATACTGAAATGAATTTCCACGGATATCAGTTATCTTGCCTAAAAAAAAAAAAAAAGGAAAGAAAGAAAAAAATATTCCAGCAAAAAAGGGTTGTAAACAGAGAATTTATTAGTTCAAGTGATATAACTGAAAGAGCACTCCTTGGTGTACACACGCCTGTCTTCAGATGTGAAGTATCTTTGCTCCCAGTTTAAGTACAACGGGTTCCTTATTGACTGCAATCAAATATCTAGTGGATTTATTTTTTTTTTTTTCAACAATACTTAAATTCCTTGTGTCTCAGAAAAAGGAAAACAGTATTTTCTCTCATGGATTACTTAAAATGCTTCATGAGTAGCTTTTACATTGGTCGTTGACAAGAAGGAAAGAAAAATCCTCAATTCAAGTAAAAGGCAGGGTAAGTCTACACAACTGTAACATAATACAGAAACACACCCGTTGTTTTTGAATGAGTTTCTAGAAACCACTTAGCAAGGAAAATGGAGATCTTCATGCAGGATTTTAACCAGGAGATACCTCCTTAACAAGGAGGCTAAATACAGCACTGTGCTGCTCCAGACTGGTCAGGCTGCTTTGTGCTTGAGCTAACCTGTGTAAGGCTATCCCCGTTATCACTCTAGAGACTGCAGAGTCAAATACTTGTAGTTAAATAAATAGTGCCATTATGAAGCCTGTTATCATTGCTTGGCAGAATTGAGGAGATAAAACCCCATAATTTGAGCATATAGTGGCAAAAAGTCTATCAATGTGAACAGCAGAAAAAAAAAATTATAATGATATACTTCAAATCTTTGTCAGTGAGACTTTTTATAGCATCTCAGCCCCCTACCCCTAGATAGGTGAAGTGGCTTATATTGTCTGGAGGCCACTAATTTTACTCAATTTTGGAGTTTGTACATCTGAGGAACATGATTTGACCTATTTTTGTTGTTTTGAAGAGTTCAATGTCCACATATTACATAATATGTTACTAATAATAAACTACTATAGCCAGTTAGTAGGGTAGCAGGATTTTACTGTGAAATAGTAGCCAACAGGAAAAAAAAGAGCCATTTGTTTTGGAAATATTAAAATTAATATACCCAAAATTTTGGAATTGGTTTTGTTGATTATTTGATAGTTATTGACTCTCTTAGTCCAGAACAAAACAGATCATGACATGCTTTTCAGAGCATAATGTCCTTGACCCATTGGCATTACTGTTGATTTCAGAGGGCTCAAAGCTCCTAGTGAGTCATAACTATTAAAAAATACATACATATTGTCATTTTTCTTTCAAAAAATATGTTTGGAAATTCCTCTTTTTTTCCTATGAAAAGTATAAATAACTTAAAATTGATGCAATTTCACTTATCTTGGAATTTTGAATGCTATTAACTTACCTCCCACAGCATGTAGAATAGCTTCAGGTGCACATGTATCCCACTTCTTGCACCCAGGGCTGGCAAATACATAAGCAGATGCCTTGCCTTCTATAAGCTGAATGACCTATTATGAATAGAGAGTGGCAATCATTGCAAAGGATCTAGGCATTTAGAAATGGGTAGAAATAACACCAGGAAACAGGGATTAAATCCACTTATTCTATGTACTTACAGTCAGAAAAGGAGCACCAGCTGTTTCCTTTGATATTACAAGAAATTGTATTAAGATTTGGAAAGCTATACTGTGTTACCATACTCAATATTTTTGATTGTTGTAAATACACTCTATAGGATGAAAATCTGTTCTTAGTTTCAGAAACAATAATTAGCTTCTTGTGCAAGTACTAAAAAAATAAAGTGGAAACTGTCTAGTTGTTGTGTTGGTGCCATTTTGGGCCTTGCACATATTGGAGAAGAGAAATCAGAAGGTCTGTTTTTGACAGCTGTGACAAAATGAAGCTGTAAAACTGGTAGTAAAAGAGTACTCCCTGTATGCAGAGAAGTTTTGCAGAAAATACCACTAAGTGCACTTGTATTTTTATCCTTTCATATGTGCTGCTAGATAGTTGGAACAAAAACTGCATTAACACGAACTGGAGGACATGTCTAATAATTGTGATTAAATTGAACTCCCACTTAGTCATCCTGGTCTTACAACTTTTTATTTTCACCCCTAGAAACAGAATACTGGGGAAGACAGACCTCAGCCATGACCAGCACGGCCACTGTTACAGATAGACCTGCACAAACTCTGTCTCCCTCTCAGCAGACTGAATGCCAGAAAGAGTTGTGCTGGGGAAGGAGGAGGAAGTCTCCTGTACATTCATGCAAGTAAGCAAATGATTTCTTTAAAGAGTCTCTTTTTTTTTTTTTTCCAAAGGTGCCACTTCCCAGTAAAAGCAAGAGATTTTGAGTTTTCATACCTTGTTTCCTGCTCCTCCAACTCTGATGACAGTATCTGGGTTCAAGGCACTGATGCACTCATTTACCAGGGTACTGCTGTGTGAACGGGTGGTAACGATGATGTGTTTCCCAGCAGGTGCTTCCGTGAGCTGAAATCCAAAGGCACCTATGCCCAGGACTCCCCAGATTGTCCTGCCCAGCACAGCACCAGCTCCTGCCTGCAAGAAAGGTACACAGGGCCAGGTGATGGTTAATCACAGTGATCAGCATTTAGACCACAAAGGGAAAGGAATACCTAGAGGCATCTTTGCATTTCAGGTATTATAATATTAATATTGGGTTATATACTTAAATAGTGACCCTTAAAAGAACCTACTTTAGAGCCTAGAGTGAGAAACTGGCTCTTATTTCCCTCTATGGCAATGAAATCATTTACCCTTCTCTTATCTGTGACGTTGTGCTGGTGCATTACTTCTTAACTCCAGTGACTGACAGATTAATATTTGTATATTGCTGTACTTCAGGCACAATCTGTAACTGAAAATATCTTGTAATCTTAAATATTTTGTGATACGTACCACATAGAACATGATAGGCATTATGTCAGCTCAAGAGCTTTTTCTTTAAACTCCAATAAGTTTAATTAATCAGGCTGAATCATGAGCTTCCCCTCTCCCCTGGATAATACTGAAATAATCTCCAAATGTGTAAATGCCTGTAGGCTGGCCATCCTGGACTTAACACCTGAGACCTAGCATGATACACTCTAACCCAGCTGTCAGCTTGGTTTATTTAGGGCTGCAGTTTTATGGCAGTTACCACACATCACAAATGGACCTATTGCTAAAGAATTTCTAGCAAAGACTACAAACCCAGTCATCTGTACTTGTTTTATGGTACGTACTTTCCATATACTGTAGTAGCATGTACAGCATGTATGCAATATATACTGTATTAGTGGGTTGCACAAGCCTTAGGATTCAGTATGGCTGTTAGTAGGTCTCTGACATTCAGTTCCTGGAAACCAACATTTAAAAGTGTATAAATTTAATAAAAAACCCAACACTTTATATTACAACTTTAACTCGAGTACACGCCACTTTTCAGTTCAAAGTGTGCTAACTGAAATGGCTTAGAAGGAACAGTTAGAAACCACCTAATGCTTTTAAAGAAACCAAGAATTTAATACCTCATAGTTGTAATATGGCTGGTTAATAACTCCTGCTATTGCTTTGCCTCCATAGGCAATTCCAATAAGAACTGTTACATGGTCAAGGAGACCTGTACAGAAATAATATGAATGTAAGTTATGCTTGAAAAGAGAAGTATATATATAAAAAAATAAACCTTCAGTAAAAGTCCACAACTTGATACACAGGGTAGTATCTTAAAACTTCCAATACTAATCACGATTTTTGGGTGTAATAGGTTGGTTGATTTTTTTAGTTAATTTAGTCTTGAGGTCTGCTAAAAAATGCCCCAGATAGAGTTCTCTTAATAGAACTACATTATAATTATCACATAATGAGAAAGAAGTTTAAAGTTACAACTACATAGCAGTCTATGATGACATTCTTCTATAACTGTGGTGGGAATTCTTCAGTGATTTTCAAAACCAGCAATTTGTTGGCAGTTGCATATTTCTTTCCCTGAAAAGGGGAAAAATCTCTGCCTAGAAAATTTCACATTAATCAACTAAAGAATGCAGTAGGAGACTAAAGTGAGGTTTCATCATACTGGTTTTTAGGGGGTCGAGGTTTTTTTCCCTTTCATTTTAAGGTCTATTTCTGTGGAGACAAATTAGGCTTTGCTGAAAACAATTTCTTCCCATAAGTGAAGAACTGTGATTTGTGGGAAGATGTTCATTTCGTTTTGAAAAGATTACAAATACAGCTGTGGTATTTGGATGGTTTGAAGAGGAGGATGAAATAAAATTCAGCATATTCCTGTGTGAAGGGGAGATTTAGTCCCTCAATTCAAAGTATTTGCAAAATTGTAAATTTAACTAAAAATTTAAGACAACCTGCCAGGAGTCAAAAGCAGCTCTTTGCACCCTGAAATGATAACCACTCAGCAGTCCATGGTTAGAACTGAATGGAATGATTACAAAAATTCTATAGCGCTCAGAAAGCACAGAAACATCAGCCTTATGAAACAATATTGTAACTTCTATGATAAAATTATCTGCATGTATATGCTACTTTATTGCACTGCTTTTTTTTTAATCAACAGAAATAAAGGAGTATCCAACCTTCAGTGTACTCCTTGGTTCCATCCAGGGGATCAACCCATATTACAAGCTTTAAGAATTTAAAAAGTAAAGAAAATTAACAAATACAAATCATGTCAATTATCACGCAAAGTATATATTTTACTTTAGTGCTTTTATTTCTTTATGGCAGTAAGAAAATAAAGAGATCCAAAGTTTTAACATTATTAAATGACTGAAGCCTATAATAGTATTTTACACCAAAAAGAAAAGTTTAAAAATTGACAGGAATGTCTCAGCAAATCTCTGAAGTATAAAGGATTAAACTGAACATGGACATGAGATTACTTCATTATGTCCAAAATACATTCCTTCCAAATTAATTTGAATCACAAATTGTAAGAAGCAAATTTCTATTTCCCATTACTGCACATAGGGACATACAGCATTTCCAGCTCTGGAGGTATGATTTTCATGACTACATTTCAGTTTTCAAATGAAAAAGAAACATTGAAAACATTGAAACAACCTTTTTTATTAACACACTCTTAGCTAAAAGCCGTAAGTAATATAGATATTTATAAAATGAACACATATGAGTAACATTATCACACTACCTCCTCCTCTTTAATTCCTGTGTACTGAGCAGGACAAGGTTTCTGCAGTATTTCTTCACAGTGACCATCTTCAATTAATTCCTCAGTTACATCATCAGTGGGCAGATCCTAACAAAAGAATTCTTAGAATTATTAAAGAAAGGTATTGGACTCACCTCAATTTGCCTTAGAACTGTGTATGTGCTTGCAGCTTGACAAAGCTAATGAATTGAAAAGGTGAAATGGGATGGAAATTTGTTTGGGTTTTTTTTTTAATTAAAACAGAGGGTTTCCTAAACCCTGCCAAAGCAAATTCCAGTGCAACTGAGAGCAAGATAAACTGTTAGTGTCAAATACTAACACTTAGTGAAATACATACTGTATAAACTAGGTACTTACTTCTTCTCCTATGATTGTCACCTTGGGAAACTTCCGTGCCAGGGAAGCACAAATGCTCATTTGTACAAGGCGGTCAGCTTTGGTCTGCAAGTCATTGGGTCCAGCCTGTCCAAGGATGGATAGGAATTTGTGTATGAAAAAAATACACCACACCAGCACAGTAGCCCATACAGCACTCTGAATATCAACCTTGTAATGAAAAAGAAGTCTAATTTGATTAATCATCAACTTAATAAGTGACCTTGCGAGAGGCAGGCTAAAAACTGCAAGAAGCAGAGTTTCCTGTGGACCCCAGAGCTAAGACAGACTGCTGTGACGTTAGAACAACATTTACTGCTGTGTTCTTCTCATGCAATTGTACTCACCCTGTATTTGTGCAAATACTCCACTTTGTACAGAATGAATCCATACCAGTATGAACCCAGATGTAATACATAAAGAGGGAAAGGCAAAACTTGAGATGTTAACAGGAAAAAGTCATTATTCTAAGGCTTACTGGATGGATGTGTCAGATTAGGAAAGAGGAGAAATATAGGGACGGTGTTAATCAAAGGTCATTTAAAGGTCCAATTAATCTAGTTTGTTTAAAAAAAGTAACAGAAACAATTATGATGTATAAACTTCTAATTAGTGAATGGTTCCTTAGTCTAGCACAAAAAGAGCCTGGAAAGCCAGAAGCTAACCAGGAAAATTTAGCTGGTCATTAACATCCATACATTTTTTCCATCAAAAATACTTGAGAGGAAACACTGGATTTGGTGTCTCAACATGATATAAAACAATGACTGCAAGCCTTCCCAAAAGATATGATGTAACCAAACACATTGCTACATGGGTTACACTAATTTCTTCAATATTGATAATCTGCTACACAGTGAAAGTGGGTCATTTGTTAACAATTTTTGGCCTTAACCTTCATGTATCTATGAATGGAGAAGCCTTTTAGGTCCAGAGAGAGCATCCCAATAAGAAATAATTTTGTTAGCACTGGCATCAAGAAAGACAAAGTTCATCCAAGATTTGCATCTTAATTGAATCAAACAAAAATTTTATTTTATCTGCTTGTATCTTATTTGCTGACAACATGAAAAGTGTTTTATCCAGCTATGGAAGTTAGCCACAGGAACGGAATATTCCATTTGGAATCATGTTATGGATTAATTTTTGCATGCTCAAATCCTAGCCTCTCCATTATCCAATTGCTAATTTTTTTTGAAACTTGATATTTTTTTCTTTGAAATTTCCTTCTCATCCCCTTGTAAATTTGATTGAAATTGGTCCTGAGCTTAGACTCAGAAAGATCAGGTTTACTGCAGAGAATTTCCTTCATTCCAGGACATCAACCTAATAAACCAGGATAAAGCAGTTCTTCAAAACAGCCATCAGTCATGTAAGAATGTCTGGACAAGGTGTCTAGCTACCAACTGGGGGAGAAAAAAAAGTGCAAGTGCTACAAAGAGAAGCAATATAAATACAGAGCTTAAGGTTGACTGAGGGAAAGAAAATTCTGGATATTAAGGAAAGGAAGGAGAGCAGCTAGCTGAAAATTCAACTGTCCCTGAACTGTTTTCCTTACTAGATACATGGATGGGAGGTCACTATGTTGAGGGATAAGTTGGAACATTGCCTTCCTAGATGTTCTAAAGCTTCCAATAAGGACCGCTGGAACGGGATTTGATGTTTGCTGGCTGCAGAAAGAGGATGAATGATGAGAAGCAGCACACTCTGTTGTGCATCTCTTCCCTCCAGACTGCAAAGCAAAGGCACATGCACGTTCTCTCTCTTGCATTCTTCCTCTGTCTTCAGCAGCCACCTTTGGCAAGAAACTTGCTGGAGTTTCAAGATCTCTAGTTCCCCAAACAGGAACCTCTTCTGTCTGTCATTGGTTTTAATCTAATTTTCTGTGTGTAGTATTCATTTAAAAAAAAATTTAAAGTATATATAACGTCTCACTTAGAACCAATATCACCTGTTATTTTTGATCATTTTTGAATGATGTAAATATCAGCAATTACTTCAATGTAAAGACCAAAATTAATAAAGATATTTAATTAAGTCCATAGTATTTTGACATACCTGTGAAGCTAGAATTGACTTCAAAAGTTAATTCCATTTATTCTAGTACTGTAGTCACAACAAAGATCTTGGCTCATCAGTGCAACTTACTAATTTACAGCAAATTAAGAACTTCATGCAGATGATTGTAATTTAATTTCTGTTTTCTAGTTAGAATTAAATTTGAAACTCTGAATTAATTTTGATTTATGATAAAATCTAAGGTACTTTTTTGTTTTAGGAAATAAACACTGATTTATTCTAATCCAAAATTCACCAAGGGCACAGTATTTTAAGCTGTACTAAGGTGTTAGAACATAGGTATAGAAACTAACAGGAAATATGCATTATTATGAATTTTGATGTGCTATCCAGAGCTTGTGTTTTGTGAGGGAAATCAGGACAAAATTATGGTGTTTCTTTTAAGTGTCTGAACATTCTTTAGAAATACTGGTCAAAAGACACTTCTCTAATGCTCTTTTAATCCTTTCACAAGGAATATTTCTTGTATCAGAGGGGTGAGGACTGTATTCCCTTTCCCAGTTGCTGATTTTCAAAAATACCCCTTTGACCTGTACCTAACTCAGCATTAACAAGAGAAATTAAATTGAAACGAAGTAAAAGCAATACCTTCTCCACTATCCCCAGGTCTCCTGTAGACATTACATTTCTAACAATCGTTGCAGCTCTTTCCGCCACAGAATACGCGGAGGCGACCACACGCATGAGCAGAGCTGGGGAGGCCATCCTGAGGGCTGAAAAGAAACAAAGAGCAAACTTGTACATTTCTGTCTTCAAGAGAAGACAAAAGGTAAAATATTTTACATAACATTCCAAAAAGATACAGCTTAAACCGAGAAGAAAGGGGAAAGCGGGTTACTGCCAATGTGAGTAGTAATGAAGTGAGCTTTGGCTTTTTTTAAAAATACAATTAACAAACACAGGGATATAAAGATATTTTAGACAGGAGTTTGCAAATATCCATGTTCTGTGTGATAGTGAACCTAGTTCTCACTAAAATGAAATCTGACGTTAAAAAGAAGAGCAGCAGAAACTCTATCACAAATATTAAGAAAAAGCACAGTCTACGCAGAGTACTAATTTTTCGTACATTTTGAATATAAGTTCATTTTCTCAGAACAGAACCTACAGAGATGGTTTATGCCCAGACTCAAGCACAAGGCTGCCGAAGAGGATGACATGAGCAACTTCACTTCTTATTTTTCTTTGTTTAAATACAAAATAGGCTTTTGTAGATGGCGTAATTGTGGACAAAAAATAGGTTAATGATACACAGATTCTGCAAACTTGTATGTGAAAGTCTGTTCATCAAATTTTACCATTCTTTCTGTATTTCTTTAACTTCTCCTGATTTCTCTAAGGAAATCTATTTACATCTTCCTTCCTTCCTTCAATACTGCATGCCCTGTTATTCTCCCTATTATGTTGTCTTCTACATCTGTTCCCTAGCACACATCAGTGCAATTCACTGTGCCTTCAGTTCCCAAACAGTCCCAAAACTATCTCTCTTGCAAAGGCTAGCATTCCTCCCAGCTTTCTTTTTTGCCTCAGGAAAAAAAAAAGTATTGATAACTACACTGTATTCTTCAAAATGCAAAGCTAATTGGCTTTTATGTTTTCTTATCAGTGTTTTCCATCTGTGTAGATAACATGCTTTTTGGGTTGGGCTCACAGGTATGACACACGTCCAAGAAAACACTTGAGCACAGAGCCAGAACAAAATATAGAGGAACTCACTAATCACCACACAGAAGAAGACATATTATCTGGGAAGTGTAATATAACAATCATTTCACCAATATCACAATCAATATTTGCAGCGATTGCAGCAAGTACTGCGTAAGTGGCAATAGGTCATTTTACACAACACCTTTCCTTTCTTCCTTGAGAAACCAAGTTCGTGGCTGTTCACAGCAAAGGCAACGTCAGAGGTATCAAAATCCCAAATTTAGCTGATTTAAGAACTTCTTGAGCACTTCAGAAACATTGTACCTGTATCTCTAAAGTCACAAGCTCTCTGAAGCTGAAGGAGTAGAGTGATTGTGTAAGTACACTCAAAAAGCACAGTTGCCAACGTTAATTGTTATTTACTGCTCCGGGATGGGAGCAAAGTTTTCTGGAGTTCTGTAGAATAGCCAAGGTCCATACCCAAAGTGCACAGCTGGACCATCTTGGCCTGGTAGCAATGGTTACAGAGGAAATTTTGGAGATGCCACCTGTGGCAAAAAGCCGCTTCCAAATAGTTGGAAGTTGTAGAGCAACTACGTGTCATAGTACATGAGCTGAGAGTGAAAAATAAATAGCATATAGATGGGATGTTTGGATTAAAGAATTGAGCTCAGAAGAAGATTATTAATATTTTAGGCTCAGCTTCTCATTAGTCATTTGACTTTTTACTGTACATTTGATCCTGCTTCGTAAAATGAGATTAAAACTTAATTGTTTTAAAGGCTGGATTTATTTAAGGTTTGCATAAAGTTTCAAAAGGCTCAGAAAGCAATGCAGAAATACTATCTTACACTCTTGAAGCTTGACCCAAGCTGTTTTTTGGGCACATTTTTCTTGGCCATTCCCAAGGCAAACAAATATACTTTCTGCAGTGAACCCGAAATCTCTAGGCAAAACTTAAAAGTTAAAACATTTTTATGAAAAAACAATATCTACTAAAAGAAACCAAAATGGGAGGTTCCACACTCCCTCCTCACCAATACAAAGTAACTAATTAAAGAATTGCAAAGTATGTTATTACTGCAAAAGGTGTCTTAAATTTTTACAGGGCTGCATCTCCTGTGTGGCACATCTTCTGGTATATTGGACCTTTTTGGTTAGATAAGTGTGCATGCTAGTTTGCTGTAGTTTTTTCACCTCTGTAACTTTTTGATCTCAAATTACCTAGTTTATTTATAAGTTTATGGCACATTCTTTCTGATGAGGGCAACGTCCAATGTATACTTCCACAAGACATTCAAGAATATATTGCTTGCTTTGGACAAAAGTAGTTCGACTCTAAGAAAATTGTACAACATAGAAAGACTGCACAGCAACTGTCCCTCAAGTTAAATTTGCATATAGTTGTCAAAACACACCTTGTCCTCCAAAGGCCATCCCTCCTGTCTCCCGGCCCAGCAGCCAAATTATTGAATGGCCTCAACCAATCAGCCTGATTTGCTAGCTACCAATATAAATGAGTTCTCCAGCTTCTCTTCCACTTTTCAATTTTGATGTCTGTAAGTATTACAGGCTGGCTACAATTAATTTATCAAAGCACACATGAAGGATTTGTTGATGTTGCTATCTCTGTCCCTTTTACGCAAATTTCCATTTTCCAAATTTATGATTTTGCCTGATGAAAGGAGAAAGTAGGTATCACACAGAGGATTGTCTTTAAATGCAAGTGCTAAACCACAACTTCTTTCTTGGAACTCTTCAACACCCAAGTGACCAGAGGTCCCTATTTCTTTACAATAAACTTCAGCACACGTTTCGTAGAAAATAAACTCTCTATTAAGTCAGGAAACAGTGTTTACCCGGCAGAAGCAGGCTAGGACTTGGGAGTGGGAATCCCTGGGTCCCACTGCCCACAGACTTGCAGGTGGGAAAGGGCTGTGCTACCTCATTTCACCAATGAGGTAACATTGAGGTTTTGGACTCGGAGGCCTTTCGAGTTCGTATTTAAAAAAAAAAAAAAAAAAGGAAAGAAAAAGCCTGTTCTGAGTCTCTTGCCATCGGTATTCCCGGTGGTGCACTGCCTGCAGCGCAGGCGGAATTCCTGGGCACTGAGCGGGGCTCTCCAGTGCATCCAGCGCAGCGGGGCAGGGCGCAACACGAGTGGTCGTGGGTGGCGGCGGCAGCAGCAGTAGCAGCTCTGCTGGTACAGCTCCCGACTCACCGTCTCCAGTCTCGCTTTTCCCTGGACCTCCTCCGTCACCGCTCTCCAGCAGCGCGCGGGGCGCTCCAAGCCCTTCCCGCCCCTCGCCTTGCCAAGGACGGACCCGAGTCCCGGCCTCGCACCGCGGCCTCCTCACCGGCTCCTCCGGGAAGAACTCGCCACCCTCACCGAACCACC
>VXAY01006321.1:108171-123795 GCA_013399855.1 Oxyruncus cristatus
CGCCTCGGAGGTCGCGGCCGAGACCCGGGAGGACTCCCGGTACCGAGACACGGTGCTGCTGCCGCGCAGCCGCTTCCCCGCGCAGCTCCCGGGGCGGCTGCAGCCCGACACCGAGCTGGAGACGCAGCAGGTGCGGCCGGGCCGGGGCGGGGTCCCCCGGGGTGCGGGTCCCGGGGGGCCGTGGGGCTGCCCCGGCGGGTGCGAACGACCCCCGGCCGGGCAGTAGGACGGGGGTGGCGGTGGGGGTTCGTGTGCGGGCTCGCCGTGCTGTGGTGGGTCCGGGCTCTCGCCTGGCCCCGCCGTCTGAGGGTGGGAAAGTTCGGTGTGTTGATGTATTTGTGGTTCGGAGAGTCACAACTTAGTTACAGTTTTCTTTGGAGAAGGAGTAGCGACTCTCCTGATAGCGCAGTGGCAGAGTATTGAAATCAGACCTAGTATTTCACCCCCTCAGGCTTTTAAATACTTCTAAACCACTGATGTCTTCTCTTGCAAGTGCTTGTGTTTGCCCACCTGCTCTTGTTGTGCGTTTTGCTGTCTAGCCAAAATTCACACTTGGATTTTTGGAAGTTTCGGAAGTGCAAAGACCTTTGGTGATTTTGGAGTTTTTTCTTGTCTCCACAGAAATGTGGTTTTTCAGAGCTGTACTCGTGGCAAAGGCAAAGGAAAGCAAAGCAGGAGTTTTGTCTGCACGATGGACCACCGTATGCCAACGGAGACCCTCACGTTGGCCATGCATTAAACAAAGTAAATACTTACTCGTTTGTACTCTGCTGTTCTGAAGTGGTAAACATCTGTGTGCTCTGTGTTCTCCATTCACGTTTAAATCAGTAACACTGTAAAAATGTTTGGTGTTTTGGTAGATGGGGCTTTTAAAATGCCCTGCTGACACAGTTACCATACCATGCTGTAAATACCACATGCTCAGTGTTCATTTATGAGGCTGAATGTTTCAGTCAGAACAGCTTCACAGAGAAAGTCCAGCTGATTGTTCATTCCTAAGCAATATTAAATGCACAACTTATTTGCGTATTGAACTTAGGACACATACACACGAGTGAATGTACATTTCTATATGTGTACATGTAATGATGTTGCTGTAATGCATGATTGAGCTGTGCCTTGCTGTTCTTTTTTTCTTTTGAGTGTTTTGCAAATTTGTTCTGTCTCACTTATTTTATTTTATCTGAGTATTTAGCTCCATGGAACCACAATGACTAAATGTTGATGACTTTGAAAATATAAATTTCAGCTTTGAAATATTACTCCTAAATACTTTTGGATACTTTTAGATTCAGTCCTGAGAAGGACATTACATTGGCCACAAAGTGGGAAAGACTAAAATGTCACTCATGGCTTCTTACAATACCAAAGCCTGGACTGCAGCAAAATGCATTAGAGGCCAGTGCTGTAGATCCAGCTCAGTGTTTTAAAAATGAAAGCAAGTAGAATTTGTTCACTTCAAGTCTTGCAAGTATATAAACTGCATCTCTCAGTTACTCTGGTTGTACATTCCTTTGATCAGAGGTCTTCTGAGGTTCTACCAATATACAAAATCATGGGCAAGAAAAATCACAAATGCATCTTGGAAGTACTTGGAATCATAGAATGGTTTGGGTTGTAAGGGACCTTAAAGATCACCTCGTTCCAAACCCTCTGCCATGGGAAGGGACACATTCCACTAGACCAGGTTGCTCAAAGGCTTGTCCAGCCTGGCCTTGAACACTGCCAGGAATGGGGAATGCATAACTCTTCTGGTCCTAAATGTAAGTTTATCATGGAGCCTCGAGGATCTTAATCACAAATGTAGCTGTTCCACATGGGGGAGCTAAAGTGATAACAGACCCTTGTGACTTTTCAGATTTTGAAAGACATCACTAATCGCTTCCACGTGATGAGAGGTTATAAAGTACATTATGTGCCAGGGTGGGATTGTCATGGATTGCCAATTGAGTTGAAGGCATTGTCAGAAGTCAAAGGAGCTGAAAATCTTTCACCGATGGAAATTCGGCGGAGAGGTAAACGAACTACTGTCTGCAGTATCTTTGTGGAAAAAGCTGGCTTAAGTATTAGTATGTCCTACTCGTGTTTTGTGTTTTATGCTTTATACATAACATTTATACTTTATTGTGGGCTTTTCTATTAGCTGTTGGTGACATTTGCTATGATCACTGTATGTATCTGCCAAGCAGACAGAGTACGCTGGAATCCTGTGAAGTGGGATAATTGAACACAGGCTTAATTTGCTGCTGTAATGGACATGCAGAGCATTGACCCTGGGTTAAAAAAAAACAAACCCAAAAACAAACAAACAAACTCAAAAACAATTTTCCTTAAAAGTCATTGTGGTTTTTTTGTTTTTGGATGTCTGTTTTGATTAACTGTGCAGTGGCAGGAAGCTGGTATTTATCAGATCAACATTCTTTTGGGTTTTGAAGGCTGAATTTGATTAGGAGCTAAAAAGATGCATGTAAAAGGTTCAGTTAGGACAGCTTGGCTTGGTATCATAGGTAGGAATATATTTATTGACTGTGTTTTTTACAATGCTGCAAAACTATAGGGGGGATCCCTTTGGAGAAGGTCTATATGGAGCATTATATGGAAATTGTTTTGAAGAAATAATTTCAAATACCATATGTGTTGAAACACGTCATCATTCAGCTGCAAAGCTATTTGTAATGAGCAATTTAAACTGCTTTAGTTTGAAATTGTGGTACTGAAATGGGCTAACTTACCTTCAGATGCATGTTACTTTGAAAATTTTGGATTAGCATCAACAGAGGGGGAGTTAACTTTCACTCTTATTTTATTTTGAGAATTTTTTTTGTAACAAAATATACTTATTTTTTCCTTTTTTCCTTAAAAGTCATTGTGATATTCTAAATACATGTGCTTAATGTCCTTCTTGTATTCAGAGTGCCACTCCTGAATCTCTTTGCTCATTGCAGCCATTTTATGTAACAACTAGTCTGAAATGTTTATGTTTTGAACCATAATAGTTACTGCATAATTTCACTATGTTCAGCTCTGGCTTTGCTGAAGAACATCAATAGGGTATTTTAAACGGTATTTTACTGATCTTAGTGAGCTAAACTATGTGCTTAATGGAACTATTCCCTTCAGCCAGAGAATTTGCAGAAAGAGCAATTGAGAAACAGAAATCTGCCTTCATTCGTTGGGGTGTAATGGCAGATTGGTCCAACTGCTACCTTACATTTGACCCAAAGTATGAAGCAAACCAGCTGAGAGTCTTCTATAAAATGTATGATAAGGTATGTTGAACTTTTGTTGAAGTGTGTTTTGATTTGTCATGAGTTTTGGTTCTCCTAACTTACTTTCTTCCCCTCCCTTTCCTCTTCAGGGTTTCATTTATCAGGACTATAAACCTGTATTCTGGTCCCCTTCAGCAAAGTAAGGATCAACTTCCTATTTTGTCTTCAGTATTTCAGCAAGGATATCGATAGCTTTTCGTGTTCCAGTCTTAACTTTTGTTTGATCTTTTTGTCTGCCCAGAACAGCCTTGGCTGAGGCAGAGCTCGAGTACAATGAGCAGCACGTCAGTCGATCCGTGTACGTGAAATTCCCGCTGTTGAAGTCACCGCCTAAGCTGAGTTCTGTGCTAGGTATGACTTCTCTATAGATTGAAAGACTGACAGCTTTTAGTTTTGTTCTAATTGTGAATAAAGTACTTCTAATTTACATCTGTAGATGGATCATCCCCTGCTAGTGTGCTAGTCTGGACCACGCAACCTTGGACTGTGCCAGCCAATCAAGCAGTTTGTTACATGCCAGATTCAGCGTAGGTGTCTTTAACTTGGTTCAGTGATCTGTGTCAGTCCTTATCGATACTTGGCAGCAGAGTTAAAATGCTCTGGACTACCATTACAGTTTACTTAAACCATCTCTTTTGTGTTTTGTTTGTTTTGGTTTGGTTTGTGGTTTTTTTGTTTGTTTTTAAGTGACACAACTGTGGGTTTTGTTCTGTATTGATTAGTATATTAATTTCTGCTTAATTTTTTTTTTTTACTTCCTGATGCAAAGTTACCTTGAAACTCTTTGGAGATTTATGAGTAAATTGGACATGTAAAATGTACTTGTGTGTCTTTTAAAGAGATGAAGCATTTAAAAAACCAGCAGCTTCCTGGTGTTTCTTTATTTAGTATCACAGATGCAGGTTTGCATTGCAGATACGCAATTGTGAAATGTAAAACTACTGGAGAACACTTCATTCTTGCTGCAGATAGAGTTGAATCTACAGCTGCTGTTCTGGACACGCAGTTTGAGGTTAAATCAACATGTAAAGGTAGGTTTTAATATTAATCTTAAGTTGCTTGGAAACCTCCTGGTAGGTTTCTGAAAACTGCTTTAGTTTTGATGTATTAGTAAGTTTGTTTGTAATTTAAGGACATGTTCTACTAAAATAATACAAAGAGGGAGTAGTATGTGAGATTTACTGTTAGTGTATTGAAGCTAAAATTTTCGTGTGTAGATTTCAAGTTAATTTTAAAATCTGTATCCATGAAACATGGAATGAAAGTCCATTCACTATGAAAATCTTATTTTGCACTGAATACAGTTTGTCTGCCCATCCACTGCGGATGAGAACAAGGGACTAATTACAAGTATGACTATTGCAGTATCATAGGTGGCTGTTGTCTGTGGACAAACTAAAACAGTTGAGTTTGCATTCTAAAAAACTGGTATTTCTTAATAACAGACTTGGGATTCAGTGTCATGAGTTGGGATTTAGTGTGTCATTTGTGAGCTTTATTCATTTGTCTTTATCAGTGCTTCAGTGCTGGAAATATGCATATCTGAAGGAGGTGAGAAATCTATTTCTGTGACTTTTCAGGTTGCTTTGGTGTCTTTCCATGCATTCTTTTTCAGAGGAGCTCTTGTTTTTACCTAGTGATAAAACTACCTGGAGCTGTTTTTTCTCACAGCTTCCACCTTCTTGAATGGTATGATTTGCAAATAACATACAACAGTGGAGTTGAACCTTTTTAAAAAGAAATTTCATCTTGGAACCTCTTCTTTTTATCTTCCCATATATTCAGTAATTAATTATATTTGTTACCTTTCTGTTTTTGTATGCCTAAGTGTTTGACAGCAGTTCCTAAACATGTTCCTTCTAGGAGGAAAGCATTTGGTGAAGGCCATTTTGTCACAGGAAACATTCCTTGAGCTCTGTGATTCTTGACTTTCAGCAAGACTTTAATACTAAGATTTCTTCAATGGTTTTTTTAACCTTAAATTGTCCCTAGCTTCATTTGTGCTGTACTCCCTTTATTAGAATGTAATTTGGAGAATTTAAATGAATTATTCATGATAATATTAATACTTAGTGGCAAAACTAGGAGTAAATCCCAAATTCAGGGGTTTTAGCCTACTAAATAAATATGGAGATTTGTTTCCAGGACACTCAGATAGTGGTCCCCAAGGAATGGGAGTGTGTGGAGTGTTTTTATGTGGAATGGCACTACTCAAAGAATACCACTGTCTAAGGTAGAAGAAACACTTGTTCTTCAAAAAACAACTCTGCACAGAATGAGCAACGCAGAGAATTTAAAATCATTTGGACAGGGACCCACAAACCAGACAAAGAAATAGCACATCTGAAGAGTATCCCGTGCATACACTTGATCAGTTTTCTTTTTCTGTTCTCTGATAAAAGAAATTGAATGTGTGAATTGTATTGCCCTATTTTATCTTCTGGGTTTTTTTATTTTACAGGTACAGATTTGGTAGATGGTTCTTGTGCTCATCCAACAATTCCTGGCAAAGTCTCTCCTTTGTTACCTGCAAATCATGTGACAATGGCAAAAGGAACAGGGTTGGTTCATACGGCCCCAGCTCATGGTATGGAAGACTACAGTGTGGCTTCCCACCACCAGCTACCCACGGTACTCTATTTTTTCAGCTGTTGCTCTTGATCTCCTACAACTGTTTGATTGTGTGCCTCTAAAATGATTGTTGTAATTTGTGCAGAAAACTTGAAAATGTTTTGAAGCATTCTCAGAAGAGTATCGCTAATGGCCTGCAGGCATGCAAGAACTAACATTAAAGAAGTGTGTATCAGGATAAAAGGATGAAGTTTTTCTTCTGCTAGTTAAAGCTTACAGAGGACTGGAAGAACAGAATCAGATTTTTCTGCTTTCTGTGTAGTTTTGTTTTTTTAAAGGATAACGCAGACAATAATTCTCAGATATTGATTCTCACTGCTCAGAATTGTCTTCCACATGCAGACCAGTAAATCACCAGTTATGTAGGTTATTATTGATATTCTTTTTTAGCAAAGCTTGTTTTAAACACATGCATAAATACAGCTCAGCTGTGCATGGTCAGTTTGTGATTGGTTGAAATGAAGATGCAGGGTGTGGGGGGTGTTAGGTTTGTTTTTGGTTTTCGCTGTTAATTTGAAAAGTCATTGAAATACCAGTGACTTGATGTAAGACAGTTGTGGTGCTCATTTCTTCTTCATAAAATTCACTTGCCTTATAAATTACTAAACTGCAGTTCACTAAATCTGAAGTGTACCTAAGTATTTTGTTATTTGTCATAAAAGGAGTTACTCAGTAGAGTATTTAACTGGCATTTGAATACCAAGAAGGTAATTAATTACCATATGGTATTTTATTGACATGATTAATATATTGATTTTTAGGATTGCCTTGTGGATGAAAGTGGATTTTTTACTGAAGCTGCAGGTCCTGAACTTAAAAACAAGAGTGTCCTTGAAGAGGGGAATGAAGCTGGTGAGTATTTGATGTTTAACCACTTGTTGCTTTGTCAGGTACAGTCCTGCAGGTCTGTTTTGAGGGTTCATGTAAACTGAACACGTTTTGAACACGGATGAGGTACAGGCCCTTCTTGCTGTGTGTTGATTATGGACAGGACTGAGTTGAGGTTAACAGTAGCCATATGTTCAAACTGAACTTTAATCTTGCCTCACTTTTTTCCCCTCAGTCATTCGGATGCTTCAAGCAGCTGGGAGTTTGTTGAAAGAGGAGAAGTATGTGCACAGTTACCCCTATGACTGGAGGACTAAAAAACCAATGATTATTCGGGCCAGCAAGCAGTGGTTTGTAAACACAGCAAATGTGAAGGCTGTAGCACAGGTGCATAATTCTACTTTCTTGTGGGACGTTTCAAGACAAACTGATTCTGTTTGGCATCAGCAAAACAATCTTGCTGTAGCTCACTCCAGAATATGTTCTCCTCTAGGTTTTATGAACACTAGTTGAAAAGTGCCGATTATTTGTTGAAGTTACGAATGTTATCACGTTTTTTGTCAATATTGATGTAATCCATGGTAAATACATTGATTGGCATATTTGCTCATTGTTTTTATGGATATGTAGGTTTCTTAGAGCTACTGATTTTTTTTCCCACAAAATATCTTTAAAAATACAAGGTTTCAAGGAATTAAATCACAAGAGACAAGTTTATCACTATCAAAATTTATCTTTTTTTGTTATGATAGCCTTGTGTGGCCAGACATCTTTGTTTGCTCCCATACTAATTTTGTCATAGTCCTATTTTAAGTAACTTAAAACCATTTTATTTTTAAACAAGCAGTGCTCTTTGAAATTATGTACATCCACACAGAAAATTCAGCCTTAGGCTGTCTTAGGTAACAGTGATTTCATTCTAATTAGGGCATGAGGTGTATATTCCATATTCATCTTTACCTAGAATGAATGAAAACATGATGGTTGCTCAGCAGGGCTGGGAGTGAGTGGTAGCCCACACTCAGTACTACAGGCTGTATGTATCAAGGTGGGATTTCAAAGCAGGTAACAGCACAAGACACAATGAGCTTTTAAACTTCAGATAGAGTTACTGATGCCATTCTTAACTCACTTCAGGGCGTGTCTGCTAGAGAATCAGAGTTGGCAAAAAAGCTTTGGATTTTGGTTGGGGAAATGTACAGTATATACAGAGCAACAAGCAGTGAAGTAAATGAAGTAAATGTGACAGTTGCCCAAGAACATGTTATTTGATACTGGGACTGGGAGCATGGGCCTATACTGTTTTTTACTGGCAGCATAAGCAGTGTTTGTGTGAATGCTGAAGTGTGTTTAATAGTTCACTGTCTGCTTTATAGGACGTGCTGAAAAAGGTGAAGGTCATTCCTACGTCTGCAGTGAACAGGATGCTTGAAATGCTGGACAGAAGGACGTTTTGGTGCATATCACGGCAAAGATGTTGGGGTGTCCCAATTCCTGTTTTTTATCAGAAGAACACAGGAGAATGCTTGATAAACAGGTATCTGTCTAGTTTTATACACTGAGAAATGAAAGAAGGAGCACTGTCTGTTGTGCTGCAGTTACATGATGTTATAAACTTCTTACTATTTTAAGTATAAATACATGCTTTTACTTGTAGTTGTTTATATACAGAACTAATTTAGCTATAAATCAGAACAGTCAGAAACTTGTTGCTGGAAGTGACTTGTATGTAATAGAAATCAATTTACTTAGACACTGGAGTTACCTGAAAAGTTCCCTTGAGATTAATCACTGCTTTCATCCCTCATCTTCAAGTTAAGTTAACTGGCAGTCATGACTGGCCTTTACATTTAAGCAAGCAGTGAAATCAAGTTGTAGTTAGAATAGATTGCAACTGTAAATTGAACAGTACAGGTACTGTGTCAAAGTAGGTTTTTACAGGTAAGTAAGTGAGATAACTGAGATAACTGAAGTGGAGTAGCCATAACCACACTGGTTGCAGAATAAATAACTGCACTTTGTTTCAAAATAAAATTAGAGTGGTTTTGAAGAGCCAGCCTCAACTGTAAGTAAATGACCTTTTAGCTATATGATTTGGTATGTCTAAAGCTTCACATGCTAGCCTAGTTCTGCTGTCTTCTGGTTATTGGAATTCCAGACAATGTAATGCAGAGGAAATCCAGGCCATGCTATAAAACAAGAAAACTCAGCCAAGTATGATCCTTTTCCGTCCTTTAAGGAGTAATAGAGTTCTGCTTCTACTCCTTTGCAGAACAGAGGTTTTCAGTTGTCAATGCCCTCTAAGAGATGATTTCATAAAAATAGTACTGAGGAGTTCCACATTCATTGATTATTTCCGTAATTGTTTCCTGCCTTGAGATATGCCAGGGTAACTCAGTTCTGTACACCTCAACCTTTACAGCCTTTTGTGCAGATTCATTCTGGGTAATAAGATTGCATAGTTGGAGATGAACTGAAATAGTGTTGCAGAACTTTTTTTATTCTGATATTGAATAAATGGTCTGCAAGAGTCCAGCATGTTTTCCAGAGACTGTACTGAGCACACAAGTATAGTAGTAGGTGAGGCTTAGGGTGTGGAGAGCAGGGAATGGACTTTAAACAGTTAGTCCTTAGCTTCACCTAGTGTTACTGGGTGTGTAGGTGCACTGAGATGTACTTTGGCTCTTTCACCGTAGGCAGTAACTGTGAGAAAAGACCACAATGGCCATATTCGTTTATAGTATCTGAATAATGCTGACACACATCAGCAAATAGAGGAAGGAGGCTTTGAGGGGTGTAAAATCACTTTACCTGCAAAAGTTGTTACCATGTTAAAAAGTATGTGTCTGTATAAAAAAAATTGCCATTTCTGAGGAATACTTATTGTATTCTATCTGAACAGTGGGCTTGAGTGTGTGTGTGTGTGTTGCTTAAGATGGTTAAAAATGTAGCTTAACAAGAATTTAAGAGTGTAATGAAAACCAGTTTAGCAATTGTCAGTCAAATGTGAAGGGCACCATGAAGCAATAGCTTCTTCAGAGCATTGAGGAGCTGACCCAGCTGGGTACGGAAGGCATTTGGAAGGAGGAATGCATGGGAATTCCATTAGGTTGTAGTAAAATTACCTTGAAAGGCAGTGACCCCTATTAAAAAAACATGCCTTTTGTAAGTGCTTGAACTGGGTTAAATTATTGCTAGAGTTGTGTGAAATGTGGCAATCTGGGCATTTTGGTGTGATAAACTGCAGTAGTTTAACACCTTCACCTTTCTGTGTAGGTATTGGCCCAGCAGTCACACATGTACCTGAAGGAACAAAGGGACAGTATGGCATGTTTGGGTAGAATGGATCTGGGGAATAAAAGACACACATTCATGGAAAAAAACCAGACACATCCATTATGCTTGAAAAGAGATTTATTTTTGTTTGACTGACAGCTTCACATTCTCATTTATGGTCAGTACTGTTCCAATTTTACTTACTCTAGCTAAAATTTTTAAAGACTAGTGTAAACCAGTCATTTTGTATTTAAAGTTAACCATAGGAGACTTTTGTAGTCAGAGTAGGAAAAGTGCACAGAATATTGGCCTATAGAAGTGACAGGCAAATTTAGCAGACAGTCTGTCAATTCATAGGTCATTTTCCTGAACACCACTTCTTACTGAAATAAACAGCTAAGCCTCAATCTTTTGTTGCATTTGCATTATCTTTTGAAAATCCTATCACAACAGGTTGCTGAAATATTTCTCAACAATTAAGAAGTTACATATTCAGATGGTGTGAATAATTAAAACAGGAGTGAATAACTTACATTTCGAAACAAAAGCTGTTTTTAACCTGAATGCTGGATAAACATGTTCCCAGTAGCAGCTGCTCTGTAGTTTTTGAGTGGCTATCAAAAGTAACAGCATCTCCACTGGAAGTCAGTGTAGTCCACATGGAGTTGCTGTTACATATGAGAGCACCATGGGTCGATCTGGAGTGATCTTACTTATTTATCACCTGCAAAAAGACTTCTAATGAGAAAAAAAAAAAGCCCCTAAAATAAACCACTGTTTCCCTCTGTGAGAGTTGCCCTTGAATTTGTCACTTGAAAAGCTGCAGAAAGCTCATCTTTCAAGATGGAACTGCTTTCTCTAACAGAGTACTTTTCCCACACCAGCAATCCAGTCTTTCTAACCTAAAAACCAAGGGGTAGGTTGTAATCTTACATTCAACAAGTTGGATGCAGGCTCTCCATGAGTCTCTTTTTTCTTGCTGTGGTCCCTCATAGCTCGAAAGACATTTGATTCGATGACGCTGTTGTCTATGGTTATAAATTTAATCTGCCAGTAAGGATTAAATCCTTTCTGTAGTGTATACTGCATCATATTGTGATCAGGGATTTAAAACAACTATTAAAAAACCTTACATGAAAGAGAGAGGAAAGAAAGAACTTTTTTTCATTTTCAATAAGAATACAGAGGTGAGATTCTGTGTGTTTTTTCTGCAGAGGTGGAGAAAAAAGAGTTTAAATAGAATACATGCACAAATAGATGCTTATACTGTTTGTCAGCTTTCAACATCTAATAGATTTCAAGAGGAAGCATTCTGATTCTAGGAAATTCTGCAACTCACGGAAGAGAAGAAAGAACTCCAAAACTAAAATGAGAGAATTGTATTTCTAGTAGTAGCTCAGAGCAGGTAATAAATATGAGATACGTACTTTAATCGGACCTCATGCAGTAACTTCTTTACAAATCCACTGTTCAGGTATTGGTAATTAATAGTACTATTGCAAAGGCTATTCTGATGCCCGAGAACTTTTGTCAGCCTCCCTGTGACTTCGATTAACAAGTAACTTGAATTTCTGACAGAGGAAACCCCAACATGTTTTTGAAGTAGATCCACCCTGTGCTCTAATTTTCTTTTTAAAACATTAAGACATTTCAGTGGATTGTAAGCAATAGCAACTTACCTAAATACTTACTGGTGCAGTATTGATGTTCACATAAAGCAGAAGATAACTTTTCCCCTTTGCTGCTGTTCGAAAAGAGATCGAGAGAAAATCAGGTGCTGTATTCTTCTCCTCCTGACTATATCTTAATGCTGCCTAATTTCTGTTAAGAGATTAAATAAGTGTTCAGCATAATCAATATCAGACTCCAGAGTGATTGGCTGGTGTCGTGGTAGCGTGAATTGCCGTAGGGGTTTCAGTGTGAAAACGTAGCAGTGACACGTAATGCAAGTTCTTGTAGATAGCGCGTGAATACAGGGCAAAGTTTTACAATGCTGTTTATTGCTAACTCGGGGAATTATCATGCTCACGTTGAAGCCTGCAGATTATAAAGTGATGAGTAGTTATTTGAGAAAGGTGGTTTTCACTTGCGACTTACAGAGAAGTGCTTTACAAAAATCCTTCTCCTCGCAGCAGAGATACCTTAAAAATTGTTGTTTCTCTCTCTTGTGGTAAAAGATAACCGTAAGGATGTTGGGACAAGAGTAGAGGCGGAGGGGCAGGGGCTGTGTTTGCATGGCTTGGGTTTTTCAAACTGTAGGAAGCAAAAAGGTTTGTTGAAAAGGTACTATCTCCTCTTATAAAATAATTGCCTGTTAATGTTCACTTACATTCTGTAGGGAAACACTATAATGAAAAAAACCTGCAGTGCTAAAATGTTTTTGTTTTGTTTTTTTTTTTTAAAAACTTGATTTGAAACTGTGATAGAATTTTGAGAATATTGGTCAATAACAAATTATATACTGTAATAACAGTCACTGACTCTTTGTTTCTTGTAAGTGGTAACAGAAATCTGACCTTCTTTTAGTTATCTGAAAACTTTTATCTGTAGCGTAATCAGTCTGTTGGTTCATGTGTCACCAAAATGCATCTTGAAAAAAATTCTGCTCTTCATAAATGAATAATGTAAGTCTTTGCATTGCATAACAATACACTTGATAAAAGGTTAGTCCCTAATATGTTTTATGGTAATGGATAGACAACTCTTTTGTGACATTGGCAGTCCGTACTGTAAATGAAGGCAGTCGTTTTATGATGGTTTCCCAAGGGAGAGCAATAGCAAGGTTTTATTTCCTTCTTCTCCCTTCCCCCATCACTTCTAGTGGAAAGGAGGACAGTTCACCCTCACTGCAGATTATGCAGTTTGCATTGGCACGGTGTTGTCCCCCGCCTTAAGTTCTCCAACTATTTATGTGATAGGCATGACCTTAATAATTTTCACTTCTTCTGAGAAGTATCATTGCAGTTAACAGTTGCAATGTCAGAAAATTGGTGACACTTCAGGCTGTATCTCCTTTATTGACAGTTTAGAGCATCTGACAAACTGAAATTCCTGCTGTGATCAAACTGAATCCAGACAGATGCTAGAAAAAAACTTTTTTTTTAAGAATATGTTTCTACATGTTGTCTGAGGTAGCTGCTAGTTTTGGTCTGTAGCTGGATTTACCACCTTTTAAAAAATCCCTGCAAACATTGGTATCATGAAATACCTGTTGAATGCCTTAAAAATGCATATGTTGAAAATAAATTCATCACTAGAGTTTATGTGCCTCCGCTGAAGTGTATTTACAATACGAAAAAGATACGTGGAAGACAAGCTTGGTTCCTGTTTGAATTTTCTGCTTGGTTTACAGGGTGTGCTGATAGTTTTTCCGTAATACTTGCGAGTATGACTCCTAATTAGAAAATTTTTATGGCTCTAAGTGAGGACAGAGTAATTAGCTGAGCACTGGATTATGTCTTCCATGAATTATTCTGCATACATGTGCATTTTAGGTGGTAATAAACATGTTTTAGGGTAAATCATCCTCTTTTTAATTTAGCAACTCTTGTCTTCTGCTGGTGAATTCCATGGGTAAGGTTTGGCGACTAACAGGAAGGCACTGAGACTTGGAGAGAACTCTTAAAATACTCATTTGAAGACAACTGATTTTCTATAATTGTATTTAAAAATACACTCATAGAACCATAGAATGGTTTGAGTTGGAAGGAACTTAAAGATCATCTAGTTCCAACACTGTGCCGTAGGCAGGGACACCTTCCACTAGACCAGGTTGTTCAGAGCTCCATCCAGCCTGTCCTTGAACACTGCCAGGGATGGGGCATCCACAGCTTCTCTGGGCACCCTGTTCAGTTGTTTCACTATGCTCAGTAAAGTGGTATAAAAAAATAAAGAATTTTTCCTAATATCTAATCTAAACCTTCTCTCTTTTGGTTTGAATCCACCTCTCTTTGTCCCGTCGCTACCTGCTCTTGTAAAATGTCCCTCTCCATCTTTCTTTCACTGGTAGTGTATTTGAAAAGAGTCAAAGGTGTTGGCAAGGAGTGAAAAATACTGTTGCGTATTGCTCTTTCTAAAACGTTCCCAGGGCTACAGTTTGTGTCGTCAGTGAAGGTCTGGGTGTAAAGTGAGGTACTGACCCTGCAAGAGAGAGAGAAATTCAGTGGGATAGTTTAGTCCAGGCTGAGACAAACAAACTTCTCCTTGACTTATTTGTTTTGGGTTTTTTTCCGGAGAGCTTTCCAAATTTAAAGGTTTAGTGTGAAGGAAGCAAGATCTAAGGATTACATATCAGCTATCTGCCAGGAATCTACCAGGACTGGTGATGTTGTTTGCTTTTGTCTTTGGAGAAGTAACACTCTCACAACTGAAAGTACAGGCAAAGAGGCCTCTGTGCCAATATTTCTGAAAAGAAACAATACCATTTAGAACTGGAGGTCCTCAGTGTTGTTTTGCCAAGATAAATGTTAGCAGATATATTACCAAGCCAAAAATTGTCCTGTCATCATTAAACTGGAAGGTGAATGATATCCATTCTGGTCTGAAAGGGTAAAAGTGGTGGTAGTGTGCTAGCTGGCTGTTGATGTGTGAGTGTAATTGGGTAGTGGGTTTACTCTCCAGAAAACCTGCTGGAATGTTCTATACAAATGTACTTTGAGAAGTAAATCGATTAACTGGTGATTGATTAATTTAAAATCATTGTTCTATCATTGCAATTCGAGCAGTTAAGAGCAAAACTGCATTTTCTTTTTGCTGTTGCACCTTTTGTCATGAAATGAAGTAATTTGTTCTACAGCTTCTTGGAGAACATGGGTTTTTGTTCTTTAACTCTTTGTGTAAGAGTCCACTAAATGTTTTAGTGATGTAGCTCAGTTTATTAACAGAGCAGAAGAATATTGTCCTGAGGTCCAAATACAAAACCAAGTGATTACTCAAGATGATCATCTGTCTCTTTGTTTTCAAGATGATTATGCCAGACCATTATTTTACTTTTTCCACTTTCACAATACTGTGTCAAGAAGTTAGTTAAGTGATTAAATCTTCCTTTCTCAAGTTATAAACAAAACTCTGGTGGCTTGAATAACACAGAGGGTTTAGTTTGATGTTGGCAGATCATGATGATCTGCTGTACTCCATAAATACAGCAGATGTCTTAAAAATCATCTCTTCAGTAAATGCTCTGTGAGTCAGCAAGACAAAGTGTGTGGGGTTTCTTTTTTTTCTAAGATACCTTAATTTATGTCTAGACTTGGCATTAAGCGATATTAAAAATCAATTCCCCGTAGCCTTACCTGCTGGGGACAAGGGCTGTATGTGCCATAAATAGTGTGCAGAACTGCGTGCCTTGTGGCTGCCTTATCTGTTCACATCAGAAAAAATGCTTAGATAGGTTTTTTATTTTTCTTATTTCCGTAGTATTTGTTTATTTCAGGGACCTTTGTCCTGGCTGGTGCTGTATGATACGAACTCCTAGATTGCCTTGAGAGTGTACAGTGAGTGAATGGTTGGTTGTTATCACTCCTCTACTGGGTACAGAGGTTTCAGTTTCTTACATTATTGGGATTAATACACTTATATATGTGTGTGTGTGTGTATATATATATATATATATAAATTTAAA
>VXAY01006321.1:123941-181885 GCA_013399855.1 Oxyruncus cristatus
ATATATATATATAATAATTTAAAATATGAATTGCTAAAAAGGGGGAAGCCAGGCAACTGGAAGTCTAATACATATGTACATTTTGTTACTCCATTTCCACGTGAGTTCTCGAGGTCTCTTTATCCAATTTAAAAAAAAAAAAAAAAAAAAAGGCATTGTCAAAAATAGCAGGTGCAGTTTCTTTAAATTCCAGGTCAAGAAATAGCAAGTGAAATGGGTTTTTAAAAGTTTTCAAGCTGCTGGTATCTTTTTGGAGTACCTGATTATTGGGTATTTGCAGAAAAAGATGTTTAGAATCCATGTGTGTTTCTGTATGATTTACACAACCCTACCCATCGTGGAAGTCGAAAGTAGGACGTCTTTAATGCAGGCAGAAAGCTCTGTGGAGTCTTGTCTGGATTAGAAGCTGGAAAATCACAGGTTCCAATAGTTTGGTCTCTGTATCAGTCTGTCTCACTGCTTTAGATCTGGGATACTTGTAGAAAGATACAGTTAACTAATCAATCCATAATCCCCTCTTTTCTTCCTTCTAACCCAGTGAAACTATCACAGATGTCATCAAAGTAGTGGAGCAGCAAGGAACAGATGCCTGGTGGACCCTTCCTATTGAACAACTACTGTCAAAAGAGGCCGTAGCAAAGGTAATCGTTCAGCTTCAAATACAGAAGGTGCCAGAGACAGCTGAGTGATGGGAAATAATGGAAAACCTTCATATATTCCCATGATCCTTTTCTATCTTGTACCTTCTTGAGAAGGTATCCTGTGGAAAGAATATTCAGAAAGTAAGATCTGAGTGTGGCAAAATACATCCAGTCAGATCTGTGCTGTTAATTCAGGCCAGAGATCTCCATTCCCCTCCCTTTAGTTCAGGTCCTCCTTCCTAGGTGACCAACTATCACCTTCCTAGGTGACATCCTAAGTAACCAAATTATGAGTCCAAATATGTATTAAATCTTTGTCATCAAAATAGATTAGAATTTTTATTAAGTTCTTCCTGACTTTTTATTGTACTTTAACAATTGTGTACTTAAGCTTGCACACAAACTATGGTGTTATTCTGCTGTCTGAGGTTTTTATTTGTAATTTTTCCTTGCCCTATTTTGGGTTTTCATCAGTAGTTATCTGAAAATTATTCGGAAAAATTATCTAAATTATTTTGTGTTCGCTCAGAGTTGGTAGCAGAGCCTGTACAAACTGGTCCAGAAACCAAATTTGCTTTATTTCTAACTTTGAAAAGCATTGATGATAGAGAGTATTCTATTTGCATTATTTAATAATTGTTCTCTCAATAGGCTGGTGGGCATGATGTTTCAGATTATGTCAAGGGACAGGATGTCCTAGACATCTGGTTTGACAGTGGAACTTCCTGGGCTCATGTTTTGGAAGGTACAGAATTAATATGTTGATCTTTCTTTTATAATACTTGGAGAACAAAATACAACTGTTCTGTGTGACAGTGTTGGTGTGAGCAAAACTGAGGCAGATTATGCTGGCAGCAGACTGGTTGTGACTTCTTGTAAAGCTGCTTTTGCTTGTAAAGATAAGGATTTAATGTTGGCAAACTCATTTTCAGAATAATTAAAGTTGAGATTTTTCTAATATTCTACTCTGAACGATTCTACCATGTGGCATACCGTGTATCTTCTGATCAGAACATACTTGTTCGGAGTGTAGAAGTTTCATGACACAAAAGCCAAGGTATTTAGCTGCTAGTTGGTAACTCTTAAATCGCTTTCAGTTAACATATTTCAGTTTGTGCTTGTGTGTGTTATTTGAAGCAGGATAAGATTGAGATCAGCTGCTGAGTCTTAAGTTTTATAATTTAAAAGTGTAGGTGTGCTTTTTCACTTTTGATTACTTTCAGTAACTAAAGTAGTATATTGTGGCTTAAAATATTTATACTTGCTATAAGCTATTTATAGCTCCTACCGCCCATAGTTGCTGCTCAGCAAGTAGCAGATATATATTTGTCTGAAAGTACATAAAATATACACTGTTTTACCAGGAGGATAGTCCAGAGTCAGGAGTCCTTTCCAGAGGAGGAGTCTGGTCCCATACATCAAGTCTGTTGGACTTTAAACCCTCTGTACACAATTGTGTGATAACAATCTTGTTGAATTATAAAACACGTTAGTACCAGAGGCTTTATTTCTTAGCAACGTGGTCAGGCGGCAGTACCATCAGCAAACATTAATTTTCTAGAAGACCTTTACATACATTGAAGTTTAAAATGTTTCAGATTTGATTTTGAAAGGTAAAACAAAGTAGTGGTATTTTATGCACAGTTACACATTTGTGTCCTTCAAGGGCTTAACACCTCAGCCTGCAAAAGTTGCCTCTAATCCTGTGTAAAGGAAAGACATCTTTTAATAAGGAATAGCAGAAGCAAGACTTCTTGATTCACTGTTAATTTGTGTAAGGCTCCCCTGTTGATTCTATAGTGTCTATTAAATGCTGTGTCTTTCATAGTACAGACTTCTTCTTTCATGGAAATCATTACAAGTTCCTCTTCTCGACCTAGTCCTCTCTTCCCATGAAATTTACTGGAACGTGGTGTATGTAAGGCATCTTCGTTTGCTGTCTGACATGACTGGAGTGGCCCCCTGGTTCAAAAGCCAGGGATCTGACTGACAAGCAGTGTGACCTTGTAACCCTTTTTATCTTCAGAAATTACACAAAAGTTGCATTACCTTTCTTCTATGTAATTGAGGCTCCCAGCCACTGCCAACAGTAGAAGTACCGTCTCAGTGGTTCATATCAAATTATTGGTTTAATTTAGCCTTTATGAAAAATGCACTTTGCAAGAGAAGTTGTTGAATTATTAGTTTTGACTTCTGTTTCCCAATATGCTCCAGCTTTTAAAGCTTTTTGCAGAACTTCTTCCAAAGTCAGTAAAAGTAATCTTCAAGGCTTGCGAACAGGCTAACTGATGGTATTCTTCTCTAAAGTACTGTTGGAGAAAAATGGATGAAATTCATGGAGAAATCCAAAATTAGAGTAGAGAATGTCATAACGGGAAGAAAAACTTTCCATGGCTAAAACTCAGGGAAGCACAGAGGTGTATGGAAGCATTCATGCTCCCTGTACTTGCTGCCTGTTAATTTTGTAGTAGGAGGTCAGTGATAACAGCGGTTGTTGCTGCCTCTGATGTCAGCGTAGTGGGGCAGTGGTTCTTCTGCAGCACACGAGTCACTTTGAGAGCAACTGGAGGATATAAGAGATGGCTAAAACTGAGATTATTATTTGTTTCACTCTGCCCTGAACCCAAGTTATTGAAAATTATAAATCAGTGATCTATCAGTCACCAGCAGGAATTAAACGTGTTGCAGATTTCCCTGTCAGTTCCAGTCTTGCAAAAACAAGTCATTCTCTCCAGTGTCTCTGCGACTTGGGGAACTTTGGCCTGAGTTTTCACTGCACTTGAACCGGCTGTGTCTGAGCTTACTAGATGAGATGCAGCTGTTACAAAATTCATCCCTTTAGCTGATGGCCACACAGATTGCTGTCAGAAAATATGGCAGGTTGGGAAGGGGGTGAAGAGGAGGAAGAAGAGAGAGAGATTCTGCTATGTGAGGTTAAAGGAGCTGGTGCTCGGGGACAGCAAGCTCAGTGGCCTAAATCGTAGGTTGTGTGCGCAGTCATATTTCTGATGCTTGCCCTGCTGCATTTCTTACAGGAGACTGGGCACAGTTCTGATGGAAATTACTTAAAGTTGCTCTTGTTTTGGTCGGTTATGGTTGGCTTCCTTTTTCCAGCCTAGGTGTGTCTAAGGTACCACTTCTAGCTAAATGGCAAATTAACCAAACCGTTCTACATCAGCGGTGTGGCAGGTAGGAAGGTGTGACTTACTCACTAAGATGGAAGATTTGGCTCCCACAGTCACAAACACAAAATTGTAGTTATAACTACATTGTGTGTGAAATGAATGCTGCTTGCTGCCACCATTGAGAGCAGATCCACAAGTGCAACATGCTCTGAAAAACCCACAGCTCCTGGAGTTTTCTGGGGATGCTGTTTGCTTTCCTAATGCTCTGTTTGCCTAACACTGTTTTCACTCAGTTTATTAGTTGTACCCGCTAATTCCATTTCTTTCTTGCACACGTGCCTCAAATATTTTCTTGGAAGAACTGTTTTATGCAGTGTTAAAATTTAAGTCCAAAGGCCTCATATATGAATAAATTCATCTTCACAATGCTGCTGTGAGGTAGAAGAGTGTTAATCCACTACCTCCAAAAACAAAGTGTGGTAAAAGGATATTGAGGTGCTGGAGCAGGTGCAGAGAAGAGCAACCAGGCTGGTGAAGGGACTTGAGCACAAGTCCTATGAGGAGAGGCTGAGGGAGCTGGGGTTGTTTAGCCTGGAGAAGAGACGGCTCAGGGGAGATCTCATCGCTCTCTACAACTACCTGAATGGAGGTTGTAGCCAGGGGGGGGATGGTCTCTGCTCCCAGGCAACCAGCAGTAGGACAAGAGGGCATGGCCTTAAGCTGTGCCAGGGGAGGTCTAGGTTGGACATTAGAAAGAAATTCTTTACAGGGAGGGTAATCAGCCATTGGAATGGGCTGCCCAGGGAAGTGGTGGATTCTCCATCCCTGGAGGTTTTCAAGATGAGGCTGGACGTGGCACTTAGTTCCATAGTCTAGTAACTGTGGTGGTGTTGGATCAAGGGTTGGACTTGATGATCTCAGAGGTCCTTTCCAACCTGTCTGATTTTATGATTCTATGAAAAGCAAAATTTTGTTCAAAAGCATGTGATAGTTTTGAATACTCAATGCCGTGATGCCCGGGACTTTTTTTTTGTTGCTCTTTTGCTTTGAAGTTCAACCTTTTGCTAGTGCTTATTTCAGTGGCTGTTTTTAGAGCATCCGTGTTAGAGAACTCATTTCTGCCTTAAAATTCTCTTACAGGTCTTGACATTTTCCTCACGGACAGAGTGCCATCTGCACTACAACCCCGAGATGATTATTTTTTAAAATATTTCATATAAAATGCACGCTGGATTCCATTGTGATGTGATTTGCCATTGGAAAAAGTCACACAGCTTCTTACCCATAGTTTATATCACAATTACAATAGTTTTCAACATCATAACTTTTTTTCCCTATCTTATTGGCTAATATTTAACTGAATGAATGCAATTATTTTACAACTTGCCTATCGAAGTGTTTAAACTTTTGTGCTGACTGAGAAGATTGAATTTATCTTAGCTGGTTCATTCCTGGCATTAAAATACAATACGTTTAATCTAAAAGTCAAAGTCTGTAAGATCAAAGATACGAAATCTTGAAATCCAAACCAGAAGGATCATAAATTGTAATTCTCTTTAATGACCTATGTACTACACCTCAGTGTAAAATAAACAACTGGAAAGTCTCTTCAGGGTTGTTGGACATACTCTTCCATTTACAAAAAAAGAAAGTGAGCACCGTTTTAATTAATTTATATATAAAATCTCAACTTTAATGAAACTGAGGTGAGGGAGCTATTTAAAAGGCAGACAAACCCCATGTTTGTGTGTTACAAAGATAAAATGTTCAGGCCTCCATTAACTTTGCAAGCTGGAGTAGCCAGCTTGTCAGATGTACAGGTTCCTGTCAGAAAAGACCAACACAAGTTGCTGTTTGTAATCAGTTTGTTTAAACTCTTCTCTAAGTTGTAGCTACTGGCACTTCCATGAGAAGTTCTCTTCTCTAAAACCAATGGCTAGCAAACTAGATGTGAATGATGAACACGTTTTTACAGATTTTCCAATGTTACTGTTTTTCTTACCACAAATATTCCCTTTTATTTTGTCCTCACAAGTATTTTTGCAGTCTCTTATATAAAGGCTGATCCTTACTTACTCTACTTTTAAAACCCAAACTCTTCGTAGATTTTGTTGTACGAATAAGCAAATGTGCTAAAAACCATAACATCCGCCCACACATTTTTCCTGCGCTAACTGGCTCTGTATGGCCTTGACCTTTGTAATGTTGAACTTCCTTTTATTGCAGGATGGATCTAAATATCGAAACTTCCATTAAGTTAAACAAATAAATCAAGTGTGTCAGCAGCAGAAAGAAGCGTTGTCTCAGGGGTCCTAGGAAGAGGATAAGAGGAGCTAGTAGATAACTGAGTAGAGAAGCTTTTGTCTGAATACTTGGAATCAAAACTAAATTCCTGACAAACATGTGTGTGGTTTTGCACATTTGTAGGCCTTGACTTGCATGTTCTGCTGTGTTTTAAGTTATTCTGTTCTCACTCTGGTGACGTGTCTGGGATTGCTTAGGGACAAGGAGGGACTTCTTGAGTCAACAAGTCTTGTACCTCTTTGTACAGTGACTGAATTCCACCAGTAAATCCATTTAAACTTTGCTGTCCTCTCTCAACCCTGGGAGATAGCTGGATTTGCTCTTCTGTTTTTAGTGTGGAGTCAGCTAGTACCCAGCCTGTGTGCCTCGTAGCCCATCTTTTCTCTGATGCCAGCAGTACTCCTTAGCTCCAGGTCTTCTTCCCTAGCATTCCTGGTTTTTGTGTGTGTATATTTATAGTGAATAATATTTCCATTCAGCCTTCACCTGGATAAGCTAAAGAAGCCAGGCTCCTCCAGATGCCTCTCTCCCCCCACAGGCTTTCTTGTTTCCCATGTTGTCCTAACCCTTTCCTGAAATTTTTCATTTTCCTGGAACACCAGTGATCAGAAATGTAAGTTCTGTCACAGGTGAGCTGCGGTCACGGCCAAAGCTCTGGTCTCCTCTAAATAGCTGTGCCTTACACAGGCTGGTCAAGCACTTTACCTCTGTGTTTTGTGTCCTCAGTAATTCCAAACTGTGAAGTTTTGGACTGTGGCATAGATTTTTATTAATTCCAAAGTATGTGATCTTTTCTTGGGTCTTTCACTTTGTTTAGGAGTACTTGGAAAGTGTT
Source organism: Oxyruncus cristatus (assembly GCA_013399855.1). Taxonomy (NCBI): domain Eukaryota; kingdom Metazoa; phylum Chordata; class Aves; order Passeriformes; family Cotingidae; genus Oxyruncus; species Oxyruncus cristatus. The sequence goes on from VXAY01006321.1 coordinate 130,847, forward strand.
TTTTGAACTTCTTATGAAGCACTCTGAGTGTGATAGCTTGTTTTTGCAATTTATTATTTTGTTTGGGGGAGTAGGGGTCTTGTCTTTTGTTTGTTTTTTTTTTAAATGTGATACTAATAAATCCCTTTTATCGTGGTTAAGTAACCACATACCATTTATGAAAGTAACTTATCCACTGAGTTTGAACAGCAGAATACATTATACTACTCACATTTTGTGTATTAATTGTTTGAAGATCCAGGTTAATATTTCAAACAAAATTTTCTGGTTTTAAAGGTGCAGAGCAAAGAGCAGATACATACCTTGAAGGAAAAGACCAACTGGGAGGTTGGTTTCAATCCTCTCTATTAACTAGTGTGGCAGTAAGGAAAAAGGCACCATACAAGTAAGTGTGTGGATTGCAAGCACGTTGCTACTCCATTTATTGAGTGTCAGGCTTTTGGTAGTGTGCACGTCAGTATATAAACAAGAGAAATCAAACCATTACTTAATATCTGATTTATGTTCTTATATTTTCAGTATAAAGTTTTTCTCAGATTAGATTGGAAGGAATTTACTGTTTAATTTTTTTCCATCATAATTTTAATAGCTATTTTATTTCTCAGTCCTTTAGGTATTACACTATCAAATACAAGTCTGTTTTTTTCCATCTCTCCCACTCCCATAATCAAAGGGATTCTTATGGGAGGTGCAGTGTGAAAATCTCCTGAAATTGTTGACTTACGAATTAAATGTTAGGCTGTAGGGAATTTTGAATGACTGTGTTTTATCTCCTGCTGGAGCTGTGGAATACTGTTTGTCCCCTGGAAGACGAAGAGCATAGGGAAGGGTAATGTGCGTCAGTGGCAAGAAGGCTGCACAATTTTGGGAAAAGTATTGGCTTACAAAGTAAATAATACTTTAGTCTTTAGTAAATCCGAAATCCACGTGCCCTGGATATCTAAACAATCTGTTGCTTGCATGGCAATATTAAATGAGGAAAATAAAGCTGTTTGCAGTACCTGGAGGGTAGTACAGCGTGTTCATGGTTGGTTGAACCCAACGGATAAAGCCTCAGGCTTACTGAAATAGATGGTTTCTGTATGTTTTGACTTAGGAATATCCTCATTAGAAGTCTGTTCTGAATGCAGAATTTCACTGGGATTTGGTTTTCACTAAAATCTTTTCTTCAGGACTCTGGTAGTTCATGGATTTACTCTTGGTGAGAAAGGGGAGAAGATGTCTAAATCTATCGGCAATGTGGTTGACCCTGATGTCGTTATCAATGGAGGCGAAGTAAGTGAAACTCTTTGAGTTCTTAGAATCACTGGTTACAGTTTTTCACTACCAGATTCTGCAGCTGTCCTGTGGCCTGGTTGTCTCTTAACAGCTGTCTTGTAGCAGAACTCTGTAAGGCTCTTCTAAAGACTTTGGCTACACTGCAGTTCTGTTTGGCTGGAGTGAAAACCTTGAGTTGTTTTGCTTCAGCTGAAGTGCCAAAACCCCCACATCTTTGTTCTCTGCTGAGAGAAAATGCTAAAAGAAAAGAAAATTATGCAGAGAGTGTAGAATGGTTCCTTTTTACCTGGCCACAGAAACCCAGTACACCTGGGAACACTTGATGGAGTAATGGAGGGGGGGGTATTAAAAAAAAAAATTAAAACAATTGACCTTTGCTTTCAAACTGAAACTTGTAAGATGGTCCTGGCAGTAGAGCTGTCAGATGTAGCAGATACACCCCAACAGTCTGTCTGCTCTCAGCCGAGACTGACTCTGGAAACTTCCTTCCGTGGTCAGGAATGTTGCACTGCAGGTGATGCTCTGATTATTTTTTACTTTTTTTTCCCCTCCCCAGTTCTGCTGTTGCTCTTTCTGAGGCTGCAAAGCGGATTTTGCAACTCTCTCGACAAAAGAATCAGTCCTTGCAGAGACTTGCTTATCTGATTCATTAAAACACACAATTGTTCCTATTCTTTTGAAAAGGGCAGAAGCCATTTTCAGAGTTGAAAACAATCTGAAGGGGAAGAAAAAAGTCTGTAGTTTTAGGTATTAACGTTGCTATTTTAATGATAAGCATTTTAAGGATTTAGGGCTGCGGGTGAGTTTATCTCAACTTATCCAGATTCAGCATTCCCAGAACACAGACTGCTGCAAGTATCTGTTGTAGCCCTACTGAACAGTAAATCCTGCTAAAAGAGGGTGAAGGTCTCCAAACACAGTGGCCTTCTGGGCACACGTACAGAGTTCTCGGTAGCCCTGCGAGAGGCAGGGAGTTGGACTCAGTGGTCCCTCTGGGTCCCTTTAAGCTCTTAAGTACTCCATGGCTCTGCAGCTCCCAGCACTGCTCACCAGGCTGCAGGACCCGCAGCAGTTTCACTCGTGTGCCTTTCTGTCCGTCCTTAGGATCACACCAAGGATCCTCCGTATGGTGCCGATGTTCTCCGCTGGTGGGTGGCAGAATCCAATGTTTTTACGGAGGTGCTCATTGGGCCTGTGGTACTTAATGCTGCCAGAGATGACATCAACAAGGTAGGAGCCACCTGGGCTAACACTGTTCATTCTGATGACAGGCCCTCTTTGTGGTGGCTGCAAAGCTTTTCAGGCTTTAGACTAAAGGAAGCTTTTCCAAACTCATTTAGGTAGGTACTACTGCTTCTCACATCTGTAGATCAAAGAGTGTACTAAGAAAAGGACTGATTTTTGCAGCATGCTTTGGTAACAGCCAGGTTTTTTTCTTCTGTAGGTCCTTCTCCATCATGCTTTTGTAACTATTCAAACATCATTTTGAAAAGTAGCCAATTTTGTTTAATTCATCGTAGAATATTAACATTTTGCTTTTCATCTGAAGTGCAGACCAATAATGTTTAATTTTTCTGGGTTGTTCCTAGCTCCGGAATACACTGCGCTTCATGCTGGGAAACGTGGATGGCTTCAATCCAGAGACCGATTCCATCCCCCCTTCAGAGATGTACATAGTAGATCAGTACATGCTGCATTTATTGCACGAGTATGGCAACAAGGTAGGGGTAAATTGTGTTCAGAGAAATGTGTGTGTACTGTTTGTCATTGGTTAGAACCTCTAGGGAAAACCCTTTAAGTCTGTAAGTAGATTATGTGTCAAGTAGGCACATTACAACCACAAAGGATTCTTAGATGCAGTGTGTGCTCTCTTCAAGCCCATTTCAGCTTTTGAGGAAGGCTTTGTTTTAACATTCTTAACTTGGTTTTGACATCAACCCGTTTTTTCCACTCCCCACCCCTGCCCAAGCTGTCAAATTAGAAGTCTTTAGAAATAGCTAAAAAAGGATATAAAAAAACAAACCCAAAGAATTCTACAGCTTTGGAAATCTGCTGTAGTCCAGAACTTTGTGATTTCTGTCACTCAGAAACATTCTGCTGAAACTGTGGGCGTAATTCCTGGGGTTCCCCCTGTTCGCTCCCCTCAAATTCTAATTGAAATTATTTCTTTGGCCTAATTGTTAACTGAATCAATATTGGTTTTCCTCTCCAACAACATTTTAAAGAAAAGGTTCTCCCAGACTTTGTGTCGCTGATGACAGTTTCTCTAAGTTTGGGTTTATGAGGGGCTGTCATAATGTGCCATGTGATGGAAACTGATCCGTTGTTCTTACCTGCCTCCATTCCCTCTCCCAGGTTACAGATGCATACAAAGAATATGATTTTAGCAAAGTTGTCCGATTACTGCAGGCATTCTGTTCCAGAAACTTGTCTAACTTCTATTTCAGCATAATCAAAGACAGGTAAGTTCCTTCCTGCTGCCTTCAAAAGGGAAAAAACACGTGCATGGGTTAGAGATGGAGGTAGTAACATGGGTTTGAGATGGAGGTGTAACAGTAACAGTTACACGTTGTGCTTTGGTGCACTCCAGCTCTCTGGGAAAGCTCAGCTGCTCTCAGCTGTTTGTTATCGTTGTGCTTCAGTGTTCTGTCCACTGGGGGTACTGATGTAAAAGGTAATCAAACATGCACATTTAAAACCAAATCAATATTTGAAGGGGTCTTGGATCTGTATTTCTCCACAGAATGGTGTACCTCTGAACTTGGGAAGGTAGGGGAAAGGGCTTTTAGCACTTACCTGGACAACTGAATGTATTTATCTGCTTTTTCAATCAGTAAAGAATCCTAAGGGTGTGACAGATACCTCTGTAAATTTGAAAGGGCTGTTTCATGCTGGTAGGAGATGGGGGGTTATACAGGTCTTTACATGCCAGAATGTGAGTAAAGGGTGGTGGGGGGGGGGAGATAAGAAAAGCCCTAATGCTAAGCTTTATAGATGAACCAGAACAAAGGGCTGACAGAGCTGCCTCCTGCTGACAGATTCTGTCTGTACAAATTAACATGTACAAAGTCTCCTATCCTGTAACAAATGTGGCTGTATATGGAGATGCTCCTGTCTGTAGCCCACTGTGCTTGCCTAGGAAGGGCTCTTAAGAGAAGCTTTTCTTCGGAAGGCAGGCTGGGTCAGACTTCTATACTCTCATGGCTGTCCTGGAAGTGTGGCTCTTGAGCATAACAGTGACATGAACACAGGAATCCTTTCCCAGTTTCATGGCTGTCTTGCAGGCTCTACTGTGAAGAAGCGAAAGATCCGAAGCGTCGCTCGTGTCAAACCGTGCTAGCACAGGCTTTGGACGTAGTGGTCCGATCCTTCGCACCAATCCTTCCTCACTTGGCAGAGGAGGTGTTCCAGCACATCCCTTATAAGAAAGGTAAAGCACATACAATATCTAAAGAGTTCTTTTAGTGCACTGTTTAATTGCACAGTTAAAAGGAATGCAAATACAGAGATGTGCCATTCTTTTTTATTTATGTACTAAACACTTGAATAGAAAGAATAAACTGAGAGTTCCTTTGTTTTGCTTTCAAGACTCCGAGGGTGTGTTTCGTACTGGCTGGATTAATGCAAGCTCAGCATGGAAGAAGCCTGGCATTGAGGAAGCAATAGAAGGGGCTTGTGCAATGAGAGACTCTTTCCTGGGGTCCATCTCTGGCAAGAATGCTTTGGAATATGAAGTCATCATTATAATTGAGCCTGGATTGCTGTTTGAATTAATGGAGGTAAAATAAGCAACTAAGAATAGTGTTGTCTGTATGAAAAATACTAATTTCTGTAAACTTTCTTCTGCTTTGTACTTGCCAGAAAATCACAGAAGAGTTGAGGGTGGAAGGGACGGCTGTAGCCTGTACAGTCCGAGCCCCTTGCTCAGGCAGGCTTAGTTAGAACAAGTTGCCCAGGACTGTGTCCAGTTGGGCTTTGAATACTTCTGAGGATGGAGACCCCACCACCACTCTGGGCTGCCTGTGCCAGTGTTTGACCACCCACACAGTAAAAAGTGGGTTTGTGTTTCCTTGGAGAAGGATCATCTGTAACTGTTGGCAGTGCTCTTTCTAACCCAGCGTTCTACTGCGGAATGGTGCTGGCCTTCTCCACTGGGAGAGCAGAATGCTGGCTCATGATCAGCAGTGTGGCCACCAGCTTTCCAGCCAGCTGGGGCAGAGCTCCACGGGATTGCCAGCCAGTTTCTCCATCCCACTGAAGCTCCTCTGCTTGACAGCACAGGCAGCTGGTGTCAGCCCCTCCTTGGAGCACTGTCAGCAGCAAACTTGCTGAGGGTGAGCTCTGCCCCAGCACCCAGCTTATTAGTTAATGGGTTAGAAAGTACTGGACCCCATACTGACCCCTGAGCTACACCACCAGTGACTGGCCTCCCTAAAACACCTGTGCTAGTGCCAGTGTTCCTCCAAAGTCATCTGCTCTCTTGATGTGAGGGTCAAAGTAAACTGCAGAGGGAACCCTTACACTGCAGTTCAAGTCTGTACTCCTGCTCCTGGCAGGAGTAAAGAAATTAGACTCTTGGTTTAAATCATCGACTCTGAGTAGGAACCATGGTTTTGGATTTGTTTTACAGAATGGAGCATCTTAGAGTTTGCAGAGGTAGATGCCAGTTTGGATGCTGGACTTTACAGAACTATAGATACACACATACTTAGACATGTGTGTAAACAAACTTGTGCTCCCTCCCCCACGAGGCTCTGACAGCTGCTGCACTCACATACATAGCAATTTATTTTTGCTTTAACGTCTTCTAGCACAAGGAGCAAAAACAGGCTGCAATTCTGAAAGTTCCCTCTCTCCCCTAGGCACTGCAGGCTGAAGAAACTTCTACTGTTTCACAGCTGAATGAGATAATGATGGCTTCCCAGACAACCCTGCTGAGCGAGCTACCCAAAGAAACACCTGCAGATGCAAACATCACCAAAGGGACCTTTCTGATTAACTTGGAAGGTAAGAGAACTATTCCTGACAGGCTACAGCACTAAGCAGCTGGTTCTTTCCTGCACTACAACATACTTTGTTGTTCACATTGTGTGTACAGTTGAGTTTTACCTACAGCCTCTCTCAGTAATAATACTTCTTTTCACAGGTGGTGTCATCTGTGAACAATCTTCATATAAAGTTATAGCCCGACCCATTGCCAAAGCCAAATGTCCTCGCTGCAGGAAATACACTTCCGAGTCCTCAAGCACTCCCTGCCCACGGTGCCTCAACGTCCTTGCTGGAAAAGGGAGCACGTGAAGACAAAATGCCTGTGCCCAAGCTGCTCCCACGTCCTGAGTATGGAAGTCTAACATAGCAATGGCTAACCAGCAGGTCTGCATATGAAACCTGTAGAACCAGATGCTTGAGCCCCAGCCTGAGCAGAAGTATCATGTTTTTTGGGGAACTTTATGTGTATATATATGTGTATATATATATATACACACACCTACTTGTGTATATCACTTTCCAGCTTAATAAAAAGGGTGGTTAAAAGTAATTGACTGATTTACTTCTTCTTAGCACTTCCATTTAAGTGAAACTCCCCTGTAAACCAGGTGCTGTATAACGTTCATACTGTCAGCTGGTAGTTCTGCAGAACCCCAGAGAAGCCCACTGCACTGTTGTGTCTACTCCTCTGGTAAAACCAGAACAACGGGTGATGACCACCCTTCCCTGAAAAGAAGGAAAAACCACAATGAAACCTCAAATTTTATTTAATCAATTTACACAAATCCACAGCAAATAAGACACAAAATAGCACTATATACAGAGTATTACTTACAATACATTACAGATTTGATTGGTGTAGTGTGTCAGCTCTGATGTGATACTCAGTTACAGTAAAATCCTTTACACAGCTGTACCAGGATCAAGGAATGTAATGCAGCTAAGAAACACTTCTGGTTTTCCTCAGGTTCCATGATGACCAAATCTCAAGCCTCCTCCTTTCTGCTAAGTGTGAAGTGCTGCCAGGCAAGGTGGTCACCTGTACAATACTGCCATCTCCCATTTCTCCCTTACAGCTGTTTTACCCTCAGTTATGGAAGTCAGTAGAGAAGTACACAGAACATAGACCAGGGCTGGCACTTCCTCTTTCTGGAATTCCTGCTATTCTTTGCTCCATCTGCAGGAAGTCAAACATTTGGTATCAAATCAAGAAGCCTTCATCAGGGGTGCAGGGATAGGAAGTGGGGATGTAGAACAGATGAAGGAGGCTGTACGGAACAAGCCGCCTGCATAACCTTTTTTGTGGGCAGAAGTCTAACCCTTAGGTAACAGCAGCACATAATTCAGAAGGATAAAGACCAAATTCTAAATTCTGTCTCCAGCAAGGCAGAATATTATGAATGTTTCTTACACATAATGCAAGAGGAGCAGGTTACGAGATAGAGCTGGTAATTTCAGCCGACTTCAAGACAAAACCAGTTTACACCAATTTCATTTTTCTCTCCTGGCTTCTTTCAGGCAGATAGTGAACAGTAACTGATGCAAAATAATCATGTTGAATTCTACTCCAATAGTGAAGAGACTCACTATGATTCCCTGTAGGTACCATCAATAAAAGTGTTTATTTAAGGCTAAAGTACTCAGTACTACAGATCTTCAGAGAAGTTGGATCAACTTTTCAAGCATTTTTGACTACAAGTTAACATGTGCAGAGATTGATAGCAATACTACGTCTTCTACAGTGAGAGGATGGAGGAACAATCTTACAGTAAGACATTCCTTGACCTACTTAAACTCAGCAGAGCTTAATAATAATGGGATGTAAATCCAGTTTTAGCTGAAGCCCAGCAGCCTAGAGAAAATACTGGGAGATGTGGACTAAAAGATGAGTCCATGTTCAGGTCTGGAGAATTGGATTCTCCTCCTCAGGCTGTTCTCCCTTTGTATGAGGCCCCAGCACGTTTGATCCTATGTCTAGTGCAGTTGTCATTCTCACATGTAATGCAGTTACAAGGCATGAGCCCAACACCAGCTCTAGCTTCAGAAAAAGCAGTATTGGCTTTACGTGGTAACTTCAGAGACTGAAGTTCTTCTTGGGTCTAATTCTAAAGCTTCTTTTGAGAAACAAATCATACATGGAACATTGAAACTGCAGCAGTTACTGCCAGCATGAAATACGGAATTCCACAAGATGTGCTTTTGTTAAGAGACTAAAACTGCTGTCAAATATACCCAATTCAAACAACTGCATAAAGCACTCAAGTCAGAAGTAAATAACAAAGCAGTTCAGATACTGACAAGTGTACTAGGAACTAAACATATTCGTACTAGTGCAGAATTTAAAATATACTCCAATTTAAAATGAACTCCTGAAATTCTGGGATGGGGAGCATTTGTTCTTTTCATCGCTTAACAAGAGCCACATGGAAGCTTCTCCCGTGAAGTTCAGCCTCTGTGTAAACCATGCACTCTCCCTGTGCAGCACATCACGAGGGGATGGCCTCCACGGCCTCGATGAGGTTCAGGGCCAGGCTGTACTGCCCGTGGTTCTCCGGCAGGTGCTCGATGACCTTGTTAACCAGCTTCGCCGTTGTTGCAATTGGCACTTCTACATTTTGAAGTTCCTTGGGGTCCTGTATAACAGAGTAAACACAGCGTTAGAGTAATTTTGCAGATTAGCCCTCCAGAACTTGAATAAAACAGATTACTAAGGTTTATAAGCACAATTAAGCTGACGCTTTGACCCATGAAACTGCTTTACCCTCCTGGAAAAACTGGAACAAATTCTTGTTCCTATGATTAAGAAACAGCCACTCAGATGTAATCTCTGTTTCGATGAACAGAAGCTTCTGAAAAAAATCAACCTGTTTTCCAAAACTGAGCTTAACTTACCATGGCTTTGAGCCACGTACAGAGTGTTGGAGGAAGCCTAGTGAGGAGCTCCAGGCCTTCCTTTGTCTGCCCATGGAGTAAAACGAAGGCCAACCTCTGCCCAGCCAGGATGAGCAGCTGTGATGCAAGCACTTCTTGGTCAGCCACCTGAAGAAAGGCCTGAAAACAGAGAAACGTAAGGCACTAGAAACCATTTCAGCACGACACAGCTCACTCATCTGGAGGCCTGGAAAGTTGTATCAAAAGGAGGTGCTTGATACTAAAAGGACAAATAGTTTTTGAGACTGTTTCTTGTGTTGTGTGTTACTGTAACAAGCCCATTCGGAGTTTCCGAGCAGCAGAAGAGTAAACAAAGGCAGAGAATTACTCTGTACTTTACACAGTGATTACATGAGCACAAGATCTGTTTTACAGTTCAGCAACATATTCTTTACTTCCATATAATCTCTTCTATGGTTTTACCCTCAAGGAAGGGGAGGGGTTTTTTGTATTAAGCTTTGTTTTTCCTTTTCTGAAAGAGATTACAGGCAAAAACCAGCAAATTCTTGAAACGATCAAATATAATAGAATAAAAAAGGCCATGCTGGTTTAGATCAGCAGTATAACTCCCTGTGAGGTTTCCATGTGTACACAGATTCTCACTGGGGAAAAGGGAAAAATTAGGGTGATTATTGGTCTTAAAAAAGTACTTTTACAGTCTCTGACTTTTCAGCCTGAGGATTTGTTGGGCTTGATAAATCCTGCCTAACCCTTCCAGGCATCTTAAGTGAGTGAAAAAGTAATTTTAGCAGAATGTATGACATAATGTTGTACTGATTTAAAACCTCTAAAAGCTGTTATTACCTCTTCACCGAGATGATCCATCCCATAACTATAGAGTTCACAGACGTAATGCCTTCTGACCAGATCCTCAGAGATCTGAAGGTACTGAGCCAGGTCTGCAGCCAAAGTTGGCCAATTCTTCCCCTTTTCAAAAGGAAACAATTCCTCTTCTGAGACTTCTTTGTCCTTTTGTGATGAGCACAGTGTTTGAACTGCTGCACTCACAACTTTGAGCAGGAACTTGGAAGCAAAAATTGCAGGTTACTTCAGTATTATTTGAAATTTTAGAAGTTTAAGAATTTAGAGTGCAAAACTTATGCCCACCTGTTGTCGTATGGATAACACATTTGGATCCATATCCCCACTGGGAAGCAGCTGAATTGATGTGAGGTCTTTAAAAAATGCATTTTTGCCCTAAAATTGAGAAACAGAGACAGGCCTCAGGGATACAGGGTACAAACAATCCATTTTGATCTAATACCAAGCAGCCCACTTACTAATTTGCACTGCATCTTCTGTTTTGCTTTGAGGACAAAAATGAATACTGTAAGTTAAAGCCAGAGAAAAATCCAAACTTCTGTTCATGCAACCATAACATGTCAAGCATTTCCTTTCAAACTTAAAATCACCTGCCTACTAAATTAGGTAGCTGATACCAGTTGAAGTTGAAATTGGGATATATTTCCTGGTCCCTGACTTTACACCAACATGTTAACTACAACATGTAGGAAGAAATGCAAAACAGCTGATAGGAATATACATTTTATCTATTACCTATTGGTATAGTTGACACTGCTTAATTTTAAGGTCATTTGAACTACAGATCCATCAAATTTCAGGTAGAGTCCTGAATGATGGAATATGGTAGCCCTTGTTCCAGCCCACCATGCTCCAGCAGTGACTCGCTCAATGCCAAACATCTCTGGAAGTCCTGCTCTGCAGCACTGCAGGCAGTAGGGAAACTGGTACCAACGACTATGTTAAAGACAGCAATGAATGTGCAGGTTTAGTTAGTGACTTGCCTTGTCACAAATCAGATACTAAACAGTCTTTGAAACTTTTAACCACTTTTTCAGCCATCAGCCAAAACTCTCTAAAGATCTGTTAAAGATCCTCTCAGGGAGCCCACAGAGCAAATGGGAATCTCGAGTAAGTGAAGGAAAAAAGGCAGTGGCTGAGAATAACAGCTGTGCGTAAAAGAAAGGCAGGGCAGGAACAGGACCCAATTTTGTGTTTTTAAATGACAAAAAGTGGTAAAATGCTTTCTGCTAACAGATAAGCAAAAAAAAAAAAATAGTATAAACCCAATGGAATTTGACTAATGGTAACCAGACTCAAATATCCAGAGTTTACAGACAAACAAGAACCTACGGCAAAAGGAGAGCAATATTCCGCATTTATTAAATTTCAGGAAATCATTAAGAAATCCATGCAGTCTTACAGGATTAAATAATTTTCTCCCCAGCAGGAATTAAATGACATTCTACACAAGTACTTTATGTTTAGATTTTCTTAAAATTCTAGCGTGGTAGAGCTAGGAGGAGGAAAGCTCCTGGTACCTGCTTTGCATCAGGGTCAAGCTCTGACTGTAGTCAGAGCTGCATTTTAAGTGCAGTGACCTTTTTTAAGTGGTTTATGTGGGTTAAATGACAAGTTGTTTATTCATTTTTGAGATGCTCAGGATTCTGGAATAATCATGAGCAATAATGGATACAAGAGTGACACTAACATAACATTTCTGACCTTTAAATATTTGTGTTTTCACTGATCTGGCACTTCTCAAAGCAACTAGAAAACCCTGTCATCCAGTGTTCTTGACATTCAGCATTTTCAGGTCAGCTAGTTATTAAAGAGCTGATGTTCATGCATCTAAGGTCACTACAAATCTTTCATTCATAAGGAAACGCACCAAGTTTGGGTCTCATTCTGAATTCTGCTGACAACTTCATTAATGCACCACAGTGGACTTATCTCTCATAAAATTATGAACTGTTTAAAAAGTGAAAGCTGGCATATATTATAGAGACCAAGAAGAAGGAGAGCAATATTAAAATATAGGCTTTCAAAAGTCATACCTTGCTATCAAACAGCGACAGAGGCTTCACACTCTTCAGGGAAAACCTCATGATGGCATATAGGACAGTACACAACACAAACTGGTGTTCTACTAGTGGGTAGTGAATGCGTTTCTGCTCCAGGGCAAGTTCTACTATGGATACTGGTCCTTCCACTGACACCCAGGCATCTTCAGTGTCCAGGACAGGAGCCTGCATTTCATCACTAGTAACATCTGCCTGCCAGAGCAACAAAGAAAAGCAGTCATGCACAAAATGTCATCTATCCTGGCCTTCCTTCCAGAGGACACAGCTCTAACCACAACTTCTCTGCACTGAAATTAAAAAGATTTCATATTGTCTAAAAGTTCATTAATATTTGTCTGAACTGAAGGGTACTGAAACTGGTAAAACCATAGTCTTGAAAATCAAATTTGAATCCATTAGTTCCTGACTTTCTATGGGAAAAATAAAAACTTACCTCCAGCAAAGTTTGCAGAAGTTCTGAACAGCAGCCAAGGAAAGCTGTCATCGCTGTGTCACTCATACCTACATCCTGTTAACAAAGAGCGTGATTTAAATTGTTTCAGTTGGAATTGAAACAGGCTTTTATTAGCTCTGTATGTTTGAGAAGACAGTTGTTAACATAAAACACAAAGTTCGGCTCAGTTTACTAACCTGTTATTTTTCAATGTAAACAAATACTCACTGAAGTACAACAAAGAATTAGAAATAACATGAGAAACTGGAATGAAGTTAAATGTGTCCATTTACAGTACTGTATCTCCAAGGAAGACTGAATCAAGTAATCCCATCTAGCAAATTTTGTTTCCTGATCATATCAGTTGTCAGCACTAAATTTAAGGGATTTCTATTTATTTCTTCCCACTTAGGCAAAAGTAGTATTACTTGCCCGTCTGCATAATCTGTCCTTGGGAGCTTTTCCAACCTGTATTAAAAAAAAAAAAAAAAATCATCACAACTACATAATTTTCATTGTAACATCTGTTACCCACATTTTAACCTCTTTTTACTATTTTCCTAATACAAAATGTGAAAATAGTTCACTACAGCATGTTGCATTATCTTGCTTTCAACCAAAGATTTGATGCAGACTGTACAGAAATTAACATCACTGATGCCCGTATTTAGTTCATCCTTCTTAAACCCCAGGATTAGAAATAAGGCCCCAAGGTCCTCATTCGAATCTTAAAGACAGTTTAGAAATCCCAGTGATTTCTAGAATAGAGAACTAAAGCTGTAACACCAAGTGTGATATTAGAAAGAAACACTATGGAATAAGGGAAAAGGAAAGGAAGAGTGAACACTCCACCATATTCCCTGACATGGATAAAGTCTAACAAGCAAATTATTACATGGTTTCCATGCTTTTCCCATCTGAATTCTTCAGAAGGGACACCTCGATCACACTCTGTTTAGGAATGTTACTATGAGGTCCAGTTTCTACAGTGCTGCACATGATGAAGCTCATACAGGTAAGTGGAAGTTCTCTCTTCCATAGCACAAAACCATAAAAGTAATGATTACGAAATCATGGCAGAGTCTGAACAACAGCTGAAGTGAGATTCCAGGGTCCTGAATTACGGGACTACTTAAACTCAAATTCAAGTGATCCATTGTGCTGTTTCACAGTCTGAATCCAAGACAACTTTCAGCTGTCAATTTTGGGACAGATTAAATGCCAAAAAATACGGAAAACCCATTTTTCTGGATGTTGTGCTACTGCTTTGATGACATAAACCTTGAGAATCAATCATTGTCAACACTTCTCTTTGCATCTGGACTTTTGTGCTGAAAAACCACTTAGCTGCTGCTGTACATCTGGCAATGCAACAGGCAGATACTCTTCACACAATTTAACCAGATCTATCCCTTCCTAGCACTACTCTTCCTAAACTGTCTTCCAATCAACAGATCCACGGCATAGTCATGAGCATGAGAAAATTGGAATTTAGCAGGGACAACAGATTGCTAAAATTCAAAGTAAACAAGCTACATACTAGAACAAAAGCTGAATTACAATAGTAGCAACAGTTAAAAGTGCTCAACAACATCCACGAAGTGTTCTGTGTTTTGCAGAATAAGAGCTTATATGTGCAAAACTTGGACCAACATTAGGAAAATCTGCTGCCTGTGGTAGTTTTGTGGTACTAACAGGAAACAGGCACAGAGAAAACACTTTAAGCTGTTTATTGTTTTCTACCAGAAATAAAAACTGTATCACAAATACTTCTCATTTAGCAAACTACAAGCCAACAGTGCACTTAAGTCGTCAGTACACATCAGCCAGTCTTGATCAGCTGCCTATAGTTAATCACTCAACAGATTTGGTGTTTTAAAACATGCATTCCTTCACCAATTTCAGAAGTTAGCTTCATAAAGCAAATAAAGAGTGGGGGTTTCCCTGGTTAAATGATTGATATTCCAAATAACTTTTAAAAACCAAAACATTGCTTATCAAATTGTTTATAAATACTGGTTTCACTTAAAACCAAAAGCACAGCCTCAAAACCACTGTCCCAATACTGCACTCACCTTGTCCATGAGATATGTAGCAGAAGAAAGCCTTTTTACTATGAATGTATTCCACATCATCAGAGCAATACCTAGAACAACCACACACTTGTAAACTCCACAAGAATAGAAAAGGGATCTTACAAGATAGTGAATGAAACAAGAAGGATTTGTGAGTTATCCTCACTGCTTTATACCTAGAATTCAGATTTCTCAGGAGGAGACTGCCTTGGTGATCAAATACAGTCACAAGTGCAATGAATCATTGGTTAAAAATATTATATTATGCAGACTGGGTTAAACATTGTAGGTACACAGAAAGAGTGCACCTTATTTGCATACATAAATAATCTACAAAAAAAAGAAAATGGTCATCACATCCATTAAAACAGAGTATCAAAAAATGAATGAAAAGTAATTGACTCCAACTGACACGTTCCACTATTTAAATACAAATAAAAGTATCTTTTCAGAGCAATTTTATTTTAAAATGCTTTTAGTTAAACACATTGACTTTATCTAACCAACTTATTTTCACAGTTCTGATAGAAACTCAGTTTCACCGTGAAAAACAAAAGCTTGAACGTCAGCAGAAAGTTTTGAGGTGTTTTGGGTTTTTTTAAAACAAAATGGCCATCACTACTATGTACTGCATACATTTACTCTAGTCAACAAACATCCATTCTTCCATTTTACAGTTTCAAAGGTAATAATAATTTTGTACTTGCCATGCTGAATGTGAGCATTAATGATGCATCTTAGATGATCTATAGACTTTGTGAGAAAACATGCTTCCTTATGTAAAAGAAAAAAAGTAAAAGAACAAGTTATTACATCATTCAAGACTTGTTTGAAATGTAAATTATTAATTCTTAAAAGGGTCCAGGTAGATTATCTTAAAACTACTATTTTGAGAGTTATAAAACTTGTAACTTCTACTGATATTGCAACTTTCTCTACCCGTATTGGACAATCTCATGTGCACGTGGCGAAGTTTGTTTCAGTATTGTAATTTTAGGTTGGGTTTTTTTTTTTTCAGTATATGTACTGCTAACACACTCTGCTGAAAGGCACCTCCACTGACTACAGTCATTTTTCGAATACAAAATTCCCTTTTGATAGATTAAATTTACTCGATTTTGTTATGATGGAGTAAGTTCTATTCTACAGCAAGTTATGTTGTGCAGATCTAAGGAGTGCTAAGTTTGGGTTTAATATCATCTGAATTTAGAACAACATTTTCCATTAGAGGAAGTATAGGACAGCAGCAGAAAAGAAAAAAGTTTTTATCTTTTATACAATTCCCAGCAACGGCCAGGGAATCCAACAACATACAAGAAATCCCTCTCTTCCTTATACAGAATGGATTCTAGTCTAAAAAATTTAGTATTCTGTGATTTGTTTCAGCATATCTAGAATGGAGAGAAGGTTCATCACTATTTTGCAGTACTTCAACTGTTCCACAGTTGCATAAAATACAATCAAAATCCTTTTCCAAGCTGCTTACATGAACCCAGTTTCCCCAGTTTTGAGAGTCTGATAGTCCTGGTATTGTGAGGTGCCATTCAGCCTCAGGACCTACATTCATCTTCTCAATTGTTTCTGCTTACCACTTACAGCAGAAAAATCATAACTAGTAACTGCTTTCAAATGAAATTCTCTTACCTCTGGGTCCTTATTCCACTGCACTACATACTCCCAAGAGCAATGTGCATGGAGCACATCCACTTCAAGACTACATGGAAATTGCTGATATGCAAGTTGCAGCAGCTCTAGAAGAAGAAAATCTGAAGTTAGAAGAGAGACCTCTTTAAGCTGTAATTTCTGCTACAAAGTAGCAACTAAAACTTCTCAGCAGACATTTATAATTTGAAAAATTCATGTTATTTTTCTTACCTAGGATTGTTTCCAAGCCTGCATCTGCTTCTGGTTCTTCAAGAAAGAGGTTATTATGCATTTCTACAGATTCTTCAGTACTATCTGTATTGGTTTTGTATTGGGCCAAATTCAGTACAAGAGGACTGAAGCCTTGCTTAAAAACCCACTTTGCTACAGTGTCAGCAATACCTCCTAATATATTAAAAAAAAAGAAAAAAAAAGTATGATGTATAGCCAAAGTATTGCAGATTATTTATGGTTCAGAAACTAAGAACAAGAGAAAACACAGGAATTTTAACTACCTTTAATTACATAAGGATAACTGCCATGTAAAAACCTCTACAGTCATATATTTTTACAGCTTTAAAGCACTATTCTACATGATTTGCATTGTTTTTTTAATTAAGAAGGGTATCCAGTAGAACAATTTCCGGTCCAGTGTACTGGCTCAGAAGTCTATTAGAAACACAAGAGGAAAAAATGTACCTTTTCCAGCTTCAAGCAATTTCTTTACAGACAGCCTGCCCAAAGGCTCAGTCTGGAGTGATGAAACTCTTTTTGTCCTTTTGGTCACTTTGCTGTGCAGTAGTGTTTGAAGTATCAGACAATCCTCTAACTGTTTCAGCAGAAGTTTCCAATATTCAGTATCAAGGGAAAGTGCTTCCCAGGATTCCGTGTCTGAACCTACAACTATTTGGGAAAACTAACAGAACGTATGAACGGATTTAGGTCTGTTCACTTAAAGCAGCACAGTTTTGTTTATGAAAAAACCATAACTGAAAGCTATAGCCCAAGGGTTACTGCATTTTAAGGAATAATTTTGTTCAAAGTATGCATTAACTGCTATGCAAAGATAAATTAATATCTAACACTTCTCAAAAGATGCACAGATCCTTAAATAAAAGCCTAAGGAAATAAAAGAATCGCAAAGATCATCTTACAGTTCCTTTTATTTCATATTTAGTTAAAAAGTGGCTTAGAATACCATCAAAAATATTTAATTTTAAATCCTCTACTCTGTACACCTTTGCTACATGTATGAATAATCCACCTGTATTTCCCCGTCCTACCATATTAAAATGTCTTGACTGTGAGGGTATAGAGGCACTGGCACAGGTTGTCCTGAGAAGCTGTGGATGTCCCATCCCTGGAAGTGTTCAAAGCCAGGTTGGATGGGGTTCTGAGCAGTCTGGGCTAATGGAAGGTGTCCCTGCCCACGGCATCATTTGGGGTTGTAACCAAATGATCTTTAAGTTCTCTTCCAAACCAAAGTTCTATTTAGAAGACTAAATACCACCTAAGCCCCGTATAATCTGTTAAGAGAAGCAGTAAAACACACATATGCCTAATACTGTTTAGAAATGTACTAGCATTTTCCATCATGAATTGCAATGCTGTGCAGTTTCACAGTCTTAATCACAACTTTGTAAAGATATTTATTGCCAAGAAAACCAAACACCCATCACCTTAAGAAGGGATACTAACATAAGTCCTATAAAAATCCAACAGTAAGCTTAAAAAAATAAAATCACATAAAAAATGAATCACATAAATGTGCTAAAACAGGTTGGTTTACCACCCAAAGTTCAGTGTACTTAAATTCATGTGGAAACTGTAGGCTTTAAGATTGTCAGCATCATTTGCTATCACGAGAAAAACTCAATGTACAGTTTCCATCACATATTTAAATATGCTTAGTCAACGATTTCAATATATCATTAATTCACTTCAGCAGAATATTCTTGAAGTTCAAATGCAAATTTTCAGGCTTGCAGGTTGGCATGCTTATGCCCATGTTCAAATGGCAACAAGTGAACGCTGAGAATGTTCTTCTATTGCAAAGACAACAACTTGCACGGAGCTGATACATTAATTAAAATAAAAGGGGCAGTTCCCAGACGACTCACCTTTTTCTCTGTCACACTGTCGATTATCTGTGCAGTCACAGAGTGTCCAACGTGAGCAGACAGCAAGGCAGCTGCGTTATTCTCGGACTGAACACAGGCTGTGCGCATTTGCTGCCACCAGGGGGAAACCGACTGAGTGTCCCAGGACTCATCTATAGCGACTGAAGGGAAGGGGAGAGCAGGAAACAATGTGGATCACTAGGTGTCAACACCAGTACAGTAGCAACCAACCCTGAAACCGACACTAATTAATACAGCTTGTATTAGGAGAAATTTCCAATTATCCCACATTATCATTTTTAATGTATGTAGCACACAATTTCTACATTGTAACCCAAATTTAAAATAGAATGCGAATCACTCATTCTCCAAAATTCGTCTGTAGGCAACAGACAGTAGATTTACACCACTAGGTAGCAAACCTGCCACATGCTTACTAGATCTAAGGAATACTACAAAATGACACTTCACAATGCAGACAGCTTCTTTTGTGATTTCAAGATACCATATTCTGTGCATTCAAACTGTCTCTCTTCAGACTGCCTCATGTTCAGCAGCACTCATTTATTCAGGCAGCAGCAGCAGCTTATTCATTCTTCCAGTGTCAAGTTGATAATGGTGCCCCTACAGTGAAGTACATATAAGGGAACCTGGCACAGACTTACCCGTAGCAGCTCTGTGTGAGGTGGGAGAATCAATATTCATTCATATATACAACCTACCCCCAGTAATGGCAAACTGACTTCAGAGAGTACTCCTCGAGTTACAGAGATGTTTTAATATACAAACGCTGCTAGAATAGCAGTGCCTCAAGAACATCTGAGAGTCAGTCAGTACCAAGCAGAGACAGGACTATATATCCAAAAAAATGTGCAGAAAGTGAGCTGGACAGCCAGCTTCTGGTGTCAAATGGGAGTTGTGTCAACTTAGTGTTGAGTGAAAACACAAGGCATGAAATAGGTCTTTAACTGTAACACTCTTCAGATTTTTACTGTATTTTTAGTTAGTCCATAAACATGCAGCAATTAGCTTTGTTACATTATTTGTGAGGGGGAAAAAACCCCTAAGTTATAATACAGGCTAGTCAGAGTAGCAGATTTCTAATAATAGTAACAGTTGCATTTAAGTATTCCAAATGCACATCTCACCTTTCATTTTGCTCAGAAGCGACAGCATAGTGTGAAGGCAAGTGACAGAATCTGGTTTGTCTAGAATATCTTTTTCCTTGGAAAGCCATAAATTGAGAAGGAGTGACTGTAAGAAAAGAGAATATGGAATTAAAGCAATAGAATGAAAGTCTAATATCATAATATACCTAATGCAAACACTTTCTCAAACAAATTTTGGGTCACAGAGCCTAAATGTTACACCCATGAACCATTATATTAACACAGTAAGTTAAAAATATACTGCAAAAGGCACACTGTGACAGATTCCAAATTAAAGCTATTGTTTAATTTCAAAAAGGTATCCTAGAAAACACCCTCTTTTAAAGGCTCAACTCGGCAAACATTAGTCGTTATTAATGTTACAGTTGAAAACCTTAACATGGACAAATAGTACTGAAATAAATATTTCCATCATTATGTAGTGGATGGAAATAAAGCAGCACAAATCTACAACTACATGCAGATGAAAGATAAAGATGATTGTCTGAACACTACTAATGATTATGAAAAATTTACTTTCCATTTAAATTTCCTTGTTTGCTTGCAAAAGGAATTCTAATAAATTAATTAGTCCCTGAAATTAACTAATCTCATAATTTTTTGCTGTTTTTGCTTCTTTGTAGAAGAACTGTTCAGCAAAATTTTATAACACTTTTAGTTCTAAATGAGTATTTTAGACATTTCCACTAGAATACCCACATTTTCTATGGGAGAATTTTCTTCCTTTTTTTTTCTTTGGTATCTCTTAACTGGGAAATGCAAATATGAGCAACTAAAGAACTGAATGTGGGAGTATTTGAACACAGTCTGAACAAAACATTAATCCAAGGATCAACATGCAGAATTTTTCTTTTCAATGTTTTGCTTTCAAAATACTAATTTAAAGTTTTAAGCTATGCAATAAGCGTCTTACCAACAAGGTTTGTGGAGTAAAACCTGCTGATTCCAACGCATCACACATTTCCTCTGTGGAACTCTCCCCACACAAACACTTCCAGAAGAAGAAGCTGCCTGAAGCGAAAATCAGTTGACATTATGAATGGCATCTAAAGCCACAGCCTTACACTTATGTGAAAGATAATCTATTGATCAGGTCACACTGAGTGCAATACCAAGGACCAAGTTACATCCAGGATACCCTCATGCTTTACCCTGAGTGGATAAGAAGGTTCACTATAAAGGACGCAAGTGTTCTATTTTCCATGACTCCTGCAGTGGCAGGATTTATAACAAAGCAAAGGTTATTGTACTGTCTGGATGTCCTGGTTTCAGCTGAGATGGAGTTCGTTTTCTTCCTAGTAGCTGGTATAGCGCTGTGGTTTGGATTTAGGATGAGAACGATGTTGCGAACACATTGATGGTTCAGCTGTTGTTAGGTATTATTTACACTAATTTAAGGACTTTTCAGCTTCTGGCACCACTGCTCACCATTCCAGTGAGCAGGCTGGGGAGCAAAACAACTAGGAGGAGACACAGACTGGACAGCTGGTCAAACTGGCCACAGGGATATTCCATACCATATGACATAACTTTAAGTACATAAATTAGGGGGAAAGGTAGTTGGGGGCTCCTAGATATTGGTCAGCAGGTGGTGAGCAGTGTGAATCACTTGCTTTGTATACTGTAATTCTTTAATGATCATCATTATTATTACTTTCACTTCCCTTTCTGTCCTATTAAACTGTCTTTATCTTAACCCACAAGTTTTGCTTCTTGGGACTTTTCCCTGGTTCTCTCCTTCGTCCTACTATGGGGGGAAGGGGAAAAAAGAGCAAGCAGCTCTGTGGTGTTCACCTGCCCACCATGTTAAACCACAACAGTCTTTTATGATAGCCAACATGGGGCACAAAGAGTTGAGATGATGACAGATCTGACCAGAGCATGTTAAAATAAATTTGTTACAAGCATTCATTATATTAGTTTAATAGTCAGCGGTCACAGTGCTGATGTATCTGCTCTCAGAGTTGTGTTTAATGCAACACGTTAATTGCTGTACATGTTCCCTGCTGTGCTGTTTGTCGCTCCCGGGAGCTGGGTTCAGGTTACGGTGCTGTACTCGTGACACGGGAAGATCTCTGGTCATGACACTGAGCTGCCGTTTGTCCTCAGCATCTCTGTCCCTCGGGGGCCATCCAGTGGAAGCTATTCGCAATTACACCTTTTCTCCTCCAAGAGCCCATCCAGGGGGAAATGCCTTCCTCCACCTTCCCCTTCTCCAGGTGAATTACAATCATTCTCTGTTCAACACTACTCAGTATCCTCAAGGGCAAGTAAAGGTCTCCGGATTTCATGGCAAAGTGACAGGCATTGTTACATACTACCTCATGGCAAGACAGGTTGTTAAGGCCCCCAAATTAAGGTTAACATATTTATAGCATCTTAGATCATAATCAGTCTGAGTAATTTGACAAACAGTTCAATACCTCTTACCTAAAGCCACATATTCTCCGTCTTCCATATTTTTCACATTAATCACATCCTTTTCATATTCCAAATATTCCAAGAACATTTTCACAGACAATACGTCATCCTTCTCATCAGAAAACTGGACAGTGGTTTGAGTATTTTCTTTCTTGTAGTTCTCCAGTAAAGTTTCAAGCCTATGAAAATCTTTTTCTTCAAGCCGAAGCAGTTTAGCCAAGTCCTTAAAAGCAAAAGCCAAAAAAAACCCCACATCACAAGACTTATATAAATGGATGGTTTTCAAAACAAAGTAAAAACTAAAGACATCAGAAGAGTCATTATATTTCACCTTGAACATTAAAAATGTCTTTTAAAAGGTCCAAAATGATTGAATAATCTCCAAATCAGTTATTCACATAGCTCAAATGAAGACTTTGTCTAGTTTCCTTTTTAAGGACTAGAGCAGGTATATTTCCCATTTTTAGATCATGCTCATAGTGTAACAATCGCCCATCAAGCAAACAAGCCTACATAATACCAGTATGGCTTTTATAAATGTATAAGCAGCTTTACAAATTATATCAAAAACAAGCCAAATTATGCTGCTACAAAAACAAGTACCAAAATTTTTAACTTTGACTGGACTCAGAATATCCCTCCAAAACCAAGAACTTTGGATATGAACTTTGGATAAACTATGTACTTTGGATAAAGGACTGAAAACAGGAGATCCTGGCTCTACTTTAATTTCTATCTCAACTTCATGTGACTCCTAAAGAACACTAGGTAGGTGAATTACTAGACATTTTTACAAGGATGGAAGGAAGGTGTTAGAAACCATTATTTCATTAAAAGTTCCAGGCCATAGAAATGGGTAACTTGCTTACCTACTTATTTTACCCAAGGCCTTGAAAACATAATTTCATGCTTAAATCATCATTTTACAAGACAACTGAATTTTCAATTTACTTACATTATCTGAAGGTGAAGCGTCTTTCTGTATGCTTTGGGAATTTAGTTTGCTAACTAGTTCATAAAGATGTAACAGCTTTAACTTATTTGCACAGAACTGCAGCAGTCCTTCATCCACACACTCCAGCTCTGAAGAGAAACAGAACTGCATTTGAACTTAAATATATAGCTTGGAATAGTGAAAAATACCGAGAACAAGAGGATTTCTGTCTCTCAGTGTAATTTTCTGATACACTGCTGCTTGCAATGATTACATTGCATTCACAGCAGTATAAAACAAGAATTATCTTTACAAGATGTATCGGAGAAAGATATCAGGCTCATTTTTAAACTGAAGGAGGCTGACAATGTGGAACTGAACAAAGGCAAATCTACTGGTTTTTCCTGGTTTAAGGCCAAACCAGAGATTGTCAAAAATTGAAACACAGTTCCTATTTCCTTTTATCAAGAATAATAACCTATAATCTTTTATTCATTCTGCCAACATTGTAAGTGTATTTCTTGCATCAGAAGAAATTTAGGTATCTACTGATACAAATTAAATTTCATCTCAGCAAGACACTGCCTTTTGTATTTTGACAATTTTTGACTTAATTATCTGTTGACATTCAAATTCCAGTAAGAATTAAAGCAACCAAAACATAGGAAACTAATACCAATACAATGTCAAAAAATACCTCTGTTCCAACTTACTTATTTAAAAAGAGAGCATTTTGGAGAGATCCTAAAAGGACTTTTCTATACAAAAGATACCTTTGTATATGTCATTTTCACCTGGCACTGCTTCTAGACATGATTTTCACCCTAGGAACCCTTAAACACTTTTGATACACTGCTATTAAAAATCCTACAAACAAGAGAGGAACACACAGACCTTGTCACACAGTCACTTAAACTTGTCTTCACAACCACAGCATTCATAGAGCCCAGCATCTGCTTTGTTTTATCTTTTACCTACTAGACAGAAGTGGAGATATATGCCTGTGAAATTAGAAGGCTGGAACATCAGCCCAGTTTGTTCTTTATTGTGACTGTGAGGAAATAATGTTATGTATGACAACGGGAGCTTAATGATGAAAAATACACAAACGAACAGACCCCAGGAAGTACACAAATCTGTCAATCTCTCTTCAGTGTTAAAGGGCATGTTTCCCTCTAAGTTTGGGTTTTTAGGAGTTCTAACAGAAATGGATAATGCTAGCAATTTAGAATGCCAAACCAAAATTACATAGAGAACTGCATGTGTGAAACTCTCAATTCCCTCTGTCTTCTTCAAGAAAACTGTAAAAAACCCCACCACGGATACAAATGAAGGAAAGATTTTTTTCAAGGGTTTGAAACCACAAAAACACATTGTCAGTCTCACTGAGGCAGCAGAAGGGACAAATGGTTTATTCAGGACTTGCACACAACAGTGGTAGGGACTTCTTGACTCCTGTTGCTAAAGACTCATCCTCCAATCACTCAGTATGAATCCAGTGATAACAACAACAACAACAAAAAAAAAGCAGCAGGCTTCTGTTGCTAAGAAGGTCCAGCACATGCAAAGGAAGTGGCAGGCACATGCTTCTCCACCCTAATCCTCAATACCCAGTTGGGTCTCCAAAATGGGGTCACCTCAAGCACAAAGTGGGTTCACCCAATTTAGAAAGATCCAACCACAGAATTTCAAAGAAACAATCTTGCAGAATTTTTACAAGATTCTGAATTGGTAATGCCATTTCCTGATATAGGCTCTGAAATCTCTAGCAAAACATATAGTATCTTGTAAACTTCAGCAAAGTTTACCAAAAAAAAAAAAAAAAAAGGAACTGGGCATCTGGTCACAGCACAGATTCTCAGTGATAAGGACTTTGTGCTTCAACTACATTAAAATTCACAAATCCAAGGCACCAAAATCCTTACTGTCTTCCTTGGAGAAAGAATAAATTAAAACATCTATAGGCAAAAGCCTGGGAAAGCTTTTTTTTGGAGGAAGATTTTACTGGACACAAGCACCCAGCCCGGTTTTTGTTGTTTGTTTTTAAATACAATCACAAATTACTAGGCACACAGCAAGCATAGCAAAGCATACTTACTAGCAAGCTATTTGCAGTCTGCATTAAAAAAAAGACATGTGAAAGCAACATCCTAGCAGTGATATCTAGCAGCAAAACTAAGCAGACCAAGTCTGGTCTCCCTGTAGAACAGAACAGTTCTACAGCAGTCTTACAGCACTGCAGACAACGTGCAAATGCCTCTCCATATTTGCAAAATAAATATCCACCTACCCTGTTTTTTTAAATTATCCATTAGTGTCTGAGTGATGTTTGTGAGAGATGAAAGTGGCACACGTTCACTTGCCAATATACTTTCCAAAGCCTGTTAAGCAGACATTCAACAGAATTAAAAATTTTCTTAATTTCACCATTAAAAAAAAATATAAATTAAGCCAACAATAGCTTGGATCACAGTTTTTTCATCTGTATTTTGCCTTCACACATAATACAGAGAGGTCTGCCTTTTTTTTATGATTTTGACTTTTATCATAGAATATGCCTTGGGGAAGTCATAACTCAAAATTAATTCCAGCCAATATGTTGAAAAAAAGCAACCCAGGAAAAAAAACAACAAAATCCCAAACACCTCAATTATCTGCCTCAAGTAGCTTTAGGTGAAAAAATAAAATATTTTGACTAATTTAAAAAGACTTAGCACTCTAATAATGCAGTATTTTTTCTAATATTAAAGTATACTGGCTTCTAAATGTTCACCTGTTTTTTTGTAGCAGGATATTTGATATCAAGTATTAATTCCTTTGCTTCGGCTTCAATTAAATCTGCAAACAAAGACACAGTCACAACTTCAATTCATATTTCTCAAATGCTTTATAAAGAGCAAGTCAACCTGCACCACAGGTAACATGCACATGGCTTCATGCTATCAAGATGAAGATACTATTACAGAAGTTGCCAAGCTTTGGGAAAATGGAACAAAATAACAGCTCAGTGACATCTCTCACTCCAAGCCTGCCTTTTGTAAGAAATATATATTACTTAGAGGAAGAAGGATATCTAGACTCAAACGCTGAACTAGATTACAAAGCACTGGATTGGAAACGGACCATGTCTTATGGAAGCAACCAAAGCGGTGTTTATTCATGGCACAAGATTTACATGGCACACAAGGCTTATACTGGATTCTGGTACGAGACAAATTTAATCTAGTACCTTATTTAAAAAANGTCTGGGATGTCCTGTAAACATGCAGAAGCAATGACAGAGGAATAGCTGGGATTTTCTTATTAAAAAAAAAAAAAAAAAAAAAAAAAAAAACAAGCTACCTGAAGATTGTAACCCATAGCATGTGCAGCTGTCAGAATGCACCACAATCACCCTTGTGCTTGTACCCTTCCAGGACTGATAACCCAAGAAGCATTTGGTAACATACAATCTTCAGAAAATACACAAAAGAACTTACCTGGATCTGAGGTTTTAGCTTTGAGTAGAGCATTTAATTTCTTCACTAGATGCATATCCTTTGCTCGCTCACTCTTTTTATCACTGAAGGACAAGAATTTTAGTTGTATGAATGAAGAGAATTAAAGGGAATGATTCAAAAAACTTGTATTTTTTAATTATTTATGGTACTTAAAAGTAATATCACATTAATAAAAATCAAGTTAATGCATACAAACCAAGTAGACTATTACAGAGCACTATTCAACTTGAAAACGAAAATCAGAATTGCTCTCTCTAAATAAAATACTGTTTCCAAAATCAATAATGAAATTAATTTAATTATATAGGGCTTAGAAAGTCCTTACCTCAGTGCTAAATGGAAAGGTACATGGACAGTTTTTACACTTCCAGAGACTGGATCAACAAGGCATATCTGGTAAGTCTGAGGCTGCCATCCCTGACTGGTCACATTGTTTAGACCCATTATTTTATAACCAGGATACAGCAACCTGAAATGAACAAAAAATGGCCTTTAAAGAGAAGAACAAAATTATCAACCTTCCCCTTCCATACACTAGATAAAAAGGCAACAAGTCTTATAAAGCTAAGGTTTAACAATGCTAAACATGTTCTTAAGGAAAAGACTGTAGAGGGATAAAATATGACAAAGTCCCCTTCTATAAAACACCAACAAGCTGCATTCAGTAGAAACACCGTGGGCAGCACAAAAGGTGCCTGCCAGCACCACTAGCACTTCTACCACTGGTATATCCATATTTCACTTTATTGCAGCAGTGCAGCCTGCTATCTGTTCCTTACCTACAGTATTTCCCCACATTGAAGGCTCCAACCCGAGGCCCCTGCTGCGTGCTCCACACTTCCAGAATGCCTCTCCTTGGAGCATAGATCACAAGGAACTGAGCTACCCTGCTTGGACCCTGTGCATTTCCAAAAGGAGAAGAATCCATCTTCTCACTTTCCCTCTCCTGAAGGTCCTCTACAGTCTGTATCCAACCAACTTCTGCATCACGGTATCCTTGGCAAGAGAAGACAAAGTTCATTAGTGTACAGCAATTAATACACTGCATAAACTATTAAATAGGATAAGGTTTTATTCATATGTTTTCATAATTAAAATGCATTTTTAAGGAGGATAATACTGATCTTCTCTCTCTCCCACAAAAAACCTTCCTGAACAAAAAAGGTAGAGATGTTACAATGACATCCCTGAACTATGTAATGTTTTTAGCAAGTAGAATTGAAGACTCCAAACTACAAGTAAAATACTAACATATAAAACAAGTTTATAACAAGATATATTATACTGAGAAGGTTGACAAGTATTCACAACTCAATTCATGAGAAAAGATATGATCCAAAGCATTTAATTCAGCAGACAGTTTTGCTTAGAAAAAGAAAAGAGGAAGCTACTTCTCACCACAACAACCTCACTGGGGAAAGGCTGGAAAATTGTAAATATGTATCCAACTATCAAATAAACCTTGGGACTCTAAGAGTACTACCTAGATAACATGAAGCTCTCAGTAACAAAGAAAAAAGGTCAGAAAATATCAGAAAGCATAGATAATAACCAATAAGCTTCAAACTATAAGAGAAAAATGCACAGGGGAGACATGATTAATCCAGCTATTACACTGTCAGTATGTCACTGAAGAAGCTACTATATTCACGACCACTAATCTTCTGAATTGGTTATGTGGAAGAGAGAGAAAAGAGCTAGAGATTTTCTACTTGCTCTTAAAACTTATTTTCCACCTCATAAATAAAAATTGTAGTGGCATTAGACATAATCAAGATTTGAGAGTTTAACATCTGCATTTTTTTACAGAAAGCCCTCAATTCAGAAGAGCCTGAGGACTCCCTTCTTGTTCAATCTAACAAGCTGTATATCTTCTTATTCATTTTTCAAAATATTTACTTTCTCAGCAGAATTAAAGAGGGTACTAGAGCTTATCAAATTGTTATGTTAAAAGCTTTCTCTTGGGAAACAGTCTGTGAAGATAAAAAAATTAAGAAAAATCTATGTAATACAAATAGAAACAGACCAGATTTTAACTTACAGGCCATATAAGTATTTCAGGAATCTACAATAATGCCCTTATGGGCTTTATCTTACACCTGACTTGGGTTTGTAATAAAGCAACCTATTAAAATTCTTGACATTTTAAGTCTGAACATAAGAAGCCACAGTGTTTTGAATATTATTTGCTCTATTAATATACACTATGATATACCTTTCCACATGCGAACTGCGAGTCCTCTTGTAACATCCAGTAAAATAACCCTTCCAAATTCATCTGTTACTGCTGCTAAAGTGTTACACGGGGAAAGACATATTCTTTCACCATGGCGACGGGAATCTGGAAGGCCAAACCTAAAAAATAATAATAATAAGCAGGCAAAACCACCAGATAGCTCTTTTTCTTCAGAAATAGTTGACAGAGGTTTCTTTTTTTAAGGTAGCGTAAGGTACGGGTAAAATTTAGAGAAAATGATGAAAAAAGTTCTTGTGTTGTCTACCAGGATATATTATAGCTCTGCCTAAGTCCTTCCGAAAAATCAAAGTTCAGAAACTAGGATAAGTGACGGTCTTGTCATGCACTGTCAGGCAAGGATCTCAGAGCACTGGGTTATTTTATATGCCCTCTCTCATTGCTGAAGAGTCTCGAGAATACTTTAAAAAACACAAGGGAGAACCATCAGGAATTAATTTAGTCTTATCAGTTTGCTTGACAATATTAGGCGACAGCCTGTTGTTCCCATTCTCCTCTCTCCACAACCAACAGGCAAACAGGATACCTCCTAGTTTTTGTGAGGGGCCTTAAACTAACATAATCAGCAAGCATTTTATGTGGCTTCTTTGAAGCACTTTGGTGATAAGCTTCAGAAGTGATATGTGTGCACTTATACTTTCATTAAACTGTGCACAATGTTCTTGTACAGTAGCAATGAACCCACACACTGGCAGTGAAAGATATGAGAAATTACTTGTCCAGAACAATAAACTGGAATTAAACAAAGCTTAAAAAAAATGACCTGCAAACTATCATCAAACTGCTTCAAGTGAAGAAAAATAAACATATTTATCAATCATTCACTTTTCAAAATTATTCAAATACATAAAAACACAAGAGATCTAAAGTAACTGAGAGTGAAAAAAGCCAACTTACCTCACTGCCAATGGGGTTGCAGGTTCCACTTTTGGTTTCTGTTTTTGGGCAGGTTCTTCTTCATGTTTACTCTTCCAACCAAGCCAGCCACTTGCAATAGAAAACCACATAAGCAGAATTACACTAATGGTCCTAAAAATCCTCAAACTATAATGAAAACTATTACTAAAACAAACCAAAAAAGGTGATTTATTTTATTACCTGGCAGCATTAAACAATGCTGAAGTCAGTTTACTTGCAACTGCTAAGGCAACATGAGACAGCAGGGGCTGTGAGCTACCCTGAAAGAAAGGAATAAAGTGCTTAGAAAGTC
Organism: Oxyruncus cristatus; assembly: GCA_013399855.1. Classification (NCBI taxonomy): domain Eukaryota; kingdom Metazoa; phylum Chordata; class Aves; order Passeriformes; family Cotingidae; genus Oxyruncus; species Oxyruncus cristatus. The sequence goes on from VXAY01006321.1 coordinate 160,690, forward strand.
AATAAATAGTCAGCTGTGAGCCACCCTGAAATGAAGGAACAAAGCCTTTAGAAAGCCAAGAAATAGTTCTTACACTGAACTCAACTGCAGAATAGTTTTTCAGGCCTCCTATGGACTTTCAGCTCAGAAAGCATAGCTTTAAGACTCTGCAAAATTTTAATTCATTGCCCCCAGAAAAGCCATTCTGACATCTCTTTACCATTTCAAAATCCTCCTGCAAGTCACTTGTAGCTCAGTATGTTTGTCTGCAACAGAAGTTAAAAAAACCCTGTGTATGATTTATCATGGAGAATTAGCTGGTGTATGGCTTTGGCATCCTTGAAAATATCAGTATAAGCAGTTGTTTCACAAACATATCAGAAAAGCAAGCACAAAAATCTGAATTCCAATTCTAGCCTGTGCAATGAACTTTCAGTCCTGATAAGGACAGCACACACGTAGGCCCTGGCTGTACAAGACACAGCTACTCTGACATCCTTTTCCTCCAATACAACAGATGATGTACATGTGCCACAGCTTAAGAATAAATTTCAGTTTTCTTCTACAAGAAATCATACAGTATACTCAGGCCACATGTGTACACAACCAAAGGCCAAAGACCTCCAAAAATCCTTAAGATGCACATTTACACAATATCAACTTAATTTTAAAAAAAAAAATTAAGTCACTTAATTGGCAATAAAGTAAAAATTTTGTAAAAATTAGGTTACTTGACCATCACATTCATTTTAAGATAGAAAATAAAAATTCTCATTAGCAGGAATCTGTGCTAGACATTACTACATTCACTCCAAATCATTCCAGTTTTAGAAGATCAAGAAGGGGAAATGTCAGCATAAAATGAGCATAAGAATACTTCAGGAATACTCATACAGAAAAAAGAAGGATTAATTATTCAAAGTTTCAGCAAGTCAGCTTTGTAGTACATACCTCCAGGGCAAAAAAGAAACCAGTGAAAGGATTGGCTCCAACAGTAACATACTGAGACATAGCAGGTGGGCTGTTTTTTATGGTTGCATTATATCCTCCTATATTGGAGGCAGTCTTCATTTGATCAAAAGGACACAGTGTCATGATGCCTAACAAAAACATTAAAGTGAATGTCTTATACTTCCAGAACAAAGGCATGCAATTGCTATAGAAGCCTAAATACATTCCTGCCTTCTGGACTGACCAGTCAGCATTCAGAGGGAAAAGGTGGAGGAACTGCTTAAACCATAGAAACTCCAAAGAACACAGCAGAAATAACCTAATATACTTAGGTTAATTATGAAGCACAGTTCATTTGTTCAGGGGAAAAAAAATAATCCAAAAAAAAAAAAAAATCAGAAGAGTCCAGCAGCAAAAATACATGTACCATATTCACTTCAGCTGTCTTGATAGCAGCATTCTGACCTCTTACCTGCTTTTGTAGAAAGCATGGAAGAGGAATGAAGCTTACTGTCCCTCAGATCTGCCTCTCTGACAAGAACCTAGGCTGAGGGGTAGAAGTCTTTGAGAGCCTAAAAGTCATTTTGAATTTTTTTTGGACAGGAGCAATCTCAAATTTTATTTTCTTTGTGTGCTAGACTCAGGAAAGACCCCTACCAGTCTTAACCTGCCTGCCAGATGGTTCTTTGACCTGACAGAAATAGGAATAAATGCATCTGATCTAGCCTCTCTCAGTTGCTTCTTACCAAACAACAAAAGGACAAGACAGTTACAGCTGTAACATCCTTTCTCCCCTCAAGTGGAGAGGGAAGGCTCAATCAGACTAGAAAAGAAAGTAAAATGTATTTCGATAATGGTTAATGAGATCATTCACTATGACAGCCTTCTCCCAGAATTTATTTTTACCCAACCAGTACCACTAAGTGCTCTCAACCCAAATTTAACAGTATGAAAGCATTCATTTAATTTATTTAAATACTTGAAATTAAACAGAAATGCTTACCAATACTAGCATGGTCAACAATTGTATCCACATCTTGCAAACCCCATTTCTTATAAGCTAATGGTGGAGGCTGAACATTCTCATTGCCAGATGCTGCAGCTGACAAAAGTTGATAAAACACACAAAAAAATTTCTACTGAGTCGAAGACAAAGGAATAGCATAACACAGGGGAAAAAGCCTGATGCAATCTGAAGTCACAAAATAACCTAGTTTTAAATTAACATATATTTAAACACCTGCTGAGCTAAAATGGTCTTTTGAAATATTTGCCTCCATGAAATTAAAACATTTTAAAAAATAAACTGAATACAACTGCACATGATATTCCATCACAACTGTACCTTGTACTTGCAGAGAGCTTTGTTTCGTGAGTCATTTATGGTATAATATTCTGTACAATTTTAAAAAGCAGCTACAATTTATTTCTGTGGTCGGGGTACGTTTAAGTGCAAACTCCTCTGCCCAAGTACTTGCAAAGTCAGCACATTCATTAGATGTGTTAACAGTGAGAGGTAAGAAAAGTGGTAAAATTCAATGAACAACCAAAACTTTCAAAATACCTATTACCACAAACACAGATGAACAAGAATGAAGGAAGATACAGCACTCCAGCTGCAGACATTGCAACAAGCTATAAGTACCTCTCTGCAAACACTGATCTCTCACTGAAAAAGCAGAATGTGTCTTGGTTGTTAAAGTAGGTGGGTGGGTATTTCTCATTACAGTCTGTTTTCTTTTGTATTTGTTGCATGATTCACAGAATATCAGGTTTTAAATTTCTGGTAAGAGTTTTGTCTTCTCTCATATTTTCATGGAAGCACTACTTTTTCATTAAGAAGGACACACATTATTAGATAGACCCAGGGAACCATTTAGCAGGGCAGATCAGGATCTGAGAAGGGCTAAAATCAGATGTCTGGGGAAGAATATTAGAATAAGGGCACATATTTGATGCTTCCTCTAAAACAGCTTCTGAAAACAAAAAGAAGTAAGCTCTAAGCACTCAGTAACCTCCACAGCTTTCTTCACTAATTTGTTAGTTTCCCTCTGAGCTCAAGCACACCTTTAGCATCCACATCAGCCTCAGGCAAAGAATTCCACAATTTAACCTCACACTGCATAAACATGTCTACTTTTTATTTTGAATTTACTATCACCTAGCTTCATATCATGCCACTTTGCCCTGAACTGAAAGAAAAAGTGAGCAATCCATTCCTACTGGCCATCCCCACCTGATTCAGAGAAGAGTTGTTTCACCACAGCCACGTTTCTCAGTTCTTTACCACTCATCCCTTCTACGTAAGACTCAAGCCTTAGTTTAAGGGTGCTCTGTCCAAACAGTTCCTAATGCTCTCAGGCTGGCAGGTCCATTGTGTTTCCCACCCACACCCAGCCTCGTGATTGTCTGCTGATGGGACTTGCTGGAGAGAAAACAAGAATCTCAGATTTGAAGTTCAATGAGAACAACCATCGGGAAACTCAGGAGAACAATTCAACGACAGCACTTATTTAACGATTTATCTTGCAGAACTGTAACAGCACCATACCTGTGCCATCTACCACACTGTACTGTCACGTAGTTCTCCTCTCATGCTTGAAAACTGACCCTGTTTCCAAATTAAAGTATGAACAGGGACTGTACTAAAGGAACAGGATCAAAGTCTGCACAATCAAACCAGGAATCAAAACCTCTTAGACACAAAGAACAGTGACCTTTACTGAAATCATCACAGCACTCTAACAGAGTCCTTACTGGGAAGAAGAGCATTCCACTGACAGTGAAATCCTCACCATGACGTGCTAAGAAGCACCTTAGCAGTATGCTGTGGGTTAATGCCAGTAGGCAGCTAAGCACCACACAGCCACTCACTCACTTCCTCCTGTGGAGATGAGGAAGAGAGTGAGAAGAGCAAAAGGGAGAACACCTGTGGGTTGAGATAAAGACAGGATGCAAACAAAGCAACATAATTAATTTTCTTCACTACTTCCCATCAGCAAGCAGGTATTCAGGCATTTCCAGGACAGCAGGGCTTCATCACGCATAACAGTTACTTGGGAAGTCAAAAGCCATAGCTCTGAAGGTTCCCCCTTTCTCCTTCTCTTCTCCCAGCTTTTATTACCTGGCATATCGTCATATAGTACAGGATATCTCTTTGGTCAGTTGGGGTCAGCTGTCCCAGCTGTGTCCCCTCCCAGTTTCTGGTGAACCCCACTGTCAGGGCAGTGTGAGAAACAATAAAAGCCTTGACAAGGCTGTTTCATTACAAATTCAAAACTTGGCCCCATACAAGCAACTAAAAAGAATATTAACTCTATCCCAGCCAGAAACACTGTACAGTGTTATGGTGAGCATGTACAAGGCAGCCAATACTACTTGGACAACTTGGGCTCTTTCGGTAAAGGGCGAAATTTTCCTGTGTGCAGTAGATGTCAGTAGCAGATGGACAAGCAAGGGAGACCTAAATTCCACCCTGCATTGATATTTAACCTAAGTAAATTTCATATACCGTAAGGTACTACTCACAGAGTCAAAAATAAACACCTCCTCTTGAACGTACCTCTTGCTACCTGATTGCGACACGCACGAAGGGACTGGAAGAGGCTAAAACCATCAATTGTCACAATTGCTGCTGGGTACAAGATACTTAGCTCTTCATTCTGTGGAAAAAATAAGAGAAGGGAGACAAAAAATAGATTACTGTTACAGTTGTAACAGCTTATTTTCTGGCATTTTAGACTATTAACTACACAAAGATGAGGATTACCTCCAGAGAGTTATTATATAACAAGCCACAGGCACAACTACAGAAATTCAGTATTAAACTGTCCAAACAATTATTTAGGCTCATAGTTTTATATTTTTATCTTCTTTCAATAACTTGTTTGCTTAATATATTTTACGGCTTAGGAAGTAAACGCGTAAGTTGCAGCAGCTTGTGAAGGCCACAGAAAAACAGGTTCATCTAGAATGCAAGAGCCAAATTCTGAAACTGGACTAGCCACTGAATTACCACTTGGGCACGTAGATGCTAATCTGCTGATACAAAGTGAAGACTCAAATTCCTTAATGCTTCTGTATTTTAAAACTGATCCCAAAAACCTCACGGTAAGTCACATGAGCATTTGTACAAAGCAAACTTGGAAGTTTCCGTAACCTCATTAATTTTCCACATAAAGCAAGCCAATTCAGTCAAGGGCAAAGAAAGCTGCTTTCTTTACTAAATAGCCTGAGCTCTGCAGAACCTTGTCTGCAGGAAATACTCAGAATGACATGCAAGTTCCTAGCCCTATAAATATTTTTTGAATTTTCAGCCATCTTCTCTGTGAAATAATTAAGTTCTTATGAATGAGTACACATAGCTCTTGGCACCTGTCACGTAACATTTTCTCCCTCCATCAATGCATTATTGTACTTTGTGCTCACAGATGAATAAACAGAAAATAAATGAAGAATTCCTCTGCAAGGCTATTACAGAGAAAAATACTGCAAAGACATTCTGAATCCTCAAACTATACAGGCATGTATCATAGAACAAGAAATCAAGAGTCTCTTGTTCTAAGGAACTGTCCATCCCATCAAAAACTGGTAAAGGACACAGAGGATTCACAGAGAAGACTCCCTTCCATACCCCATAACACTGCCACTTCGCTTTTGAAATAATCTGACAAAACCTGTTCTGTGACACCAGGATGTCTGGGAATTTCATATGTTCTGCACTTTAGCTGTAGGACAGGATCTTCATTCAAAAGCTGTGCAAGAAGCAGTACTCCACTCTAGAAGAGAAAGAACAATAAGCGTTTATTGTCATAAAATGAACGTTTCTGCCCCCTTTCTTAGGGAAGGCAAAAAGCACTATCTGCAGAAGCAAAAGTTTAAAATTACACAGATGTTCATGACACCATCTTGTTCGTGGCCTGCCACATTTAGGAACATACCTCGGTGTAAAAACGAACATAGCCGGAGGTGAAGCCAACCACAATGCAGGTCCAGTCAGGGCGGCCTGTGGAACTCCTGTTTCACAAAGATAGACTGGAAGTTAAAAACCAATCCTGTTCTAAGCTATTCACGTATCACAGTGTAATGTAAAGAGACTAGTGATGCATATACATATCAGTCCTTACCTCTTCTGACTTGCCAATGGAATACACAGTACACTACTCACACATTCACTAGAAACAGAAAGATAAAATCAATGGGTTTTTATCCAGTTTTGCAATTTTGCTCTACACAAGAGATCTTGCCAAGTCAGAATTTTAAATTATTTAATAATATACTAATGCAGGACATTATATATATTCATAGTAAGAAGCCAAAAAATTCCATTTTAAAGACATTTTCTATGACAAGTTCAAGAATGCCCGAGTAGATTGCAGGAGTGCTAATTACACCTTGCTAATGCCGTCTTTCATAAATCACAGACTCATTATTCTGTCAATTTGGTTCAGCAGATTCCAGTTAGATTTCATGTACCTAAGGGCAAACAACTTTTTCTGATCTATAATGATATACCAAGAACAACCGCTTCTTTAAAAAAAAAAAAAAATTCAACGGAACTATACCTATCAAAATAAATTTTTTTAATACATTATGCAATTAGGTAGACTTTGTATCCACTCCATTTCACTACCTTATAATTTGAGAGCATGGGAATGGCCTTCCCAGATAATGCAATGACCAAGCATGCTCAATGCACGACAGCCAAAGCATGCAGAAGGCAAGCAGATTTACTTGTTACCATGGTATAAAGTTTTACACTGTCTGGGGAAACAGAAGCAGTACAAAGGTTTTATGAAACAACATATACATTCAAGATGACACCCCAAACAGCATTTAAAGCATAAATGCCCACATTGCTGTTTATTATTTGCATTTCAGGTCACCTCCAATCCCCAAGGATAAGCAGGCTAGACAATTAGAGAAAGCTTTCTAAATGCAAGTTTGAGATGAGTTGCAATTCCATTACATCCTCAAAGCAACATTATTTATCTCGGTGAAATCTCATCTGCCCATAGCAAAGCTTACCCACCACAGAACATTGCAGGCAACTTCGGGGAAAGAAAAAAATAAAAAACCAAAACCAACCAAAAAAAGTCAAGTCTTCTGACAATCTGACAGTAACTGATATATTTACACTTCCACAGAATAATAAATAAAAATAAATCAAAATGTAATGCATATAACTGTGCTTATCTATAGATGTTCTGAATGAAAGTGTCCCTCAGGGCTATAACAACAGTGAGAAAAAAAACTCTCAAACAGAATTTTTTCTTTTTTTTTTTTTTTAAACAAAAGACGTCAGGGTAACTGCAGCGGTAGCGTGGGAGGAAAAAACCCACAAATTCAAAGATGCACATACATAACAGTTCCAATGTGTAGCAGCAGCAGTTTTATAAAAGGGTTATGACTTTTACAGATCGGAGAGAAGCTGATTAAGTTAACACCTCCTGCAGCACAACAGAAGGTTGAGGCCAATAGGGAGCACACTCAAAGCAAACAGCAACTCAAGGTTGCAAACTTAATAACAAAGTGCAAAATCTTCTTCCATATGGGAGATTCAAGAAAGGGTCTTTCTGGCTGTTTGAAGAGAGATTGAGCAAAAATATTGTATAAATACCAAACATATCACCAAAGCAAATTTTCCAATGACTTAGAGCCCAAACCTATTTCTTGATCAGAGAGATGACTTTAAAATTCCTTGAGGTTTTGAAAATGAAGAGAACTATTTCTGAAACAACTTCATACGTTTCCATTTGCAACATCCCCAACAAAATTTCTTCTCTACTATAAAAGTAGATTTTTCAAAAAGGGTACTTTTTCTTTTCCTCCTACTAGAACAAGAACTTAGAGAAAGCATGATAATCCAGATTTCTTAAAATGCCTGAAGTATACACAAAGACACTGACCTGTACAGAGAACATTTCTTTTAATTTGAATGAACTTGTCCTGAGATATCACACAATGCATGAATGACCTTTGCAGATAGTGGTTTTGATCACCCAGGTTACTTTATGTCTGTTTCCAACCCAATAAAATATATAAGACCACAAATGCACTCAGACAAAAGAAAAAAAAAAAAGAATACAAGTACAAAGCATTTTACTAATTACTAAACATGAAAAGAACATTTTAGTCATAGCTGCATTTCAACACCTACCCTTCTTCAACATTCAGAGAGCCACTCCAGCCAACAGCATATTGCATTTCCTCTTTCCCCTTGTCACTGTGCTTCCATTTAGCTGCCATTAAGAATAAAGACACCATCTATAAAACTGTAATGCTTTGCATCTCACAATCCTTCTCTTCTGTACAATACATCCTACCACACTTAGATTAAGTAGCCATTACAAACCCTGAAAATCATAAAAGTAACAAGACATTCTTAGTGACTTTTCTAAAGAATTCATGTTTTCTTAGAAATTTACATGCAACAGCACACCACTAAAATTCTGTATTGCCTAGTTTTGTTTAAAAATATTTTAACAGTAATATCTCCATCAAATTTTACACAGTTCAATTCATGAAACAGGGATCCTTAGGAAAGAAGTACTAAGCAAGGACAAACTCCTGGGAACATGACTGAAGATGAGCTTAAACAAATACAAAATTTTAATTTAATTGTCAAGAAGTACATAAGAATCCCACATTAAATCTGACAATATTTAATTGCTGGATCATAATTCAAGATTAGAAAACACTTTGTTATTCACAGGGTGCTCCTACAGCTGCCATTTGATTCTTGAATCATCTCCCAGGTGTCAATGGATAACCAAAATCACATTAGTGTCGTGTGCCATTTTTCTGACACTTAAAATCTGACACATGGGGACACTTCTGCCACTGTGTGGTATAGCTGCCACTGTGCAGTTCAGAGAGGCAGTTCTCCAGCAAACTGTGTTAAATCACTTCTCTGTGCTTGATGCAATAAGAATGTTATGAGTAGTACTGCTGTCTTTTCTTTTTTGGTGACAAATTAGCAACTAGTCTACATCAGGCTTGGAACACACGACTTTGCAGGGAATGACAACGCAGCATGACAACTCCATGCAATCTGCACAATTACGCAATTCTGAGCTTCAACAGATGTTTTTTTGGTTAATACTCCCCTTATCAGGAGGTTTCCTTCCTCATGCTCAGGTGCCACCAAATGCAGCTGTTAATAGCACCAGCACCCCAGACAATAGCACACATGTAAACAGCAGGTGGGGGGTACCTTTAAAAGTTCCCAGAGCCCTACTTTGGAGTAAAGTATAAAGCCACCCACTATTCAAGATGGAGCAGAATTTTCTATCAAAGGTGGAAATCTCAAAAGTAACTCACAGTAATACTACTGCCTCCAAGTGACAATGGCTCGGGTGGGTCATTTTTTTCAAGGGAAAATTAAAATAAGGTCAAGTATTTCTTAATGGTTAAAACTAACACAAAAGCTTTGATTTTCTCATTGAGCAAAATTAATGTTTGAGACGCTTAAAGATATTGACAACTGGGTAGTCATAGTACAAATGAATTATACATAATAAAAAAGTTCTTGGTCAAAATATAGCCGAGAAGCAAAGGCAAAACAACTGACTTTCCAAGCAATACCTAGAAAATGCCTGGTGTGTACTATAACTCTCCAAAGTTCTTGAAGTCATGACTTGGGGGATAAGCAGATGGGAGTGGAAGAAATCTTGCCCTGGTTACTATAAAGTGTACGAGCACACAAACTTAGCAGCAGGAATACTTACGCACTAGAAAGACCGCTTTCTGTTCATTAGCTATTACCATCAGGTCATTTGTTGGTGACAAGGACAACACACAATCCTGAAGCCAGTAATTCCTCTGGTTCTTGGAATTCGATTCCTCTTCTTCCTACAGGTAAAGCTTTAGTCAATGTATGCAATAATTTTTAAACACAGCAGAACTTGCAAGATTCCTGACAATTTGGCTTGCCCTCCATATCAGCACTAAATGGACTATTATTTATCACATCACACAATTCCACCTTGCATGAAAAGTCATGAGAAGAGTATCAACCCTGCACTAATTCTCTATGTTTACAGAACAAAAAACAAAGAATTATTCATCACTAGCCCTACTCAAAATCTTCTCCTTTCAAAGAGACACTAGGAGAGACTTAAAGTCTTACAGTTATTGACTAAAGACTGGAGAGAATCTCTTGAGTTATTCTCATTTCAATCCATACTCAAAACGAACAATTTATCCAAGCTCATACACTGACCAGCATTAAGTAAACACATGCACATACGAAGAAGGTAATTAAGCTGGTATTCACACTAAGGCCTCATGGTAACATGCACCAGGTATCAGGTCCTATCCACAAAATAACTTCACAATGAAACAAATCCAAACTAAGCGGTGGCAAGTTTTAAGGGTATAATAATAAGTAAGTAAAAACTTAGATACCATCATCATGTATAAAAGCAAAAAAATTGCATCTTTTTTCCTGGAAGCAACAAGGCAAATATTTGCTCGTGGAACACAGTAGCTCCTGCTAACCACAGTTCAATGGCAGGCAGTAACAGGTTTTGAGTGAAGTGCCACAAGGTCTTGGAGTTGATCCTTAGATCCATCCCCTTACTCCGATCACAGAAACACACTTTCCCTTGTCCACAGACTCCATTTCTATAGCCACCTATTCAATCCTACGTCCTTCTCTCTCTCCAAAATATTACTCCATCCTCTAGTATCTCAAAGCAGCTATGCACAAATAAAAAACCCAACAACTCCAGTGTGATCATTTTCTGATCCATAGTATTTATTCTGTTACAATAAAGTTGCACCTGCTTGAAAATACACAAATTTACTCCCAGCAGAAAAATAAACACCAAACTGTAAGAAGAATTTGCATATCATGCTCTTAATCAGCTATTCATTGTGTTTAGTTCCTTTCATAAGGTTGGACCATAAAAACAGTCACTGTGCACGGAGGAATACCCTGCATATGCATCATAAAGCCTACATCAGCACACTTCAAACATTCTGCTAACTACTTTTGTTCACACTCTCAATTTGTGCAGGGAAGAACCTATCTTCATGTCATTTTTGTCTGCTGATGGGTGCCAAGTTCTATAGCAACAATTATTCCCTATTTACTGGCATTTTTCAAGACTTTACGAAAAGACAGTGAAGTTGTCTGAGATACTCATGACAACTTTAACTCCTCCTGACAGAGATAAATGAATTATGTGCCAAAACACACCAGCAAAACCCAAACAAAAGCCTTGTACTAAGTTTTAATGGTATGATTTTCAAATTGAGGGAAAAAAAAAATAATGAAAGTCTTGTTGAGAGATCGGGCAAAATTCAAAGTCATCTGTAAACAGCAAAGAACTCGAAATCTAAAGACATAAAATACAGTCACATTATATTAGTGACAAAAATAAGCTCAGTATTAAAACAAGAAAAGCACTGAACTGAAGGTGAAAAACAGAATGATTAAAATCAGCATTTAAGAAAAGACATCAACATCATCACTGCTACAACACAGATAATCAGTTCCACAAAAGAACACTTTATGAAAAACCCCCAAAACTTCTGTCCGTTTTCACTAACTTCTCAAAAGTTGCTGTGTTCCATGAAATAGATACTTGTTCAGGGGACAAGTAATTCCAAGAAACAATTACTTTTTTGCCAACTATAATACAAATTAGGAGTTAAAGGCCTTAACAAGGGCATTCATTGTTACATTATACTAATAATTGTCAATTCTGTGTGAGACTCATGCTCTCCTTTTGCTGTGTGTTCAGACATACAGAGTCACGTGTTTATGTGCTCCTACCCAGAACAACCTGTTTGTTGTGTATGACAGCAAACCCCTTCTGAAGAGTTTGACCTGGAATCACTAGTGACTTCAGAGAAAAACACGTAAGTAGAGGATGCAGTGTTTAGCAAGAAGAGTGTGAACTACCTGTTGGAAGAATGATTTCAATTTAGCCACACTGGCTGCTTCTATCAAATTACAACATGAAGTAGAAAACCAAGCATTTGCTCTCCTCATTCAGGAAGTTATACACATTACAGCACGTCTAACAAAGATGTGGCCTGAGAAACATGCTCATTTCATGGCAGTCACAGAGGTGTTGATTACCAATTCTATTTAAAACTTTTTATGCTCCTGTCATTGCCGATGTCAGTGTCAGTGATTCATCCCTGGGAGACACTATGCTCATTTCAACTTGTCACCTCAGCTGAAATATCTGTTTCCCTGCCAAAATAAGTAGTCACGAGGACACTGCCCAAGTCCTTAGGCATAATTCCTGCCCACTGACACGATGACAGCAGATAAGAGCATTTTGTTAGCACAGTGAGGTCTGGGTTCCTCAGTCTACCCCATGAGCTTTTAGAGGGATTTAATCAAGCAATTCTGTTGAGATGACTCATTCAGCTGCAAAGGATTTCTACACAGACAGCTTCCCGAACATCTCAAATCAACTGGTAGCTAGAAATCTCAGCCTTACAAACAATTAACAGACCAGCCATGCTGCTCTTAGCTGAACCAGTTGGGCAGAGGAATGCTTTTCCCCCTTTAAAGAGCAACTACGCGGTTCTGTCCCACATATGTAGCTTAATCCCTCCTGTAACACCATCCACATATGACAACATAAAAAGAGTCCTACGTGATCTTTAGGAAGATGTCTGTGCCAGTGTTCTTGATTGAGTAGCTTTTGATTTTTAGTAATTCGTGAGAGATTATTATAACTTCACTGCCATGCCCCACTGTCTCTGGCTAGCTATAGCACAAAAGAGACGCCCCCAGCTGCAGCAGCACAGAAAGATGTGTGTACACTCTAGTGAGAAAAAAGCCTACAGAACACAAGAATATCACAATAGGTAAACATCCAAGCTATATTTAGACACAATTACAGGATCAAGGGACAAAAAAGCAACCACACTTGAAACACAGGTCAAGATGCTTCTTGCCTAGGTGATAGCTATATAAGAGAAACAAAACAAAAAAATAAATCACACACAGAAACCTGTGGAAAAGTTTCTAGAATAAGCAAGTTAGCAATGGAAACTCATTTATATGAACTTACAGGTTCTTGTACTTCTGCTTCATCCCAGGCTCCCCAGCCACCATCTTCCCAGCCTGTTGATTTGCCTGTTTTAAGTGAAAAAAGACTTGAAATACAAATACAGCACAGGCAACAACTCCAACAACAGCAATCACAATTAAGATGATTGCTGGTGGTCATTTTTCTTTCCCCATCAATGCATTATAACTTTGTTTATAGAAGATACTAAATGAGTCGTACAGAAAGAACCATGAAGTGGTACAAAGGGCTGTCTTCTTTCTCTGTAATTTTTTTACTTTCTGACACTTAAAGCAAACAGTGCTTGGTACAACACATCACTGATCCTTCAACAGGGCCTTTCTGCACTTTACTAGAAAAAAATATTCAATTAAATTTGTGTTTTCTCAGTTTTCAGACATTTCAAGAGGACCAAGATTTATTTGTAGGTTTATATCGTAAGCTGCAGTGAAGAGTGGGGGCAAAGGGGAAGCCTAAGTGTCCACTTGACAAAAACCCTCTCCAGCAGGTAGAGAGACATAAAGCCTCACTGAAAAATCTAAGCTTTAGCTTGATTTATCTTATCCCTACTACTCCAAAGACAAGAAGAGTCCCATCTTGTACATATTAGGCAGCTACAAAGTGAAAAGGGACAACAGGCTCCCTGCAACCCCTCAGAAGTTTATGTATACGTCCCCAGATGCTTTACTAAGAGAACCTGTAACGCACCACAGGAACCACATATGCACCATTTTACGAGAGACAGTATTCCTATACATAATTATAATATCTTCCTTTTCATAATGAGGATTTTCATTTGGTTTAAGTCAATTACAGGACCAGTCAAGAGCAACATAAGGTCATTTTACAAGGGAACGATAGTACATGGAAATTCATCTGTGACCACAAAACATCTGAGCCCAGAATAATGCAGATCCCATCACCAAAGCAAAGCAAAGCAAAAGCTCAAGGTATGGCCTCTGAGGAGAAAATGAGCACAAGGTCCTTGGTTATTCAAGTCTTAGCAAGACAACACAGAGGAAAATTAATGAGACACTGATCGGTTTCAATTATGTCATTCAGAAAACTCAGAGAAATGACAACCTTACAAAATATCTCAAACACCTGAGAAAAGAGATTCATAGAGACAGGCCTACTTCTCAGATGTCTTACAAGAGTAAATGTAGAAGCCTTTTAAAAAATCTGAAATTTTTTCACCTAAAAATACAGAACTTGATGTGAATTTAACAGCCACTGGCATTTAGTAGTAGCAGATATACAAGTATCAAACACCACCATTATTGGGACCCTCAATAAATCAACAAGCATCACTGTAGTCCAGTAGAAAGGCCACGGACTGACTTCCATCCAACATGCACTACTGTGAAATCTGAAGTAGTAACACCAATAAGACTTCAAGAGTTTTCCCAGGATTTCTTTCAAGTTTTTCCATCAGCGGTTGTCATGGCTAATTCGAATTTAAAAGTTTGTCTCAAATTACTTTAAATTTAGTTTTAAGCAAGCAAGATTTTACCATTTTGGATGGTCAAACCGTGCAGACAAAAAGGTTTGTATCAAGGCCACTCTAATTTTATTTGGTTTAAAAACTCTAGTTCCTTTACCACCAAGCAAGGAAAAGCTAAACAGTGCACAGTACAATGAAACAGAAATCTGTTTTTTGTCTTTTCAGGCAGATTTTAAAACTTTTATATGATTAATGACGACAAAAATCTTTGAAAAAAAAATCTCTGAAAAAAACCAAACAAACAAAAAAACAAACTTTCTACCAATGCTGTTGAGAACAGCAAGACAGTATTTCACAAGACTGTAGAAGACAAAATGCCCACTCCATGAATAACCTTTGTAAAATTGAAAGGTCTGTAGCACTTACAAACTGGGTGAGTCAGACAGTTTTACTGCATCATCATCAATACAGATATAACCGCATGGTTATTTCAGGCGTAACTATATAAGCAACGAGCTTCCAAGGGTCACGGTCTCATCCTGTATTTGAGGTTCAAAATTTTCCAGTGTAAAAATATAAACATATAAAGGAAAATTATGGCAAATACCATTGAATATAAACCACATGAAGAAAACAGTAGCTAACTTCAATGTTTAGTTTAAGACACCTAACAAACTCTACTTGTGTTTGCATTTTATTATCTCAGAAGGCAACAAAATCTCCTTCCTATAAAATTCATGGAGGACAGAAATCTGTCAGCTTGCCACAGTCCAGAGAGAAACATAACCACAGCCAAGGAACACAGTCAGTGTGCTAATGCAGGCCCTACAGCACAGAGCAGACGAACGTTCCCAAAAAACATCAGCCACTTCAGTTCTGAGACTGAACACCCACAACATCAAATTTCATCTGTAGAATTCTTGCTGCCTCTTTGAGAACAGCTGCACTTTCATGGTGGTTGTCATCTTCCTTGGGTGATACTAAGTCAGTTGAAAAAGATGGAAAAATTACGTAATGGTGACTCACCATTCTACTGACAAAACTGCAGAGATCTTTTGGAGCTGTGACCGGCTCTGCAAAGCCAGCACCTCCTCCAGCCTACCAGGGTTTACAAGCTTGCTCCTTCATGTCCATCCTCCATGTCCTACAGAATTGCCCCTGCACATGTTACCATATGTATTTCTCAAGTCTCTGCATCCATTCGTTCCTTTCTTCCTTACATTGTTTCTTTTTTTTAATAAGAAATGAAATTACAATTGATTGCTTACCCATACTATTCAGATACCTCACCTATGCAATGGTTGCTGAAGCAAGGTATTAACAGACAACTATCTCTGGAACCATGGACAGAGAAGGCACAGAGGACACACTATCATATAGAAACTCAGAGCACACAGGTATTCACCTGTGTCAATGAACTACAAAATATTCCATGGACACTGTCAGCTTGCAGAGACTTTCCCATTCACCAGCACTTGATAAGGTCAGTCAAGTGAGAGATGCCACAGGGTCCAAGTCTGATACAATGAAAATAAAGAAATACCCCACCATTTCCTTTAGTAACATTACAGATCTGAACTAGCAATTGTGGAATGTAACACATTATCTAGAAATCAATACCTAAACAAGCCCTAAACAATTCTTCACTTGCAACATGTCCATTTTTCCAGTCCGCCTTTGGGAAAATAAAAAATTAAAAACCAAACAAACAAAAAACAAACAACACACCCAAATTTTCCTGCACAAATCTATATTTCCATTTCATCTCTACCTCTGACTAGTAGTAAATGTCTTATAAACAGTTCTCCCTACTGGGATAAATAAGCAGCAATACTCCAGATTTTGCTTTACTGCAGAGATTGCAAAAATAAAAGTCGATTCTACTGGGTCTACAAGAACCACTTAATCCTTTAGTTTCAAGCATGTTTATCCTAAACTTAATACCCACAAGAACACTTTCGCTAGTGATAGGCACGTTTTGTTTAAAAGACAAGGACAGAGAAGAGAGAAACAATAGCAACTGATCTAGACCAAGCAGGTTACCAGAGGACGCGCCTGGACACATGCAATTAAAAGTGTGTAGTTTGTTGGACTTATGATCTTCCAGTTTGTTTCCCATCGATGCTTTAAGAATATAAAAAAAACCCAAAAGGTAATAGCGCAAGAGTTGCAGATTTTTTTATTCTCTGCACATTTACTGCAATTCTGATACCACAGGATTGCACTGAAGAAATAGAAGCAGTTTCTTTTCTCTTCAGGCCAAGGAATTTTAGAAATAGTTTAGAATCTTCTTGCTATTCAGTAACCACAGGCTGTTTATTTCCAAACCTCATCCAGCATGGGGACTGACAAATATATTATGCTATTTTGCCTCTTTTAAGACTAGTATTGTATTTGTTTTCTCTTATCACTTCAGACATTCCTAAGTGGAAAAAAAAAAAAAAACAAACCCAAACCACTCAAACTAAGTTAGCTCTCTAATCTCAAAAAGAACCACTTGAGCATTTTTCCCTCTTTAATGTGGTCACAATTGCTTTCAACAGAACAAAAGATGACAAAGTCAAAAATAATCCAGGTACTACATGGATTTCTTAAATAAATGCTGCGAAGTTCCAATCCATGGCTTACAACTGTAACTTAACTCCCAACAATCAAGTTCGACATACCATAGAGGGGAGAAAATAGCACACAGGACACAAATGAAACAGATTACATACATGGTAGTGCAGCTTTTTTCAGATGCAAGTGACACCTTAAGTTAGAGCACGAAAGAAGGAAGTCTATCCAGTAAAAGAGGGGTTAAAGAAGCAAAAAACTTAGGTGAGAAGATAATTTGGATGAAGCACTCTGACACCATTCTGTCATCTATACTGAGAGCATGTCATTTAGTCTTCCCCAAATCTGAGAATGTATTAACAAATACCGATGTAACGCAGTTAAAGGAGAGTGCATATTTTTATGATATTTTACATGAAAACTGAAAGATAGGTATTATATGCATTTAAGATTCCATCTGTAAAGGGAGGATCTGATTAACGAGGCAATAGAAAAGATCTTGTCACAACTGCCTAATATGGGAATATACCAAATTCAATAAGATTGATACAGAAACAGTTAAGAACAACTCCATTGCTAAATGCAATCTAGAATTTGATTTTGTAATGTATTTTTTTCTTTGTAACCTTGTTGGCAACTCAGAAATAAAAAGCCTGGCCTTCCATATTTCTGAATTGAATTAGCTGATCCAGATTAGGCCAAGAGCACAAGCATAATTCCAAACACATTGTTTAGAGGAACTGGGTTGAAGAGCACTTTTCAGGATGATGTCAACGTAACATGGCAGAATTCTGGAGAAGAGTTTCTCTGACAGGCTTAAGTCATCATTTCTACTGTAAAAAGAAGCAGCAAAGTGATACCTCATAGCTCTGAGCAACCCCCCAAATGAGGGGGTCAATTTTTTTCTTCCCCTGAATAAGCACAAACTCGCTATTGCAGATGCAGGTATCATTGCTTGGGAATTCCCGAGGTCAAGTTTGGTTTTGTTGGTTTTTTTGCTTATTAATTTCATTTAGGTAATGGGAGATAAAAACACCTGGAAATGAAAAACATCTGCACATCAAGAAAGTACTGATTTTTTTTTTGTTTGTTTCACCTTAACACCTCCAAATCATATCTAGCAGCAGTCTCACCTGGCTTTGTCACCGAGTTGCTGTCATCAAGCCTATCAAATGTTCTGAAACACAGTTCAAGCTGAGAGTCTACTGGAGGAACAGAGACACACATCACTCCAAATAAACTGCAGTTAAATTCCTCAATTTGTAAAGATTATAGAAAATGTTTTCTGTCTTTACCGCTCTCTTTTCTGCTCTTTTCAGATAAATATCCATTAACTTCTAAATGCTAAAATTGTTATGAAGCAAAGCAAGGCCTCAAAAGGTTAACCAAAGTATCTTGCTCTTAAAGCAAGCTTCACCCCCCTCGTATCTACCCTGCTCAAAGGAAATTTTGTTCTGTTCAGTTCAGTGGACCCAGACCCACAGAAGAACACTAGGAGCATTACAAAAAGGCTTAGGGTAATAAATTAAGGCAAAGTAGATTAGGGTAGACATTTGAATAGGTAAAATAGCCCCAAAGCCAAGGCTTTCTCCAAGCTTCAGTGACTGGGACAAAGACAATGAAGAGTTCAAGAGTACACACTTGAGGAAGAGGAGAAATTCCAAGACCCCCGAGATGAAGTAACAGGATGTATCACCAAATTATTCCTCAAAATGAAGATCATGCCCCAAATTCCGCCCTAACTCCACCTGCTATGAATATTGTAATCTAATAATGTAATAATATGAATATGTATGTCGAGATGTTGTAATCACACTCAAGAACTGTATAAATTACCTGTCTTTACACTGACCACTTCGGAGCTCTTTGTCCAGCGCGAGCAATAAATATCTGCTGTTTGAAGGCATAAAAACTCTCTCTCTAAGCAGTTTATATATGCCTTTTTGGGCTTCAGTTATGCCTGCAAAGCTCTACTACATCTTGCAAATAAGATGGATTTTTTTGTTCACGTGTATGCCTTATTACAGACAGCTGTATAATGGAGCTAACTGTTACAGCTGTTTTCTGATCTAGCCAACAGGCATCCCAAAACATCTTCAACACAGCAAGCTGCCAAATTAAATGTGATGCAAATAATTCCTACTACCAGTACTTGAAGCAGCAGTTTTCAAAGCCACTTAGGTACCACTAGGTTCAGGATCCACAGAGGATTTGTGCCTCATTAGCAGCATTTACTTTTTCCAAGAATCTTAAACTTTCATGCTTTTTTAGTCCTGTTCACTAAAATGCTGAAAAAGCATTAAAAGCCATTTTTTTTCCTAGAGAATAAAGATATGGCAAATCCTTATGAAGCACCTTTAACCAACTTACTCCATATTACTGGGTTTATTTATTTAAGCCATGTGAGGTAAGATCCACCCCAGCACCTGTTATTCTAACAAGTGCTGTGAAGCAGAATATAGCTACTTTTTTATTGTACATGAATGGTCACCTCAAACAGCCTAAAAACATTTCTTCAGTGATTTCAGCATCACATGACTAACAATTTTAACACATGATTGAATCAGAAGCATCTGAACCCTTCCCTCCAGTGTTTACTGATTGAGCAAGGAACAGTCACCTGCAGAACTGACTTCACGTGAGGTTCAAAGGAGGAGGGCACCTTTTGTTTTCCTCCCCAGTTTACCAGACAAGTATATCCTTTACACAAACTAGACAAACTGTGTGGCTACAGGAAAAGATTCAGTGAAGTTGTAGCTAACAGGATGTTTTCCATTATCTTTTTCTACTGTTGAATGTGTTTTAATGTTTACCTGCTCAAGGAAGGAAAAATAACCTCAAGTTCCCTTAGAATAAAAATACAGATTTTTTTTAGTTGCCTACATCTGGATTTTTAATATATGCAGCACTTCAATAAGCCTTTTCAAATTAAATTTGAAATCAACAACCACGATTAACTTATAAATAAATGAACTATGCTGCTATGTTAAATACAACTATGTGAGAAGGTACAGCTTTTTTTATTCATATTCAAGACATCTACCTTCAAAATTCGATTAAATTTCATTTGGTTTAGAAATGGATACTGCTTCCACTTTCAGAAGACAGCAAGTTCTCCTCATTTAAAATGTTACTGCAAAAATGCTTTTACATTAATCAGGCTAATATTTTTTCTGTAGCAGATACACTCACAGAAAATATTGTGGTTAGTTCTGTTAGAATGAAAAAATGGCCAAAGTTAAAACAGCATAAAAAACTTCTTTGATCTATAACTAAGAAAACAAAAAAGACAAGGCCTACAGTTCCCAATAAAAATCCTAAACCCCATACACTGAAGATCCCAGAGGCACCTTTTCAAAAGCATTTGTTATTCAAAACCTGGCAGATGTTTTTGAAAGTTCTACTAAATACCTAAAACATTTAGTTATGACTCCAGAAAAAAAGTGTTAACTGAAATGTGTTTTGTTAAATGAAAATATTTAATATACATTTATTTCCCTAAGGTAGCCAGCATGTTTCACTTAACTACAACTTTTAAATACCAGCAAGAATTTCCATACAAATGCAGTGTAACTTCAAAAAAAAAAAAAAGTAAATAAGAGGTGCTGGTCCTCCAGATTAAAATAAAAAAAACCTTAAAACTTTGGCACGTGTTTACTGATATTTATATAATTGGTTATATGCAAATAAACACAGTTTAGGACAAAAGTTGCATTTCATAGCAAATGAATATATTTTCTTTCTTGAACTTATCAGTAAAAAACTACTCTTCAGGTTTTCCTCCTACAGAGTAAAAATATAAAAGGAGATGAAAACTCAAGTTTTTAAATGTGCAACTTTATTAAACTACTGTTTTAAAACAGTACATTCTGTTAATGAAAGAGTTTTTACTTAAGCATTCCCTAATAAAAACCATTTATTTATATCATGCTTTGTTAAAAATGTTTGCCTTAGCTCTTTCTGCCACAGAAGTGCAATATGTACTTAAAAAACACGAATAAAACCAAGAAGAATTTGCTTGGACAAAATTTTTTTTCTTTCCTTGGTGTACAACATGAGAAGCAGGGATTTGTTGCATGTTCTCACACTTCCTCACTTAAACTTTATTTACAGCAAAGAGCCCTTCCTTGTGAGCAGTAGAACAGTTAAGGTACAGAACAATCATCCAAGAGAAAAGGGAGCAATTTTGGACTGCCATGCAACCAGACACTTGCTTACTAAGAAAATT